>JARHVA010000469.1:2507500-3012500 GCA_037957365.1 Torreya grandis | reverse complement strand
GAAAGAAAGAAAGAAAGAAAGAAAGAAAGGCCATTTTTGGATTATTTCTTTGTTGATTATATGTTTTACACATATTGAATAATAAACATAACTTATTCATTATGATATACAAAAGTTAATATTTATTTAATTAATTTAGATGTTTTTATTTTTTTTAATAATTAATAAATATTTATTCACATTGGCATATTTTGTGTTAGTTAAATGATATTATATTTATCAAGACCTCTCAACAAGATTGAATGTATACATGCAATCTATGGAGTTGGTATGAGAGATTACCAAAAAATTGAAATAAAATACCAATCCAAATTAATATTAGATGATTTATACCACCTTTATTTACATGGCTTAGAATCCCATTCTCATGAGAAATAATCCTATTTATTTCTAGAAAAGCACTCTTTGATGATAATCCATCATCAAACTATAAAGAAAGACTCGTTATTCATCTTAAAGAATATTTATCCTCCTTTCCCCTCAACATTAAACACAATCATTCTAAAAATATGTTGCTTTCATTCAAAAATGCATATGTATACTGAGGGCATGCCCTCCAATCCCAAAATAATAAAAAAATAAATAGATAGTCCACTATGATAATACCCAACATACTTTGAGATTTCAAATCAATTTATTAAAGATTAAAAATCCTATAATATGGTTAGTAAAGTATATAAGGAAAATAATAGATCCTCTCTTAACAAACTATCCCACCAACTTTTTTTTCACAAAAATGTTTAATTCAGCATACATCTAAAACCAACTTCCCATGAATCTCTTGAACATATATCTTCAAATTTCATATTGATGCCCATTAAGCAATCAACTTTCAATTCTATATAGAAAGGTTGTTTATTCCATCCTTCAAACCCATACAAACTGGAACAAAAATATAATATGATAGTGGATATGAGGATTTCTACATTCAATATAAGAGAGAAAACATATCCCTCACTGTCCTCACACCCACCTTTCATTTTCACACAAATCTTAGGATTGAGAAAAGGAGAATAGGATATATGTAATATCATACGAAATTATCTTTTATAATATCTTTCCCTCACAATCATTCAAACACATACTCTAATCCGTGCTAAAAATATTCCTCCTTTAATAATTTGACTTGGGTCAAACATCTTCTAAAAATCATTCATTTCCTTGAAAAAAATACACGTTATTTCAATACATATCATCATATATGGATTTATTAATTATTTATTTAAATGATTAATAAAAAGAGACTTGGACATAGCCATCATTAACTCTACTCTTTCATACCTGAATACCTTCACCATGGGATGCTTCATTGTATCAAGCCCCATAACCATCATTAAATAATGTGATCATGTTATATTAAGTAGTAACACTATGACATTATTAATGCTAACACAATCATGCTAATAATGTGATCATGTTCCGTGTGTCCCCAAAAAAATAATTTAGGAAACCTGAATGCAAAATGTTTTCATTTTGCATTCATGTTTCCTCCTCATTGCTTACTCCATGATCACATTTTATGTAAACAAGTACCAAGATTCACCCCATAGGCCCATTGATTGATGATACCACCATGTAGGATAGGTAAGTCATCAAATTCTTCTCTATTTAACCTTAATTTTTCATAATTTTTATTGTTTAACCCATGTTTTTAATTGTAATTTATTATTTTCTAGCAACCCATCCTTCTATCCCTCCCAACCCTCCACAAAACCCTTTAGTTTTTCCTCCTAACCCTCCAAAAAACCATTATGTTCCTCTTATCCCTCCACCTAACCCTCCTACAGTTCCCCAAAACCCCTTGGCAGTCAAGAGTTTTTGATTGAAAACATTTTCAGGAACAAACTTGAAATTGAAGACCTAATTGATAGAATGAGAGATCCCAGTTCAACCAACCCCCATCACACCTACCTAGTTGATTCCCTACAGACCATATTAGGTCAAATTGACTCAATAACGAGTCAAATTTATCAATGGAACTTATATAGATCTTTTTTTATGGATTATTATGATGATAATTTATTAGCCCTTTAGGTTAAGAATTTGAAATTTTTAAAAGTTGACATTTATGTGCTAATTTTCGATCTAACCACCAATTCCCCCTTTCTCATAACTATTAAACATTTTCCTATCCATTGATGTGTACATAGATTAATCATGACCAATTTTTAGGATCGATGGTGGATGGTCTTTGACTATCCACCATGTAACAACTATGAGGTCAATTTATATTTTTTGAGGAAACTCTACTGTGAGTTTGTCCTCAACTAGATTCTCTATTATTTTTATTTTAGTGATTTTTAAGGCCAAAGAAAAGGCTCTACACAAGATTGACTAGGTGCATGTCATGCACCTAATCAACTTACATAGTTTCATATCCAAAATCCTCTTGAGCCTAAGATGACCTCCATAGTTCAATAGGTCATGGAGATAGACACTCTCTATGCTCTTAGTTCACTCATTAATACCCTCATTTAGCATACGAGTAGGCTTTCACAGAATGATGCTATAGATACATCACAGGCTACCTAACCCTGACTCCATCCTTATAGTTCATGTGGATCTATGTACATGGGACCTTCTGATGATGATGACATCCATGGTTCAGATGGCTTAGATCATATTCTTATGAGTGATGATTTTTTGGCATGCACATTTAGTGTGCAAACATCAGTCACCATAGAGATGCAAGTATATTTTATATAAATGTCATGTTAAATTTAAGTTATATTTGTAAATGTAATTTCTAACCTAACAATTAATTTACATAAAAATTTAATATAATATATATGTAATTTTTTATGTCACAAGAGGTGATGGTTTCTTCATCATCACAACTAATATTTACAGCATTCAATTTATCGAAGCCATTATTTTCACTTTTGGATCTATCTGTTGGGCCATCCATGACTGCATATGCCTCTATTATGATGACACCATTTACATATATGAAGGTAAAAATTGTTTAAATATATGTTTTGCTTTTCAAATTTGCTATGTTATTTACATATACATGTTGATGAGTGATGTAGCATACAATTTCTCTATTTTTGTGTCTCTTGCTTATACCTACGTGGGTGATATACCTCCCACTATGTTTTGTCTAGATGAAGCCTAACCTCCCATATCCCTAAAACTCACATTGCAAATCTTCACCTGAGACTCTAAACCAACTAGATTTTCCTCTAAGACAACCATCTCTCTCTTGTTATGAGGGAAATCCATGTATATGTATGATAATTAGGGAAAAAACATATTTATTATTTATTATTCACACATGGAGAACCATATCCACCAAAATATTATCAAGGCTCAAATAATCCTCACCTAAAAAATCCTAACCAAAGTTTCTTTGATCGTGTTCCACTACTATGTGATTCACTCTAAAACCATATAATAAGAGAAGACATTAGATCCCCAGTCACATAAAGAAACAATAGCTAAGTAATAAATTAAAAAATAACATAGAAAGTAAACAAAAATAAACCAACTCACTACTTTATTTGGGTAACTTCATGTTATTCTAGGTATAATTCGTTATTGGACCTCATCTTAGCATTCTCCTCCTATCTTATTGGTTCCTCTCTAAAAAGTGTATGCTTACCCTTGTTTCCCCCTAAACATCATCTCCTCAACCTATATCATATGGTTGTTTCTACATCTTAGTATTTACATATTATGGTGGTGGTTATACTTAATGTTGGAATCCTACCATAATTGTAACCTAGACACAGGATATTTTTCTAAATTTGCTCCTCTAATTTGTACTCTCCCAATTTTACCTATGATGGTAGTAGAGTTTCTACCTCATTAAAAAAATATCCTAAAATAGACTAATATAATAGAGCTACAAAATATATCATTTTCAGTGTGTCCACCACTCATGGAATGTCTCTTAATGGTGGCATACCCATCTAACTAAAAGCCTCCACTATCCCAATCTCCAAACCTTATTGGTAAGGGGTCATGAGCTCGTACACCTATCCCATGATGAGTGTAGGTTTCATGTGCTTGTACACTAAAATATTACTCCTAATTAACAACCTTACCTCTATCACAATCCTCTATCAAGGCCATAACCCTGCCTTTAGCTGATACGCCTAGTATCCTAATCACAACCTTAAAAGTGATAGTCCACTCTCAAGGGACTTGTGGTAAAATTAAACTATTGTACATGACACATCTTAGTTTGTGAATAGGTAAATCAAAGGAATATACTCGATGGGACAACAATCCCCACCTACACAATCCAGAGTATCCCTATTATATATAGTGTGGCCCAATCATTAGTCATTAATTTCTCTATAATATTAAGAAGCCAACCATAATTTATCACTCTAATCCATCAAATTTAGGCCCACATTTTTAAAACACAATTTAAAATATCCCTAAATATTGTAAGTTAATCTTAAAAATTTATCCAAAAGGAATTAGTTACAAGGATCTAGACCTAAGTCAAATCCCTATTTTTAGACAAGTAATAAATCAACAACAAATATAATCCAACATGTAATATATCATAAATTTAAGATATTAACCCAAGTATATTTATAATTATCAATTTGAAAAAAAAAAAAAAAAAACTAGTATATTATATATTCCCTTTCACAATTTTAATCCTCTAGTTTTAGTTTTGATACATGGCTACTGATCTAACACTTCAATAGATGGCTTATAATTTTAGATCTAAGTGTATTTTCATGTGAATTCTTTCCTTCTTCTTTACTATAATGTTTCATTTCATTTATGTACTTATATAGACATATATTTTATATGAACAAGCGCTTATATTGATCATTTTGGTTTCCATATATAATATTTGATGTACTTTATATAAAACTAAGTGCTCAAACTTGTTTACATGAATAGTTGATGGCTGGTATTGACACTCCTCCCTCTCTATGAGCTAAGATAGACATAGGCATTTCTAATGCAATTTCATCTACATAGGTGTTGATAGAGGTATATATTGGATCTTCTAATTTTGAATTGTAAAAATAGACTTGTTTTAACAATTTTAGTATATGTGTACTTGGGGAAAATATAACTTATGTTTATGTATTATGTATGTAGGTTTATTCTATGACATCTGATAGTCCCAGTCAAAGGGTGATTGGGTCAACTTCTCATGTTCCTCTCATATTTTAGATGCCTATTTAGATAATTGACCCTGTCATTGACTTGATTGAGCACGAAAATTAGACTGAGATGGATTACGAGCTTATAATAAGTGTATATGTTTAAATGATTTTTTATTATAGTTTAAAATTAATTTATTCACAATTATTTGAATGTATTGTATGCTAATTTCATAATAATTCTTGTATTAAACTTATTCAAGTATAAGCTAGCTATGAGCATAGGACCCATAGTCAGACCTTGGAGCAATACAAGGCATTAGATGGGTATTCATATACTAGTAGGGCATCGTAGGGAGATTCTTCTTTGAGGAAGGAAAAGAGAGGGAGGATATTTGATGAATATGATCTCTTACATACATGAGATGTACTTTTTTGTATGCTTATATGGTAATTGATGAATTTTTGGCATTGTATATGTGCATGTGACATTCATCCAACATTAGATACTATGTTGGTAGATGTAATGTTTTGTATGGCTATCATGACCCAATATATGTATTATTTACATTGGACATGTATGTGCCTATATTTTACGCCTATCATGGCTTGATATATATAATTTATATCTATTTTTTATTTCATTTTGTGTTATTTTGATCTTCCAATTTATTATCTATATCGGATCTCGTATTTAATGTTGTATGCATGTACAAATGAGGATTAAAAAAATATTATTTTTAATGCTATAAGTCTTAGATCTTACATATTTTTTTAAATCAAAGTTTTTAAATTTCATTGTGTGTAGTGGAAATGACTAATGACACTCTTATCACTTAGGCTTAATGGCCTTCTTCTCTTTGTACCTGCTTCTTGTACATGCTTTTGATGTAGAGCTTTCTTAATAGCTTGAAAGTGTTCAAGATCTTTATCAAAGGTTTTTTTAATCTAATATTGTGTATTCACTTATCTACTACCTCAATACTCCTTATTATACTCATACAACATAATTCTAACTTTTGAACTCCTCTCTCTTTTATCTTTTCTCAAATTTCTCTCTTTAGCCTTTATCTCAACTTGTAGCCCTGTTTTAGGGAAACCTCATGTTTTGTTATGTACCAAGAATCTTCAAGGAAAACTAACTAGGTTTCTGACAACCTTTTTCCATTCCATTACCTCACACAAAATCTTGGGTTAGGTTCCTTTGAAAAATATTGTACCTCTAGGCTTACTTGACATTCTAATTAGCCCTTAAAATTCATAAAGCTCAAAGGTTTTACCATTATGGACATACTTTGACCAAAAAAAAACTATTGTTGACCACCCTTTTTTCCAATACTACTTTTCGGTCAAATTTGTTCCTCAACTCTTCACCTAAGTTCAACTTTCTTCTTTAGCCTCTTTCTCAGTAGGTTTCTTAGGCTAGCTGATTAACTATAGGGTGATACATTAAATTAATATAGAAGGTAAAATTATTAAATCAATTTATTCACTTAATATAATATAAGACACACTAGATTACAAATTTTTATTAATTTTTAAGGGTTGAATCTCTTCCTATGGTCAAAACCCTAAAAATTGAGGTTTGCAGAAACTATATAGGCCAATACTAAAAATAATTACATATAATGTTCAAATAGGAATTTAAAAATGGTATAATGATTGGATTAGGTTTTTATTACATTATTAAAACTTTTTAATTTAATGAGAAAGTTCTCACAACCCTCAAGGCATTTGTAAACTCAGTCATTCAACACTATATTATGTATGTTAAAAATAGGGGTATGCAGAGTCTCTAGGTTTTTCAACATAAAATGAATATATAACCAATAATAATTTTATATCCACCTTATATAACCATTATAAACCATTCTCTATCACTTTTTGAAACAAATAATATATTTAATACAAAGATTATAGTATACAAAATTCTGAATTTAGGGTCCTATGGACTTTCAATGGGAAAGAACTATGATCTAAGTGAAAATTACAAACTCTTGTACATATGTAAGTTATAAAAATATTAATCTAACTCTTAATACGTATTTCATCTCCACATTCTCCATAGAACTCAAGAGAAGGAAAGATTGAATACTCATACTCTTCACCATTTACCTCGAATAGAATGTGAGGTTACAAAACCAAAAATGACTGTTAACATAAAAAAGGGTATAGATATGGTTTCTGTGTTCTAGATTTCAATAGGTAAATTAATAAATTACACCTAATAGGCCAATAGTTCAAAGTGGTAAAAATTATCAAAGTTGTCAAGTTGTCAAAGTTGTCAAAATTATTGAAGTTGTCAAAAGTGTTAGTTCAAAATTATAGAATTTGTAAAAATTATAAATAGGTTAATAATTCAATAGATAAATTACTCATTAAGTTTCTATCTCTCTAGTTTAAGTTGTCAAAGTTGTCAAAGTTGTGAGAATTCAAGTTATGGTTACAGATCTTTGATTTTGATGCTTTCTAGGTGAAAACTGACACCACCAACATGTTCGAGGGGGTGTATAATGTCTAGTACTAGGTTTTTGGCCTCTTTTAAATCTTGATCGACAAACCCACCACCCATTTTGGCCTCAATAACACCCCTCCCAATACAAGAAAAATGTAATTTTTTAACCTAAGTTTAAACATGCATAGAACAAAAACTATAAGACATTTATGTGAACCATAAGATCCCTCACATACCTCATTAATCCATATAATCATAACTTGTATCACTCAAGTGTAATATTTGAGATAAATTTGTTAGACAAGTTGTAGTGATGGGTCCAAAAATGCAAGTTTTTGTCAGTGAACAAGCAACTTCTTGAATTCCAACTAGCATTTCTACCTCTAATACCTCCCCCTATGATTTTATCACTTTTATATCATCTAAATATATAAATTACATGTTATTGTGCTTCCAAAACATTAAAATCCACCTAAAATTGCATTTTCATTACCGTTTTGGAGAAAGGAAACACTAACAACAAATGTTGTCAGAGTTTAAGTTGTGGTTGTAGAACTCTAGTTTTGATGTTTCATGGGTGAAAATTGACATTTACAACATTTATGGGGAGAAGATAACCTCTAATAATATGTTCTTAGCCTCCTGTGAAGCCTGATCGACAAAACCACCACCCATTTTGACCTTAAAAACACCCTTCCCAATACACAAAAAATGAAAAAATTTAACCTAAGTTCAAACATACATAAAAAAAACTATAATTCATTTTAGTGAACCATAAAACCCATCACCTACCTAATTAATCCATATAATTTAACCCTAGATAACTAAGGTGGAAACTTTGAGACAATCCGTTAGACAAGTTGCAGTGCTGGGTCCAAAAATGCAAGTTTTTATCATTGAACAAGTAACTTCTCAAGCTCTAACTAGCATTTCTAACTTTGGAACCTCCACTTGTGAATATATCACTTTGATCAAATATAGATTAAAAATTACATGTTATTGTTCTACCACCATGTTTGAATCCACCTAGAAGTGCATTTTCATTACCGTTCTAGAGAGCAAAAACACTGACAATAAATGTTGTCAACGTTCAAGTTGTGGTTGTAGAACTCTAGTTTTGATGCTCCATGGGTGAAAAATGACACCGCTAACACATTTGAGGGGGTATATAACCTCTAAGACCATATTTTTGGCTTCCCATTGGGCCCGATTGATAAACCCATTACCCATTCCTACCTCAAGAACACCCTTCCCAATACAAGAAAAATGTAATTTTTAGCGTAAGTTCAAACATGCAAAAAATGAAAAATGTAAGCCATTTATATCAATTTTCAGATCCCTAATGTATCTCCCTAAGCCCTCTAATCATACCTTGGAGCACTCAGGTGGAAGATTTGAGATCAATTTATTAAATAAGTTATAATGACAAGTCCAAAAATACATTTTTTTTGTCAATGAACAAGTAACTTCTTGAACTCCAACTAGCGTTTCTACCTCTAGGAGCTCCACCTACAAATATATCATTTTTATCATTTCTAGATAGAAAAATTACATGTTATTATGCTGCCACAATTTTTTAATCCACCTAGGAGTGCATTTTGATTACTATTCTAAAGAGCAAAAACATTAATAACAAACGTTGTCAAAATTTAAGTTGTGGTTGTAGAACTGTAGTTTTAATGCTTCACGGGTGAAAATTGTCACTACCAATATGTTCTAGTAGGAGGATAATCTCTAGTACCACGTTCTTAGCCTCCAATTAGGCTTGATCGACAAACCCACCACCCATTTTGGCCTCTAAAACACCCTTCCCAATACAATAAAAATGTAAATTTTTAGCCTAAGTTCAAACATGCATAAAATTAAAATTATAAGTCATTTTTACAAATCATCAGATCCCTCACATACCTCCTTAATCTCTCTAATCACAATCCAAAGTAAACACACATAAAACCTAAGCTTCTCTTAACTTTAAGAATATTGAATTCTTTTAGCACCATTAGGATCTACTCTAACCTTGATAGTATCAAGAATAGCTTCATGACTACTAAACTTTTCATAGTTTCCTATTTAATGGCCTCCCATGATATTTTTTAATTGAATATTTTTTTCAAGGATCAAATTTGAATAGTGAAGTATCTTCTTGTGCATTTCAAACTCTTCAAACAACCATTGATCTAAATTTTTTATAATATATCATCGAAAATATGATCTAGTGACTACCAACATGACTTTCATTGAATTTGCCTTGTGTAGATTGAGTAGGATGTTGAATCTATTCTCTTTGTTTTTGTGTCTCCTTTTACCTATGTTATTTATTTCTCATAGCACTCTATTGTAAAAATTTATACATTTCATACCCTGAAAAGTTGTATATATTAAAAAAATTCTAATTGTTTAACAAGTAGAGTTTAAGTAAGAACCATATAGAGAGTGTTTCAAAAGATAGTTTCTTCAATTGATTGAAATGCATTTCTACACTTTAGTAGAAACATGCACGTTGAGACACATTTAAACATTAATAGTTCAATCTATTATTTATGGACTTGGTGTAAGATCATTTTTTAACAATTCATAATTTTATCTATTTTATAAATATTAATTTTTTTTAAATTATATAAATAAATTAAAATTTTATTTTAATGAAATGAAATAAATTATTAATATATTATTTTTAATTCTTTCAACAGATCTCAAACTATTGCCCAACAAAATCAATAAATAAAATCAAATTATTTTTTAATTATTTATATATGTTTTTCACATGTTAAAAATAAACAACTTGGTATTTGCATGCCTAATCAAAAAATTTATTCACCAAGATATGTATATGAGCTACTATTGTTTTATTTATATTTTATTCTTAATAGAAAATTATACCAAATCACATTTTTTACTTATTATGTCTCCAATTAGCAAGTCTTGTAGATTATAATATTGAAAGGTTGAGTAACATATTAATAAATAAATATTAAACCCATCTAGACCAAGTGCATGATTCTTATAGTAATCCTACTAGCCAAATATATATATATATATATATATATATATATATATATATATATATATATATATATATATATATATATATTTGACTAGCAAAAACCCTAATCTAAATATCTCTTATATCGATGCTAGCAAAGGTAAATTAGGTCTATCATAACGAGACCCTCAACACCAAATTAAATCATGTTTTCCAACTCTAAAAATTATGTCAACAATTGGAAAAATTAACCTTCTGTATAAGTCCTACAATAACACCACTCAAGGGTACAATTTTTTTCAAAGAATTACAAGCTATGAAGGATTATCTCAAAGGACTACATGAAGGAACACATAATCAAAATAAAATATATAAATTTTATTAGTTTTACCTATACCCTTTGACATAGAAGTGTCACAAATACCCTTTCCCCCTTACTTTGATCTGCCAAAGTTTTAAAAATACGAAGGAAAGGGTTATTCTAGCGAACATGTCAAAGGCTTCTTCATGTTTTGTTAAGAGGTTGCATACAATGACAAATAATTAATAAAATTATTCCCTTGGATTCCATGGGGGTAGACCTTCGAATGGATTTTACATATTTATAATGGGTCCCTCACAACCTTTGTAAATATATCTAAAACATTTATCAAACACTTCTCCTATAATCTTGGACATGAACTTACAATGATGGACTTCTGTAATGTCAAATAATGGAATGGAGAAAATTTATCTTCATTTTTGAAAATATGGAGAAGCTTAGCCAGTAGATTCATATGGTTAATCCCATATAAATAGTTGTTCAACATATTTTTTCCAACCTTAATCAAGAAATGGACTTTCATCTATGTTCCCTAGGTTACTAGCTTTGACAAAGTCATTGAAAAAGAAATTTAGATCAATAAATCCTTTTTCACTAAAGGATTGATAAAACATTCCTATAAGCATCATCACAATCAAACATAACTATTAGAACCCAAATTATTTAGTAGAAATATTGTTTTTGGTGATAGAGTTATTGATTTAAAAAAAAAGTTTTCAAAAGTACTTCTAGCATTACCATTCCTAATGGGGGCCTAAACATGAGATCAAAATAAGGAAACATATTTCTCTTAGGAAAACATTAGAAGTTGTATTTTAGAAATTGGTTGTCACATACATCATTATTTTTTCTAAAAACCAAACCATTTGATGAAATCAAATGAAAACCTACACGGTAAAAATGGAATAAATATTATGTGTTTCATCAAATCAAATTACATTCAGCCAATGGATGTATAGAGAAAACAATTGCATTCAAGATCTAATTGATAGTGAAAATATTTAACTCAAAAGAAGTGCATTCACATGAAAGAAACAACAATTAGGTATATACAAAGACCCTTTTATAAAACATTATCAGTCTCATCCACGATCGAATCAAGATTAGAAAGTTGGAGCCAATAATTCCAATAATATAAAAGCCACTCATTCCTATAATATAGTTATTGGTCATGTTGAACATACATATATACATGTATCAACCATTGAGATAAAGGCTGTAGATTGTGTTTTCGTGACTAGGTATGATAAAATCACATATATTTATATTATATATTTTAATGGCATCCAATTTATTTTTTAAAAAAGTTAAATTATATTTATGATTTATTTATTATTCATTTTTTAAATATTTTTTTACCACCTAATAGGAAATAGTATTATGCTTTGGCGTTAATATTATGATATATGATAAAGTTGTTGTAGATGCTTTAAACAATGATCAATGATTTCCCATTCACATTTATCATAAAATATTATCATATTATTTTACAATTGATAGTGTTATAAGTGATTTCGATTATCTATGTGTTAATACACTTGCAATTAATAGCCTTGTTGCATTTACTTCTAGTCCTATCCTACATCTTGTGTGGTCTGTTGTGTCATGGATCCTTAAGAGATATAAATTATAGAAACTTAGAGGGTTAGATCACACAATTTTTATATTCATCATCTTTTGTATTGGCCTCAAGGTTTGGTAAACCAAAACACCCCTCCTAACCCTCCCCAAGATTCTAGTGTTAATAGAATGTAAGTGTCTAAAGTTTATGATAATTTAGATAAACTTAAGAATACCCACATCAATATTTATATGGTATAATTCCTCAAAATTTAATATTTATAATGATATAATTTATTATATTATATGTGATACTACTTTACCACATGATATTAAACTAACTTGGTTTTATTTATTATTAAAACTTTATACGATAGTCAGAACCTAATTTATATTGATACATAGGATTCATATTTTAAATAAATTTTATATCAATATTTGACATTGTAAAATTTGGTTATCATTTATAATAAAAGGATTAAACATGATTTTATAGACAATGGTTAGATATTAAACATTATTAGTGAGGCCTTTCTTGATGGACCTAGTCTCAGTCATAATTCTCTTACATTTTCTGATATGATCACAATAGGGTTGTACAATCAATCAAGAAGGGATTTAATAATATTTAAATATAACATATGTATCAGACATCAAACTATAGATATAATGATAAGTGATATATAATTATTTTAAATTAATATTTTTTTTTTAAATAATTTTTTTTTTAAATATATTTAAAAAGTTTCAAATATTTTAGAAAGCATGGAAGCACTACATATGTGAATTAATATTCTAAAATAATGGGAATGATTTGGATGTTTATAGGATATTTCCTATACTTATGGGTGTAATAATAATCTTAGATGGAACTTTATGCTAGAATGGGGATGTATGAAAGTTTCCCTAAGGCTTTTGTTCTGAAACGATATAATGCTTGAAATTGTGAACTATTCAATGATTAGAATATTCCCTACTAATTAATAGACTATATTTTAAATTTATGTTAATTATTATTTATCTATTGGGTGATTTTTTTACCTGATCTCCAACAATTATGTATATAAAAAATTATATATAAATCTTTCTATTTTTCATTGAATGTATTGAATATTTTTGTCATTAGGGATACCTCTTGGGAATGATGGTTGATCAGGGCCATAGATGCTTAATGACATGATATGGATGGGAATAAATAAATCACATTTATTTCTCTATTTTAATTGGAAAAAATTGATTTGTAACCATGGAAAATATTGTTTGCTAGATGAAGATAAATACTAAAATTAATATGGAAATTAACTATATTTATTTACATGGAATGAAATGTGAATCATTATATGAATGACATATTTTTGTACATGAATATTTGAGAAGTTTTTGTAAGTATGGATTTTGGCCTCATAAATGTATTATCTCTTAAAATAAGAATGGGTTGCATGTGTGAAAGAGCAGGTTGCAAAGGAATTAGTCTATGAATAAATTAGTTGCAACTATAGGAAATGAAATAATCATACATTGTTACTCAATTTAAACATAAATTATTAGAATGTTTCCCTTGAAATGTTTTAAAATAAAATATTAAAATATCCTTGCTTGGTTAGAGCACAACAATTGCCTGTGTACATCATGTTTTCTATAAAGTGATTGTCTTAGTAATTATGTTCAAATAAGCTTTAGTTTTGTGAGTGGGAAAATATATATTGTAATATACTTTTTGAACAAGTATGATGTAATATTTTCTTCAAATTATACCAAAAATATTTATGTTTATTTATTATGAGTAGTGAAATGTGTATTAGTAAGAGAATTTGATATATTTTAAAAAGTTATATATTTTAAACAATGAATATTGTTTTATTTTAAAAATTCATTAGGATTTGTTGATTAAGTGAATCATAAAAATAATTTAAATTTTTGAAGACAATATCTAACAGTTGTCTACTTATTTTAATATTTAAGCATTTTATTCAATGAAATTATTTGGTAATACTTTAAAATGTACATAGTATTTTTCCAAAAAACTATTTATATCTATTATTTTTAGTTTTTCATTTGGCATAATGTTTCATTCAAATAATACCTTTATTTTTTAAACTAACTATTTATGATAAATTTTCATGATATTATTTAGTGAAAAATTAGTTGCATTATTATTATTAACTCATAATCATCATTATTTTTCAATTATCTTTTTATATATTTATTACATAATATATTATTTTGTTTTAGTTATATCACTTTTTAAGGAATATTTTAAAAGTAAATCTCATAGACACAATTTTTCTTATTTTTATTAAAACATGATTAATCATTTAGATAGTATATTTTTTTAATACATCATGTTATTTATAATGGAATAAAAGGATGTGCAATATACCTCTACTCAATGTAGTGTTTAAAATATAAATTGGATTCATTTTAATATTTATATAATAAAACTTACATTTGTATTAGGACATGGATTTAAGACTCACTAGAGGTAAATTCAATTGAAATCACTTTTTTATATACACAGTTGAAAACAAATCAAGTCACTAGAGAATCAATTTATTGATATTTTTTCATTATGCCAAGTAGAGTTTAAATAAGAATCATATGGAGATATTTTACATTGCTACATTTTAGAAGCATGAACATCTAGACACCCTTTGTCAGTATTTAGTTCAAGTTATTGTGACATCATTCATTTCTATGAAATGAGAGTTTAATTATATGTTTTAGAGTTGGATCATCAGCTACATTAGATAAGAAGTTTAAAATCTTACATAATATTATATTTACACTACTGAATAATTATGTGGGGTTTGTTTCTAGAATGTATGATACATATCTACAAGTCTATTAAAGTTTTCCTATCAATTAATTTTATCACTTCACTTTTCCATGTATATTATCGAAAATTATGTCAAAATAAGAGGAAAACATTAATTCAAATATATAATCCAAATATCATATTATATAAACTTATTTTGGTCAGTAAAACACTAGACATTTTAATATTTACGAGATACAATGTAAAAATCAATAGGGTCTGTAACATAAACAATCACAAAATATTTCATTTTATATCCTTAGTGCATTTACAAAACAAACTAGACCAATTGAAAGAGGGTAAAAAATATGCACTTTTGAAAAAGATGTCACTCAATTTTGAGTTATTGATCAAAAGTTATGATAGATTACATTATTTGTCATTAATGACCTATTTTATGAATTTGCAATAAAATTTTAAATGCTCATGTGGAAAGGGAGTTAACATAGCCTTTCAGCTAGTCAATGGTACTTGAATTGAACGTTGGACCACCTCAAGACAATGTTAAGCCACGTGAGTGAACATAGCCTTCCAACTAGTCAATTTTACCAAAATTGGACATTGGACCTCCTCAAGACAATTTTAAGTCTCACCACTCTACCTAAATACCAATATGTGCATTTTAAAGGAAAAATAATTACACTTAGGGCCAAAATTTTATAATAGAGCCCAATGGATAAAAACAAATCTATTTTAATTGAATTAAAACATGCTTTAATTTATTTTTAAGGTATATTTAATATAAAATTATTAGGGTAAAATCTAGTTTTGAATTTACTTAACTATTAGAAAATAAGAAGAGGTAGAGTGCCACTATCATTCGTCTATAGATCCCCAAGTTTATTGTCATAGTTTTTTAGCCTAATCCTAGTCTGCAAGTTCCATCTACAAATGGAGATTGACACATGAAAAGAGAAGGAAGACATCTAGGTGCAGCTAGAATATGGTGATGGGAAGGCAATTCGAGGGAGGTAAAACTAATGATGGTGGCAAGAGGAGGCCTATGATTTAGTGGAAATAAATAGTTAGACAATTTGTGACTGCAAATACTACACTAGTTGTATGAACTATTCACAACATGCCAAGTTGTAGGATGAGTTTTATCAATCAGAGAGATGTCAATTTCATGCAAACTAGTGAGTTACCATCTACATAATAATTCAAAGGCTATGTGAATGATATATACGTTGAGAGGATTAAAATAGTGGTTGGAGAATGTTTCCAAGTGATAACTAGATGTGAAGACTCTGGAATGCCCAATGGATGGTTGAGGATGATGGCTATAAAAAATATAATAGTAATTATATACATGTATCTCAAATAGTATAGAGATTGATCTGGGTGGAGGTAAATTAACTAAGTAGGTCGTATGACTGAGATGAGGTAGTATACTAGGCCATGAGACTACTAACCAGGTTGTTGAACATTGATAACCAAACTTATTACTAAAAAAGGATCTATAATTCCACCAAAACATAAACCATCTAAGAACCATTGAGATCTCAAACGATACAGTGAATAATCTCATGAAGGATTTAAATAAAGATGAATGACCATTGAGTGAGGCTCTGATACCATATTATATTTACCCAAGACCTTTCAACAAGATTGAATGCACACATGAAAGGTATGGATTAGGTGAGAGAGAGATTACCAAATGTCAAAGTTCACAAATGATATTCATCATTAAATATAGATGATAAATATAAAGGGAGAGGTCAGATATATAGGAGGGAGAGATATAGAGACCCCACATTCTAATGAATGTGATACTAACATTGCCAAATGACCCAAATGACTTAGGTACCCTAAGTAAGCTAATGACATGTGTCAAAAAAAATCATAAGACAAAATTCTACACTAAAAAATGGTACACAAATATATGGTTCAACCATTTAGTAGACCTTCAACATTGTTAATAAATTATGAAATTTCTCTGTATAAAAGAATTTCATCTAGGCTATTTAAATTTTCAAAATCTACTACTGAATATATGAAGTGTTAAACTAAACCAAGGTGTATCTCTACAATGGGGAGATGAAGATTCACCCTCCATTATTAGTGCTTAATGATTAATTCCTTCTTCCTTGGTCCCATTTGCTTCCTTGGTATGATTATGGTTCTTTGTTATGTGGATGTAAAGGGTCTACGCACTATCATTAGTGTGCTTCATGTCTCTTTGTTAATTAAGTTTAATTTATATTGTGCTTGATTATTATTTTTTAATTCCATATATGGGCATTGATTGTGTGTCTTACTAGTCTTATCATGCATGTCACCTGCATTCCCCTACCTTACCCTTGATCTATTGATACATGCTAGATGGTTGATGGTAAATGCATTTGATGATAATCGCCTATGGAAGAATATGATCAAAGAGTGTCATATCATAAGAAACATCTTGGAGAAGTTGGTATTAATGCAAATGAAAAAAACTATCATATAATTAATGTCTTGAATCTTTCTACTCAAAGACTCATATTGAAAAGAATATAAGAAAAATTGGTGAGAATAGGAGGTTTTTTGGTGAAGCTTTGTGACAAGAGGAGTTTACAATCCATTCACAAGGTACAAATTTTGTTTTTATTATTGTCACCATATCTTTCACCATAGAGGAGGATGTTAAAGTATATTCCATATTTGTTTAATATGGGAATACTTATATGTATGTGGATTTACATATAGTAAAAGTAGACCTCTAGGTTTAAGGGATAGCTCCCTGAATTTACCTTTAGGTGCTTATTACCTACACTAACTATTTTTTTTGAGGAAAAAGGGGTATAAGTATGAATTAAATGAAGATAATATAAGGGTGTTATACACAAAAAGTATTTACACAATTCCATCATAATTATTTCACTAAAAAACAAGACCTACAATAATATATTCAAAGTATTAAACAACTCTAACATTAGTGTTTCAATATTAAGGTGATACGCATGTAAAATATCCAAGGTAAATGAACCATAGATCATTTGTAGATACTAAGGTTAATTATCCACTTGAAAATATATCCATACACTTGAAAAAAAATCATATTACCTGCTAGAGTGAAACAACTTGTATCAAACATGGAAGGATTGAGAAAAATCAAGGATAGATGAATATCTCTTAACTAGTCACTATACATCTCTTCACACATTCTAAAAAGATGATATATTAAATCAAATTAGATTTTATTTATTTTTCAAATTAAAAGTATGACATCAATCTATCATGGCTTTGCCATACATGGAGTGGAATTAGTCTACAATAGCCAAAATTGCTACTAATTATAGAATTTGAGAGAAGAGAGAAGGGAAGAAAGTCCAAGAGTCACTAAACCACTTGTCAAGCTGAGAAAAGTAGTTCCATATATAGGATAAATGAATATGTAATATACCATGCAAGGTTTACTTTGACAAATGTCCCTCAAAGTATGAAATTCTTAAAATGTGGCATGGGATGCTTCAACTTGCTCCTTGAAAATTGCCTTTATCATTTGACCTTCCATGAGTGATCCAAAACAATATAGGGAAAAATAACATGATTAAAATATGAGGGAGGGGTCATAAACATGATCCAAAAAGCATTGTATTGTCCCTAATCATTGACATTCTTTTGGACATGAGTTATCACTACATGTATTCATAATTACCATTATTTCACTCACCCTTAAAACATAGCACCAAAGAGGTCTTCATTTTTATAAACCAATCCATAAAATGGAGTGCATGATACTTTTCAAGGGTCATCATATCTCAATATTAACCATGTAGACCTTAAGATGCCTCCCACTTAGAGTTTTCACCATCACACTTGGTGGTCATTCCTTATTGACTATGCTAGTTTGGATTGGCTGAGATGACGGTGTTATTAGAGGCACATTTGAGATTTTATAAAGAAAAAAATGAGTATGATAGGTTATATCAGGTCTCATATTAACTCCAAAAGTGACTTTAATCTTGTGAAACCCTTCTATACCTGCACAACACATAAAACTATCAATAAAATCCATTTTCCACCATGTCCATACAAGTAGGGTAGAACTCAAATTATTGGGAAGGATCCTTGGAGAGTCCTATACAATTTTCAATCATCTCCAAATTAATTCTATCTCTCCTACATACCTTTCCTTCTTCAAATTTCCCATTGGGTCATTACCAAGGGTTTTGGAGGGTTTAGAGTAGTTTTAGCCTATAAGGATTGTTGATAAAGTTGTGATGTCCAATCCTTAGAAAAATTCCTAAAAATGAGAGTACAAGACCCTATATAACATATCATATCTCCTCTATATCCCATGATAATTCTCTACGTTTTTGTGATCTTCCAAAGTTAGTCTCTCAAGCTTCTCTTTCCATCTTGCATACCTTGTTATGACCTTAAGCCAAGAAATTGATTCCCTATTACCTTATATAAAAAATATATGTCCTCACACACTTCATGTCTCCCCATGAATAGTTTAAAATACATTATAATGTTATCCTAATGGTAGAAGTGAGATTATACCCCCTAGGGCTATAGGCCTAATCAAGGCCTAGTAGTCTTAGTCTACAAATAGCTACTCACCACTCCCTCTAAGCATCTTGTCACAACTATGATGAGTTTCATAGGTTATTCATGCTTAACATATCTTACCACATCCTCTTTCAATGTTTTAATACCTTTTAAATCATTCTCCTAACCTTGTTAAATTTACAAGATTTCAATACTCTAGGAGTGCCCTCTATATTAGATAGAATAGAGGGAACTTCCTCTATTACCTCAAGAAAAAATATGGTATTAAGGTCTTAAATAAGTGATAGGGACCCTTTTTACCAATTTACATGGCTACATCACTTCAATAGCTCCCTCAATTCTCATAAACCCAATGTAGACTTCTAGCATGATGACTATGGAAGCTTGAGTTGGTTTGAATTGTGGGTTGATTTTGAGGGATAGCTTTTACACTTTGTCCACTTGATGGGAGTCTCATAGAATTTTCCTAACACTTTGGGGTTTCTTTCCAACATGTTCATGATCCAAGCTTATCCAAAACCCTTTCAATGCTCACCTCTCTCTCTTGGCAGGTATAGACTATAGTCAACTATGACTATATTATATGATCTAAAACACTATACATGTTAATGAACATTTATATATTAGACATTATTCACTATCTTTAAAAGATTCTTGAAGACCTTAACCACTTCATAGTCACTAGCTCTTTCCACAACATGCATTTATTGGGCCAATCACCAAAGTAGATATTCTTCAAATCATTGCTAACTATAGTTGACCCTTCTTGAATCAAAAAAATAATCTTATAGGTCCATTTTAACTATTTAGAAGCTATGTCACATGGTTTGGGATCCATTTGGAGCTTTGAAAAAACTTTGATCAATAATTGATGGTGTCTACAAGTCTAACCAGTAAAGTTTGACTTATATGACTATAAGTACCTACATTCAGGCTATGGGTACTCTCTTTAGAAGCAATAGTGCACCTTTAGGTGACCAAATACGTTAAAACCCTGCTCTCCAACCTACTTTGATGTTTATAAAATCACAAATGTATATTCTACATTAATGAAGTCATTTTCCATAGAGAGATGTATTTATTTGCCACCATAGAATATAGAGTCATTTGAAGTTCCAATCACTGTAGAGAATGCTACCTTTCTATAGTGATAAAATTCATGAATTGGGAGCCTTATTTGCATCAATTGTGAGACCAAACATCCACTCTCTATAATATCCCAAAAGGGGATATTTGGATATAAAATTACTTATGCCTTAAATCCACAATAAAATGAAATCTGAAATAAGAAAAATTCACCCAACCCTAGCTCCCAAATATTTATCCAATAACAAATTTGCCCTTCAAACCCTAGGCGTCACACTTCAAGGCTGTTGTAAGTGATTTTCAGCAACTAATTGATTTACAATTCATCAAAAATTATGCCAGAATAAGTACCAAGCTTAAATTATGAATATGTACCTTTTCCTTTATTTTTTTGATGCCCAAATACCACTTGCAAATAACCCTTAAATTCTGATTTTTCTTCCACACACTCACTTTTTTACTATTTTTTCACTTTAAACCCTTGTCATAAATAGCCACAATAATCAAAAAATTACAGAAAACTTATTGATGCAAGAAATGACCCTTGAAAACCCTCAAGATGAATTTCCCAACTTGCCAAGGTTAATAAAATCACTAAAAATTTATTAGAAGGTTTTGCATTAATTTGAAGTCTAAAACATCCGCAAATCACCTCAAAACCCCAACACAAATAGGCAAAAAATTAGAAATAAATTTTAGAATGTTTATTTGGCCTTTTTGACCCCAAAATCACTTTAAAATCACCTCCAATATAGTTTGACACACCTTGAATAATTAGAAAAAAATTGCCAAAGAATGTCACATTCAAAAATAAGCTCAAAACCCTATGTTAGACATCCACAAGAAACTCGTTAGTCTTCTAGGGTATCAACAAATAATTTACTTTACAAGGTGGGATAAAAAGAAATCATTATAGATATATCACAAGATTAATTACTATTAAGCATACATCCCTATAGTCCCCTTCATACATGAAGAGAAATAACTTGAATTATCACATGCGCAAGAAGAGTTCTCCAAATTGCCAATATAACCTTCCAAGTGGGGTGAATCACTTGGGGAAGGTAAAGCTTTCATTAAACCTAACCTTTTATCTACTTTAATTTAATTCTTCTTTCTCTTTTGATCACTTAAAGCTGACCACCAAATATTCAACATATTATATTAATTAAATAATTAATTACCTTGAAACAATAAATGATAAAAATCACTATTCAGTGAAAATAATTAATAAAATATAATCCCCAAAAAGGAACCCTCTAGTCTATGATGAAATAGACTAAAGGTCTTCAAACCTCCTCATGTGTAATGTGATAATGAGGACATTAAAGTCTCCCCTTCCAACAATTGCTTTCCCACAAGCAATTTCAAGTTAGGTTGCTCCAAGATGTCCTCATTTTCCCATGTGGCATCCTCAAGTGGCAAGTCTTTCCGTATAATAAACTATAATTTTATGTTTAATTTCCTTAGTTTATTTTCATGAACTTCAATTATAATTTATGAAATTAAGATGAATTTCCATTCATCATATAAATGGGGTAGCTCTAAATAAGTAGAAATATGTTGCCCAAGAACCTTCATAAGACAAGAAACATGAAATACATTATGAATCTTACCATTTTTTGGAAGTTTCAAATCATAAGCCACTTTGCTGACCTTTCTTTTCACTTTGTGAGGCCCATCAAATCATGGCTTTAAATTCTATGAGCCACTTTACTTGAGGGATGTTTGCCTATAAGTTTTCAATCTAAAAAACACCCAATTGCCTACTTCAAATGATCTCTCAACTCTTTCCTGATCTACATACAATTTTCGTTGATTTTGGGCATGTTGTAGGTTCTCTTTAAAAGCTTTCATGATATCATATCATTGTTATACCAAATTTTTACCTCTTAGCACTCTAATATTTGTTAGAATCAAATCAATGAAGGATAAAGCATCATAGCCATATAGTACTTTGAAGGGAGTCATACCTATAGAGATGTGAAAGGTAGTATTGTAGCAATGTTATACCATATGAAACCATTCTATCCATGTGGATTACTACCTTGAAACATAATTCCTCAAATAACCTTCCAACCATTTATTTACAATTTCCATTTGCCCATCGATTTGGGGATGATAGCTAGTGCTAGTAGTGAGCTAAGTACCTATCAAAACAAAAGTTTTTTCCAAAAAGAACTCATAAACCTATTGTCCCTTTCACTTAAAATATTTTTGGGCAGCCCATGTAATTTAAAAAATTATTTGAAAAATACATCAGTAATCATAGGATCATTGTACTTAGTTGAAAGTGGATAAAAATAAGAAAATTTTGTGAGTCTATCAACCACAACATATAAACAATTCTTACCTTGTACCATAGGCAAACCTGTAACAAAATTCATGGAGATATTTTCCCATTTTTTTGAGGGAATAGGAAGGGGTTGCAATAAACCAGCTGGAAAAGTATTTTCACTCTTGTTTCTTTGGCAAACTAAACATTCTTGAATGTAATTAAGTACCACTTTTTTCAATTCCCTCCAAAATAACCTTTCTTTCACAAGTTTGTAAGTCTTGAAATAACCTTGGTGACCAGCTAAAGGAGTGTCATGGGCAGCCCTTAAGATAGTGTCCTTCACCTTAGGTTCATGCACCAAAAAGACTCTATTTTTGTAGAGGATAAGCCCATTCATTAATATCAATTTTTCATCAACAATTTTACCTTTAATCAAGTCACTAGAAAATTTGTTTTTATCATATTCCATGATAATCAATTCCTTCCAATTGGATGATATAAAATAAATAGAGTTGATTTCTACCTTTTCTTGCAACATGAGAGATTTGTATGAGGGGAAACATTAACCAAACCTTGAATAATTTTTTCCTTGTTACCTATCTTGAATTTGAGAGTCAAATCTTTCTAGTTGAGGGAGAATTCTCTAAAGGAATGAAACAATTGAATTCCAAGCACAAGATCCATATCCCATATATCAATTATATATACATCATCACACACCTCATATCCTCCTAAAGAAATGGTGAGATTGGAAACCTTTTTGGTACAAGGAAGAGAAAATCCATCCACTATAGTGACCTTAAAACCTTGTAACTCCTCTTCTTCTATATATAATTTTGTCACCAAGTTCTTACCAATGAAAACATGAGTGGCCCCACTATCAACCAAGATGGTGAACTTGTGCCCTTTTATTATTCCTCTAACATGAAAAGGATAATATTTAGGGTCTCTTGAAAGTGAATCATGTGTACTTCATAATTGTTGTGTGTCCTCCTTATTCACATGCTCATCAACATTCTCAATTTGTTTAACATTAGTATCACCAATATCAAAATCAAAACCAGCATCAATTACCTCAATGTAGTGGATATGTCCCTTACCCATGCAACGATGGATCTTGGTCCATGGATCCTTGCAAGTGAAACATAATCCCTTCCTCCTTAGCTCATCCATTTCATCCTTCATATTACCATTAGGGGTTAGTGATCTATGAGGTGGCACATAAGGTGAGAAACATTTCCTTTGTTGCCCAATAAGTGGTATTCTAGATTGCACTTGTGGTGGCTCTGAATAACCATAAAAATTAGAGCTTAGTTGTCTACTATTTTCCCCTTTTGTTAGTGAATAGGTAGTTGCCTTTGGTTTCCCTTTTGGCCCTTCATGGCCCTTGTAATTTGAAAACTCTAAATCCAGTGCTTTAGTGATGGCATCTTATAATGAAATAGGATTAAAAGCCTTGACCAAACCCCTCAAAGGTTCAATCAATCCTTCAATGAATAGAACAACCAATATTCTCTCACTAACGTTTGAGACCATAACTGAAACACCTTGAAAATTAGTAACATACATTTCCACATCATGTGTTTGTTTGAGTTGGGCCAACTCATGAAAATGTATTTATGGGTCTCTCTTATCAAATATCTCCATAATACTTTTAATAAACTCCTATAGATTAGTAATAGACTGATGATTTTGTATGATAAGGTCATGAAACCACCACTCATGAGCAATACCCTCCAAGTGTAAGGTGATAAATTTTAAAGCTTCTTATTCATATATATGATTAAGAGATAAATATGTTTATAGTTTTTGCAACGATGAGCACACAAGAATTTTATCAGTACCATTAAAACTAGGAAGGGAAATATTACCCAACCTTTGTTGAAAATTTCTATCGGGTTGCATATTATGAACCTTTGGCTTGGATCCATCTTTCATCTCATAATAGTCCCAAAAAGATATAAGAGATTGTGTCTCATAATTTAGGGCTATGTACTCTCTTTGATTAATTTCAAAAGGATTATCCTTTGATGTCTTAACCTCTATAATTGGTTCCTTTTGTAAAAACGTGCCCTTGAATAATTTATGAGGGGGACAATAGAAACCCTCTCATGACCATTCAAACTATCCTCATCTAAATGATGATTTTCCTTTCCTTTTTGCATGGCTCTCAACACATCTACAACTTGCATACCCAAAGTATAATGAATATCCTTATGACTATCCTTAATCAAACCCTATAAAAACTTCACCTGTTCTCTAGAGAACTCTTGAGGCTCTTGATCACCCATGATTTTTTCCCTTATCTCATAGAATAAATTCTCTTTACCTGATTGCATTAAATACAACCTCACAATATGGTAGGAAAGATGGCTCTGATACCACTGTAATATCCCAAAAGGGGATATTTGGATATAAAATTATTTATTTATTAAATACAAAATAAAATGAAATCTTAAATAAACAAATTCAGCCAACCCTAGCTCCCAAATATTTATCCAATAACACATTTGTCCTTTAAACCCTAGGCATCACATGTCAAGGGTAATGTAAGCAATTTTCATCAACTAATTGATTTACAATTCATCACAAATTATTCCAAAATAAGTACCAATCTAAAATTATGAATATGTACCTTTTTCCCTTATTTTTGTGAAGTCTAACTACCACACTCAAATAACCCTTAAATTCTAATTTTTATTCCACAATTATACTTTATTTTTAACTAATTTTTCACTTCAAACCCTTGTCATAAATAACCACAATAGTAGAAAAATTATGAAAAAATTAAAGCAAACTTATTGAGCCTAGAAATGACCCTTGCAAACCCTTAAGAAGAATCGCCCAACTTGCTAAGTTCAAAGATAAATACCAAAATTTTATTAGAAGGTTTTGCATTAATTTAAAGTCTCAAACATCCACAAATCACCTTAAAACCCAAGCAATAGTAGGCAAAAAAATAGCAATAAATATCATAATGTTTATTTGGCCTTTTGGAGCCCAAAGTCACCTGTAAATCACCTCCAATATAATTCACCACACTTGGAATAATTATAAAAAACTCACCAAATCATGTCACATTAAAAAATAAGTTCAAAACCCTAAACTATAACTCCATAATCAAATCGCTAGTCTTCTAGGGCATCAACAAATAATATAGTTTTCAAGGTGGTGTCAAAAGACACCATTACAAATATCAGAAGAACAATTACTATTAGGCATACATACCAATAGTTCCCTTCATGCATGAAGAGTAATAACTTGAATTCACACATACATAAGAAGAGTCCTCCAAATTGTCAATATACCATTCCAAGTGGGGTGAATCACTTGGGAAGGGTAAAGCTTTCATTAAACCCAACCTTTTAATGACTTTCCTTTAATTCTTCTTTCTCTTTTGATCACTTAAAGCCAACCAATCAAATCTTCAACATATTATATTAATTAAATAATTAATTGCCTCAAAACAACAATTGATAAAAATCACTATTAAAGAAAATAATTAAATAATTAATAAAATACCAATCCCCAAAAAGGAACCCTCCAGTCCATGGGGAAATAGACTAAAGGTCTTCAAACCTCCTCATGTGTGATGTGAAAATGGGGACATTACGCTCTACTTTTGAAATCTATTACCCCTAGGATAAGAATCCATGATAGGATCATCTGGATCATCTAAAATTCCTATCATTTCATCATATAGTCACATCAAAGGTCGTTAGGGCTCTGTTTTGGGCTTTTAAAGGAAACTTGTCCCTGAACATAGATTTCTTCACTTGAAGTGACATCTCAAGTCTACCTACTAATCTATCACCTCAATCATGATTTTCATGACCATATAAACTTTTAAACATTATATTAAGGTTCCCAACATGCTTGGAATTCTCCATGGCTACCTTTAGGTCTCTATGTAAGGCCACTTATAGGTGGACATTTCAATATACAAAGCAGTTGAGTATATGACTTGAGCAATGTGCATATTGTACAATCTTACAATCATCTTTAGACCTTATTGAGGTTTTAAAATTATTTCCTTGAACCATTAAAGAGTTAAAACCTTTTCAAATGATGATTTTCAAATTACTTGGCCTTCCAATGGAAACTTGTAGATGCACATCCATGGTATAAGGCTATGTATATATGAGAATTTATTTCCACACGCTATTGTAAGTCATTTGAGGAGTTTAGTTTGTTTGATCACGCTCCAAGAATGGGTTTCATACCTTAAAACTCTTAATTACACCTCTATGACCATGCTTAAGACCTCACACACCTCACTCAACTGACTCTGATGACAGTCATACAAAAGGTTGACTATATTGTTTGTCATTTGATTGCAATTTCTATGTGAAAATTTTATACTGAGCATTAAAATCATGGAAATTTTTATGACTTGAAAATAATAAAATATAGTATATATCATCCATTTGAAACCACTTTAGGGAATGAAATGTCTGTACTTGGTGAAACCTAACTACTAGTCCACTTGTGACATCAACCTGTAACTTGAACTCTTTCGCTCATCAAATCACATCCAAACATGAAACAAAATATGGGAAAACTGAGATAATGAGGTATTCATCCTATATAAGTAAATTCATTAGATGGATTATATAGACAAGCTTATACAAAAGTAAAACCTTTAGGGTGTGCAGATTATCGAGGAAAACAAGGCAATCAACTTTCGAAGAATGGTTCATAAGGCATAGGTAACCATTCTTCCAACTCTTACCATGAAAATGAATTAGATAAACTTTAATATCTGCCACCAAGAACATTTGACCTGGAACCTCTCCTACTGTCTATACCATTAGAAGACCTATTGACCAGTTTTGTATGCCTAGTGGAGTGATGGATAAGAGAAAATATTTGGTCCATTTTTGGCACTTACAAAGCATATCAAACATATAAATAGAGTTAGGTAAGTTTAAGGGTCATTATATGAGGTTTCCACATGTTCCATATTCCCCCATAGGTTGTACAACTCCCAAAACTCCCTTTCTTTCAACTATTTTCTTGATTTCAATTTGTTGTCTCCCGAAAATATCACTCATTTTTGGGACAACATTTGAACTATTTTGGTCCTACAGAACAAAATAAGCTTTTCCCTTCTCAAATTCTTTTTCGAGCATTCAAATTCCTCATTTTTCAAGCTTCTTATAAATCTACGGACTCTGCAGGCTTAAATCTATGGACTCTACAAGAAGAAAATCTATGAATTCTGCAAGAAGGAAATCTACGGACTCTGCAGGCCAAGTTCAACAGACTTCACAGGTTGATTTCTATGGACTCTATAGGAAAGGAGCAAGCTCTCACCACTTACGTGATTTCAAAGTTGGTTCAATGACCAGGTTAAACTAAAAGAGTTCAAAGTCAAGGTTTAACATCAGTAGCAAGAGTTAAGTGCATTTGTCAAGCTTCGAGGTTCAAAGTTCAAAGTTTAACTACTTCAAGGTTCAACAGCTTTAAAACACTTATCAAAGAGAAAAAGGCTTGAACCGTTGAACCATTGAACCACTTTGATTCAATGCATTTGGTTCAAAAAAGATCAAAAGGACTTACCCAAACAAATAGAATGAATTGATTGAACCATTGAACCTTGAACCAAAGGGTTCAACGAGTTCATAGGTTCAAAGGTTCAACCAGTACAATGAAGATCAAAGAGCTTAGAAAGAACAAGGAAGTGATGGACTAATTGTTCAACAGGTTCAAAGGCTTCTATAGGTAGGTTCCATCAAAAGAAAAAGTTTCTGATACTTAGTCATTTTCAAAGAATGAACCAATTAAATCAATGAACCATTGAACCACTTTGGTTCAAAGGTTCAATGGGTTCAAGGTTCAAGGTTCAATGGGTTAAATGAGGCTTGTTTCAAAGATTCTTGGTTCAAGCCGTCAAAGGGATGAACCATTGAACCATTGAACCAAAGTTGGTTCAATCGGTTAGTTCAATTGGTAGGTTCAAGGGGTTGCCCCAAAGCTAAAGGATTAAACAGCCCTTGTAGAGGGTAGAAAGGGGGAAAATTGACCAATTCAAAGGCTAAAAGAGCAAAGTGAATTCCTTCAAGAAAATGAACAAGGCAAAGAGACATTTCCTTTAGGGAAATTGTTTGAAAGAATTCCTTCAGACTTTTTCCTCCAAAATAAAGAAAAGACTGAAAAACAAAGCCTAAAGCAAGAAAAGAATTCTTTCAGACTTCTATCCGAAGGAATTCCTTTGCACAAAAATTCCAAAGAAATTTGGGGAAGCTGCGGGACAAAAGCCTGAAAGAATTTGTGAAGGCCAAAGACAAAGTAGCTGAAACAATTCTTGCAGACTTTTTGTCCGCGAGAAAATGTCCACAAAAAAAAGTCTGCAGGAAAGCTCCGAAGACAAAAGGCTGCCAAAGGACCCCGAAGGGCAAGTGCCCTTCT
Source organism: Torreya grandis (assembly GCA_037957365.1). Taxonomy (NCBI): domain Eukaryota; kingdom Viridiplantae; phylum Streptophyta; class Pinopsida; order Cupressales; family Taxaceae; genus Torreya; species Torreya grandis. The sequence goes on along the minus strand of JARHVA010000469.1, from coordinate 2,983,015 downwards.
AGGGGACTCTCAGCTACCAAATTAAAGGACACTTCCCTAAAGCTGAAGGGTCACCTTCCCTTTAGGAGGATGCAAAACAAGAAATCCAAAGGAAGCAACTAGCAAAAAAGGTTGAATCAAGAGAAAGTTGAAGAAAGTCCAAGGGGTGATGCACCTAGAGATGTCAAAGTCAAGAATGATGAACTATCCATTGGAAATTCAAATGAAGTGGCGGGTACGTGAATGTCAATTTCAAGGTTCATAAAATAGCTGTTGTTTTTGAAAAGCCTTAAAGAAGAGCCAAAGAACATAGGGACCTGCTAGAAGAAAAAAGCTCGAAGGCCATCCAAAGACTGCCCAAAGGGTAGATACCCTTGCAGTGGGCTCTTCCTGACCTAAAACAGATTGTTTCTCAAGGCCCTGAAAGGTAGGTTCCCTTCGGGAAAGACCAAATGATAAAGCTAAAATAATTACTAAGGAAAGTGATGTGCCTGTAAACATCAAAGTCACAACAATGAAATAGTTGTTGATGATTGGAAGTTTAAGCTCAAGACTAGCAGGAAGCGACCAAGGAACACATCATCAAATTGAATCAAGGACTTGATTCAATTAACTAGAAAAGGAGGAATGATGGGGAAGGATCAGAAACATTTACACATCAAATATGTATCTAGAAGTAGACTGCCAAGTGGATATTGAAAGATGCAAACTTTCAATAGCGTAATCCATTTCTCTATATTGAGAAAAGCAAATGGGTAGATGCCCCTAAATTCTAGCATGTCTTCTTAACAAAATTCAATGCAACATGATGTGTTATTATTCCCAAGTCCTTCTTGAATAGACTGTATAAGGGACTCTCTTTTATTGTTTTAAAGATCTCTCTCTGATAATCAGAAACAAAACTCTACCCAAATTGAGAGGCATTACAGAGAATTTGAGCTCAAATTGTTGATCATATTTTGTTATTGGAATAAGAAAGAAATTGACATTTTAGACTTTGTGCTGTGATATCTTTATTGTTGGATAAATTGCTCTTATGTCTTTTTCCTTAATATACTTTTTGTTCCTTTAATTCAACAAGTAAAATTAGTGAAAGTAGTCAGGAAGGTGTCTTAAAGTCAACTGTGGAGAGACTTTGTGCCCCCATAATTGCCTTTAGTGTGTTTTCTTTTTGTTTCTATGTAAAGGACCTTGGGACAACTTTGTGCCCTCATTGTCCTTCGTATCTCACTTTTGGGCAATTTAGGTGGAGACTTTGTGCTACATCTCAATTTGTTGGTTACTACGTCCTTGGTTGCATTTTAAAATTACTACCAGGAGTATTCTTGTGATTTTTTAAATAGTACTTCTAAAATAAGAGGAGTGTTTTCTATCATTTCCCTTGAGATATTTCCTTTGATTTGCATACATCATCTCTGAAGAAAGAGAGATGGATGGTTTATCCTTTCCTTGAGTATTATTATATATATATATATATATATATATATATATATATATATATATATATATATATATATATATAATCACATCTATATTAAAAATCCCCTTGATGAGACAAGAGATTAGTCTCCTTTTGATGTGGTAAAACTACACATTTGGATGACCAATCTTTCTACTTTGGCTGATTAGACCTATTTAGTTTATTAGTACGTTGATCGATAAAATATTCAACCAATAGTTTTTGGTGACTCCGCTAGAGAGATAGTTATGTGCATTCTAAAACCTTGAGTTTCAGATGAAATCAATCTCTACCATTATCTATTATAGACTCCATGCCTTATCTATGTTTTACCCATTATTATTATAACCTTACCATTCACCTCCACACTAACTGGGAAAGAACGCATAGTTTAAAGCCTCAAGCTTCAAACTAAAGCAAGGTCAATTCTTTTCTATTTTTATTTCACAATCTAGTAGATTCAAGGTATAGATGAAGCCAAATGGGTAAAAGTATTGTTGACCCTATATTCAAGTTGGTATAGCAAAGTAATTTTGATATGTTTCCTTCACCATCTCGCCTCCAATGAACCGAAAGCTTTCCTCCTACTAAACTCAGATCTCCATTGCCAAATGAAGCATCCACTTCTATTGTTGATAAAGCTTTTCCAATAATTAATCATCTAAGATTTTTTATTCCTCCTTTTTATAGTCATATAATGGTAGTTCAAGGCTGTTGGGATAATTCTTTTGGTCCTCTCAATCTTACTTCACCTCTACATGAGCTTCCACACAGTTTAAGGAAGAATTTTCTCAAATTTTATGGTGATGGGAAAGTTCATCCTTATGAACACATTGCAACCTTCAACATAGCCTATGAAGTAATTGGAGTAGAATTTGAAGATGTAGTAGTCAGACTATTTGTAAAAACATTACAAGGTTCTGCTACAGATTGGTTTTATCATCTACAGGCTCGGTCAGTGACTGATTGGAATACCCTCAAAGCTATGTTTGAAGCTAGATTCAAACCTACAAAAGATGCACATGCACTTCTGGCTCAACTTACATAGATGAATAAAGAACCTCATGAATGAATGAGGGACTTATAGCCAAGTTTGACAAACTAAGGAACAAAATTCCTGTAATTGCTCGACCTACCGATGAGAATCTCAAATGCTTCTTCATTAATTTTTAGTTACCTGAAGTATGTTTTATTTGAGATGTGCTAGTCAAATAGATCTTGCTATAGCTCAAAATTTGGCCACTGAGGTAGAAGATGATCTCATCTTAGTAGGGAAGATAAGAAAAGATCCAAATAGAAACAGACCTTCATCATCTTTTGAGTATTCATCTACAAGCACCACAGGTCCAATGGTGCATAAGATGGCAAATGAGTTACTTGCTCTCAAAAAGCAAATGGTGTAAGGAATATCTTCTGCTACTTCATACAGAGATATGCCAAGAAGGACATTCCCAAATCAGTCATATCAGGGCAATGTTATCAGGAATCAAGGGCAACAAAATCATCTTCTTCACCCATAAGGGAAACTTGCCCTAGAAGATCCTCCAACTAATTCAATAATGGGATATCTTGAAGTAGAATCAGAGTTCTCTTTCTAGCCTGAATTGAATCAAGAAAATGATGATAATCTCCTTGAAGAAAATCAAGAAGAATTAGCTGGTGACTCCCACATTAGTTTCTTGAACTACCAAGATGAACCCAGAAGCAAAGGAAAAGTTTTTGATGGATCATATGCAATGTTTACTAGGTTCAAGGACCAATCAATCCAAAAAAATTATAAAGGGAAGACAGAAGAGAAACCTCAACTAGAAATTACAATTGATAAGCATGGAACCACTCTACCTTTCAAGTCAAAAGATCTGGTGATCACCCAAAAGGCAAATACATCAATTTCACCTTCACCTTCTACTTCAATTTCTCAAATCAGCCCTCCCCCATCCCTCCTAAGACTTAGAAGGTTGAAATACCTTTCTCTATACCTATCTCAATTCAACCACTTGACATAATAGATCATGTCAAAAAAACAAAAATACAAATGTATAAACTTGAATATTTGCAGTCCAATCCTGATCAATTGAATAAGTTGGTCCAATATGTCAAGAACCAAACCATCCCTGCAGGACAAAAAGCTAAAAATGTAACTCTTGATTCTCCAAAGAACATGCCTATTTTGAATAATCTTGTCATTACTCCTCCAGCTGCCCTTGGAAAAATAGAACTTTTCTATTTTTCACTGTTAACAAATGGTCACAAGCTAAGTAATTATATTATAGACTCAGGCGCATCTAACAATGTCATGCCTCCTAAAGTAGCTAAATCTCTTTGCCTCACACTGACTAAGACATTTGGCAGATGTTTCTCCATGGAAAATAAGAAAGTACTATTACTGGGGCAAATCAAATATGCCCAATTTGCATTTGTAGCTTTTTTAGACAAGAGAATCAAGATGACTGTCTTGGTGGCTGACGTCCCAGCATCATATGGCATTTTGCTTTGATGAAATTTCTATAAGGATGTAGGAGGAGAACTAAACATGGACCTATCTAAGGCAAGGATCCCTGTCTAAGGCGTAATGAAGAGATTTCTCCCTGAAGAGGAGGCAAAATACATGGTAACCCAAACATCGGCCCCTGAAGCTCAAATTCTTTTTAAATCCTTAGGTTTGGGTAACTAATTTCTATCTATAGATGAAGTGCATGAAGCATCTGATAAATTTTTTGAAAGTGTCAACCCAAAAATTAGTTCAACTGGAATAGCAGAAGAACTAGTAGGTTGCAATACAAATGAAGAAGGACCCTCCCTCTCTAATGAAGAAAGTCTAAAGAAACATCAGCGTCTGATGAGGTATGGACTCTAGAATTCGATGGCAACTACTCCTCTATCAATTTAAGAGCTAGGATTGTTTTGATATCTATTCAAAGAGATATGTTTCCTTCATCTTATAAATTATAATTTAGCAACACTAAAAACATAGCTGAATATGAATCTCTATTGCTTGGATTGAAGGCTACTCGAGACAAAGGCATCAAGTTTCATCATGCCAAAGGAGATGTTGAATTAGTGGCTTGTCAAGTGATAAACTTATACCAAACCAGGAATGAAAGATTACGCAACTATCACAACCTAGTTTGGGACCAAATTGAAAGCTTTTATGCTTTCAACATTTCTGCCATACCTAGGGAATCTAATGACAAAGCTGATGCACTTGCTATTTTAGGTACTCTCTTAGTTCCTCACTCAAATTTCAAAGAAGATAGGTATACTATTTAGTTAGCCTGTAGACCAAGTGTTCTTGACAATGCTGATCATTAGCAAGTATTCAATGATGATCATCAAATCATTACCTTCCTAGAATGAAAAGACAATTTTGAACAACTATGTTTTGAAGGCAGTGAATCTCAGAAGTATGAATCAACCTATGAATCCAATTCAGATATAAATGAAGAATTCTTACATCTGAAAAGAAATAAAATTCCTAAAGGCTTGGTTTCTCTTGAGAAACTATTTGACAAGCATGATAGATTCATCAAACAACAACAAATAGATTCAAGTTTCTCTCAGGGATTCGTTCAAGTAAATCTGACTACTAAAGAAAATCCCAAAATGGTTAACATTGGTAAGTGTTGCACCCCTGAAGAAAGATTCAAGTTCACCACTTTACTCTATCAATACATAGATGTCTTAGCATATTCTTATGAAGACCTGAAGTCTCTCAGACTTGATAAAACCTGCCATGACATTCCTCTTAAGGATGACTCAATGCCCTATAAGCAAAAATCTAGGTAGTACAATCTACAAATATTAGGTACTATTCTGTCTGAAATACAAAAAATGTTAAATGCTAGAATCATCTTCCCAATCCATCATTCCACATGGATTGAAAACATAGTACCTGTAAGGAAGAAGAGTGGTTAAATTTGCATTTGTGTAGATTTCAAGAATCTGAATCAGTCATCTTTGAAAGATAATTACCCTTTACCAATCATGGATCAAGTGCTTCAAATAGTGATAGGTTCAGAGATGTTATCAATGCTAGATGGCTTCTCAAGATATAATCGAGTTGAAGTTGGTGAAGCAGACCAACACAAGACTGCATTCACCACACCTTGGGGTATATTTGCATATAGCAGAATGCCTTTTGATTTGATAAATGATGGTGCCACCTTTCAGAGAGCAATGGACCTAGATTTCAAAGATGAGATAGGTAAATTCATAGTGGTATACCTTGATTACTTAACCATCTTTTCAAAGCATCAATCTAATCATATATGCCACTTACAACAAGTGCTAGAGCGCTACCACTAGAATGGTATTTCCTTGAATCCTAAGAAGTATATTTTTGGAGTAACAGAGGGGAAACTCCTCAAACACATTATGTCTAAAGAAGACATAAAGATTGACTCAAATAGAGTCAAGTCTAGTCAAGAGCTTAATTTACCTACAAGTAAAAATGTTGTTCACTCTTTCTTTGAAAAAGTGAATTTCTTACGGAGGTTCATCCCCAAATTTGCTGAGAAGAGTAGACACATTGTGAACATGATGAAAGGGAAGACAACTTTTAGTTGGACTAAAGAAGGCAAGTCATCATTACAAGATATCAAGACTATCACTACCCACGTACCTACATTTGTATGTCCAGATTACAACAAAGATTTCATCATATACAGCTATTCTTCTAAACATACACTCTCAATAATTCTTGTTCAACAGGACAAGAAAGGTATGGAAGCTCCTATTTCTTTCATGATTTTCTCTCTAAAAACTCATGAGATGAAGTATTCAAATATAGAGAAGCATGCTTATGTAGTGGTGAAATCAATCAAACATTTTCGCTTCTATATCTTGAATTCACACACTACTACCTTAGTTCCTGACACTACAGTTAAGTCCATATTAACTCAGTAGGAGTTTGGCACAAAAAGAGGAAATTGGATTGCAAAGATCCAAGAGTTCAATCTAGACATCAAGCCAACAAATCTGGTTAGGGGAAAAGGCCTATGCCAGTTAATTGCTGACAACAAGCTAGAAGATACACATGTAGACGCTGAAGTGGAAGATACACCAACAGTCCTTTTTATCTCCACTACCAATGAGTGGTATTCAGGTATTTCTCATTTTCTTACTTATGGTGAATGTCTTGCTCATTTATCTTATAAATAAAGGAGGAATATTAAGTTAAAAGCTACCAATTTTGTCCTTTGGGACAATGGCTTGTACAAGAGAAGCATAGATGGAGTGTTCTTTCACTGTGTAGACAAAGAGCAACAAAGCCAAATTTTGAAATCTTTCTACAATCTAGCCTATGGAGGACATTTTTATACTCCTGTGACTGCTCACAAGATTTTATGAGCCAGGTATTACTGGCTAACTCTTTTCCAAGATGCATATAAGTGGGTGAGAAAATGTGAACTCTGCCAGCAATTTGTTAGAAGACCCAAGTTAGATGCCTTGCCTCTCAAGCTAGTGATCATAGAAGAACCATTCTAGTAATGGGAGATTGATTTTATTGGGACTACAAACCCATCTTCAAGTGTTGGACATGATTATGTCATTACAGCAACTAACTATTTCACCAAGTGGGTAGAAGCAATCCCAACTAAGCATGTTACTTTAGAAGTTGTATGCAATTTCCTCAAGGAGAATATCATTTCTAGGTTTGGAGTTCCAACCAAAATTGTTACTGATAATGCAGCTTGTTTCACCTCCCAAGAGATTACATAATTCTATTTCCATTATGGAATTACACTCTCTCATTATTTTGATTATTTTCCACAAGGGAATGGACAAGCTAAATCAAGTAATAAGAACCTAGTAACTATCATCAAGAAGCTAACAGATGACAATCAAAGGACATGGCATAAAGCATTGGTTGATGCTCTATGGGCATATAGAATCACACCAAAGAGGGCAATTAGTATGTCTCATTTTCAACTTCTTTATGGTATCAATGTTGAAATACCAATCACCTTAGAATTATCAGCCTTGAAATTGGCAAAGGCAATTGAAGATCAGACATATGAAAGTTATATTGATAATAAAATCATGTGCTTGACTGAGATGGATGAATAAAGAACCATGGTGGTGGACTGAATTGCTGCTCATCAAAGTCTGGTAAAGAAACTCTTTAACCAGAAGGCCAAAAATCATGATTTCTGGATTAGGGATCAAGTCTTGCTATGGGATAAAAGGAGAAAACCAAAAGGGATGCATGAAAAGTTTGACTCCCTTTGGAGAGGCCCATTTATAATTCATCAACACATTGGTGAAAATAGTGTTCTACTTAAATATCAAGATGGCACACTCTTTTCTCTACCTCACAATGGGTAGCATCTGAAACACTTCAACTCTTGAAGTATCAGACCATTGTATCTGTACATATGTATATTTGTATACTTTTTAATTATATTTTGTTTTGTTTGTTTCCATTTTTTATACCTTCCATTTTTGGGTAACATGACTCCATAGCCCAATGGTACACATGAAGACACTGGAGATTTTGTATTCTACTCCCTTCAATTCTTTTTTACAATTGATAAAAGTTCCCCAATTGGAGCAAGCTATTGTCCCCAAAAAATATCACTCATTTTTGGGACAACATTCTAACTGTTTTAATCCTACATATCAAAATAAGCTCTTCCCTTCTCAAAATTTGTCCTGAGCATTCAAATTCCTCATTTTTCAAGCTTCCCATAAATCTATGGACTCTATAGGATTGAATCTACAGACTCTACAGGAAGCAAATCTACAAATTCTACTGGAAGGAAATCTATGGACTCTACAGGCCAAGTTCAACAGACTTCACAGGTTGATTTTTATGAACTCTATAGGAAAGGAGCAAGCTCTCAACACTTAGTTGATTTCAAAGTTGGTTCAATGACCAGGTTCAACTAAAAGAGTTCAATGTCAAAGTTCAACATCAGCAGCAAGAGTTAAGTGCATTTGTCAAGCTTTAAGGTTAAAGGTTCAAAGCTCAACTGCTTCAAAGTTTAACATCTTCAAAACACTTATCAAAGAGAAGAAGGCTTGAACCATTGAACCATTGAACCACTTTGGTTCAATCCATTTGGTTCAAAAAAGATCAAAAGGACTTAGCCAAACAAACAGAATGAACCGATTGAACCATTGAACCTTGAACCAAAGGGTTCAACGAGTTCATAGGTTCAAAGGTTCAACCAGTAAACTAAAGATCAAAGAGCCTAGAAAGTACAAGGAAGTGATGGACTAATGGTTCAACAGGGTCAAAGGCTTCTACAGGCAAGTTCAATCAAAAGAGCAAGTTTTCGATACTTAGTCATTTTTAAACAATGAACCGATTGAACCAATGAACCATTGAACCACTTTGGTTCAAAAGTTCAATGGGTTCAAGGTTCAACGGGTTCAATGAGGCTTGTTTGAAAGAGTCTTGGTTCAAGCAGTCAAAGGGATGAACCATTGAACTGTTGAACAAAAGTTGGTTCAATCGATTGGTTCAATTGGTAGGTTCAAGGGCTTGCCCCAAAGCCAAAGGATCAAACAGCCCTTGCAGAGGGTAGGGGCCAAATGGACAAATTCAAAGACTAAAAGAGCAAATTGAATTCCTTCAAGAAATTAAACAAGGCAAAGAGACAATTGTTTCAGGGAAATTGTCTGGAAGAATTCCTTCAGACTTTTTCCTCTGAAATAAATAAAAGACTGAAAAATAAAGCCTAAGGCAAGAAAAAAATTCTTTTGGACTTCTGTCCAAATGAATTCCTTCAAAAAAAATTTTGAAGAAATTTGGGGAAGCTACGAGAGAAAAGCCCGAAAGAATTTCTGAAGGCCAAAGACAAAGCAGCCGAAATAATTCTTGCAGACTTTTTATCCATGGGAAAATGTCCATAGAAAAACATCTATGGGAAAGCTCTGAAGGACTCCAAATAAAAAAGGCCACTGAAGGATCCTAAAGGGTAGGTGCCCTTATGGGGGACTCTTGACTACCAAATTAAAGGACACTTCCCCAAAGCTGAAGGGTCACCTTCCCTTTGGGAGGATGCAAAACAAGAAATACGAAGGAAGCAAGTAGCAGAAAATGTTGAATCAATAGAAAGCTAAAGAAAGTCCAAGGGGTGATGCACCCAAAGATGTCAAAGTCAAGAACATTGAATTAGCCATTGGAAATTCAAATGTAGTGATGGGTGTGTGAATGTCAATTTCAAGGTTTGTAAAATAGCCATTGATTTTGAAAAGCCTTAAAGAAGATCCAAAGAACTTAGTAACCCACTGAAAGAAAGAAGCTCGAAGGCCATCTGAAGACCACCCAAAGTGCAGATACCCTTACGAGGGGATCTTCATGACCTAAAGTGAACTGTTTCTCAAGGCCCCAAAAGATAGGTCCCCTCTAGGAAAGACCAAATGACAAAGCTAAAGGAATTATTAAGGAAAGTGACGTGCCCACAAACGTCAAAGTCGCAACAATGAAATAGCCGTTGATCCTTGGAAGTTTAAGCACAAGACTAGTTAGAAGCAACTAAGGAATAAAGCATCAAATTGAATCAAAGAATCAATTCAATTAACCAAAAAAGGAGGAACAATGAGGAAGGATCACAAACATTTACACATTAAAATATGTTTCTAGAAGTAAACTGCTAGGTGGATATTGAAAGATGCAAACTTTCAATAGCATGACCCATTTCTCTGCATTGAGAAAAGCAAATGGGTAGATGTCCCTAAATTCCAGCATGTCTTCTTAAAAAAATTCAATGCAACATGATCTATTACTATTCCCAAGTCCTTCTTGAAGAGGCTATATAAGGGACTCTCTTTTATTATTTTGAAGATCTCTCTGATAATCGAAAACAAAACTCTACCCAAATTGAAATGCATTACTGAGACTTTGAGCTCAGATTTTTGATCATATTTTGTTATTAAAAAAAGAAAGCAAGTGACTTTTCAAACTTTGTGCTGTGATATCTTTGTTGTTGGGGAAACTATTCTTATGTCATTTTCCTTAATATATTTTTTGTTCCTTTAATTCAACAAGCATAATTAGTGAAAGTAGTCAAGAAGGTGTCTTAAAGTCAACTGTGGAGAGACTTTGTGCCCCCATATTTGCCTTTAGTGTGTTTTCCTTTTGTTTCTATGTAAAGGACCTTGGGATGACTTTGTGCCCTCATTGTCCTTCTTATCTCACTCTTGGGAAATTCAGGTGGAGACTTTGTGCTACATCTCAATTTGTTGGTTACTACGTCCTTGGTTACATTTTGCAATTACTACTAGGAGTATTCTTGTGGTTTGATAAATAGTACTTCTAAAAGAAAAGGAGTGCTTTCTGTCATTTCCTTTGAGATTTTTCTTTTGATTTGCACACATCATCTCTGAAGAAAGAGAGATGGATGGTTTATCCTACCCTTGAGTATTATTTTTTGTTTATATATATATATATATATATATATATATATATATAGGGAACCTCCCCTTGATGAGAGGAGATATTAGTCTCCTTTTGATGTGGTAAACCTACACATTTGGATGACCAATCTTCCTACTTTGGCTGATCATACCTATTTAATTTATTAGTACACTGATCGACAAAATATTTAACCAACACAATTAACACTTGAAATTTTTTAGTTAGTAAAACTAAGGACTTGTAGCGTATAACATATTGGACATTTAAAGGATGTTTATAACACTTTGACACCTTACAGAATCATACCACCTTCATTTATGACCCAAATATGACCCCTAAGTGACATAAAATGAAACAAGGTCTAAATTGGACTATGATAAAGCTAGAATAACATTAAATGACAGAAAAATTGACCATAACACACCCTATATCATGATAATATACTGATATATCAAGTTTTATACTATAGGGGGTTGACCTTTTTTTAATTATGGTTAAAATAGTCAACATTTTTGGTGATTTCCTAGTGGTGGTATGCTTGCTATGCCAAGACCAATAGCATAATCCTATCCATTGGGCCATGGAGTCAACTATACACCAATTTAACACATAATTTTCCTTTGAAACCACACTCAATACAAATAAAGGACACATAAAATAAGACATACCAAAGGAAACCAACATGTGTTCTCAAGAACTCTTATGAAACACAAAACACACAACTAAAAGAAAGACACACCTAATCTACTATTTAAAAAACCTCACTTCTAAGGTGAGAACATATTTACATACATTAACTAGGGTCAAATATGGTTCCTCTTGCATCTTTGTCACTCCATGAAGGGAATCTAGCATGTGAATCATGCTCATCATCAACCACTTTAATGTGTTGGTGGTCAAGAAGATTATCATCTTTGGATCTCCTCATGTCTACAAGTGGACTATTCATAACCTTCATGAATTTTCTTTTTTTCTCTTTAAATACCTTGATTTGGGTTACAAGTTGATTGATCTTTGTCATATTTGATATATACTCCTCAAACTATAAAATAGGAGTGATGCCTTCTACTTCAATCCTTCCATCCTCTTGGGCATGATGTGTACAATCATCAATTTCCTTTTCCCCATGTTACAACACCTCTAAATGTGTTTCTACCTCAAATTGAGTTATTGAATATTCTTTAAGTACAAAAAAATCTACCTTGGACTCATGAAACTCCTCTTTGACTCGAGACTCATGGACAGTAGATTGGTATGAACTTTTATGCTTAATGGAACACTCAATAATATAATTTTTAGATTCATTATCAAACACATCAGATGTATACTTCTTAGGAGGAGAAGTAATATATCTTAACTGGTCAAACTCTTGACATATAGCATTGAAACTTTGCCACAAGTCATCTTCCTCTTCTTCATGAATGCCATCATCAAGGGCAAATTCATCAACAATACGTAAAAATACATCCTCCTTCTCACTAAGATCTATCAAAATCTTCAATCTATCTTCATCATATACATGAACCAAGTAGTTACTCTCAGCATCTTGTGAGAAAGAATGTTTAAAATTTACCTCAACTTGCTCAAATGGTTCTGCATGGATCATATAGGTGCCAAGGTTAGTTTTATCAAAGTATGCATAAGAATCATGCTCATAAGAATCTACACCATACTCATCTATAAATTACTCAGGTATACCTTTGATTTTTTAAGAACCACAATCATCTACATTAGATTCCTCCTTCTCATTGATAACACAATTCAAGTTAGAGCTTGCTTGAAAATAGGGTTCAATGTGGAATATTTCAACTGACTAAGTTCTTATGGTTGCCTTGGTTCCATACCTTTTCTTAAAGGGTAAGAAGGACTAATCATCTGATCGGTATCCACCTATATTGGTTTTGAAATCTCTTGAAATTTAGATTTTTAAAAAAGTGGGCAAGTCCACAACAACAATGTCTTGAAGGATTAGAAAAATAGGACAGTCATAGAAGAAGACCTTAAATTTTTTGATCAACCTTATTTTATTGGTAGTTTTACCATTTATATGAATAAATAATTTTCTATGTGGTCATTTTTTAGGCCCAACATATCATCTACACCTTTGGGCATGGCTGATGTAGAAGCACCACTATCAACTATGCAATTGTGTACTAGTTTATCTCCCACTATGAGAGTGAGGTAGAAAGGTGGAGGCTTCTCAAATTTATTAGATGGTTCCATAATATTGTCAGGGTGATTTTTAAGAGCTACATTTCCATGACTATTTCTTGGAGTCAAAGGTCTAGTAGGGATAATGGATAGTTGTTTTTGTAATAGCTCCTTTTGTCTAGGCATATGGAAGACATCCCAAATCTAAATAAATGCCTTGGCATTATTTAATGAGTCCACTATGTTTAGAGCACATATTATTACCTTCTCTTGAGTCCTTAGATTCAAATAATTTCTTATAACTTGATTAATATAATCACCTTGAGGAAACCTTGCCACATTTTGATTTGGAGAAGGTGTAGGAGCATTAGGGACTCTCATGCTTATAGTCATGCCTTGCTACCTTGGAAGAGGATTAGATGACCTTGTAGGTATATTACCATCACCTCCTGAATCCTTCCTCTTGGATCTAGTGTTATTTACAATATAAATTCCTAGATTGATCAAAAAATTATACTTAAATAGGAAGTTGGTGAAGCTTTATCCTTGATGTTGCCAACCTTCACTTGTTTTTAATAAGACCTCATATTCAACTAATAGGAGAGGAGTGAATCCCTTTTGAGAGTTTAGATCTTTATCTTTACCCCCATTAGCATCCATGAATTGGCCTTGTTTCCAATATTATCCTTACACCAAGTTACTATGCACTGGTACCATCTCTCTTGTGTTGGTGGTGGAAGTAGGATTGTACACATTGGTAAGCCAATTAAAATTAGGCTTTACTTGACCACTTCCTCTCCCATATTGTTAATGATATTTATGCTGATAGGGATATGGATTTTGATGAGTAATTTTATGAAGTTTATCTTGTTTAATTTGAGTTTCTAAGGCTTGGCATCTTGTCTCATATAACTTTGGCCTTGACTGCCAATCAATGGCATCCTCTACCTTCTTAGGAGTATAATTTGGCTTGGCATTATCATTAGGAATTTGATAATTTTTTAGAGAAATATCAAGAATATTAGCTAGTAGAGGCATAGAAACTTTAGGATCCAACTTTCCTTCTTTAATGAGACCATTCTAAGCTCTAAAAGAAAGTTCATATGCTTCAAGAACAGTGAAACCACCCATGGATTGGAACATTATGGAAATGTTAGTACTAATAGCTCTCGATTATGTAGGGAACACAAAGATTACAACTAGTCTCATGGGAGGAGGAAATCTATACAAAGTCTTTTTAAACCTCTCATTGAATTCATGCATTTTTTCTTTAGGGGCTCTTTGGATCACATTGAGTTGATGTATGAGAAAAGTATGGTCACTTTCATCTTCAAACCTTGAAGTTAACAACACTATAAATTCATCCCATGATGTGATGCATCCATCAAGAAAATTCCTATGCCAATCTTGAGTGTTTTCCCTCTAAGGGACATGGCAAGGAGTCTAATGGAAATACTATCTTTAGTGACATTGTGGAAACTACAAAAATTAGAGATATCCTTGATGTGTTAGCTAGGTGTGACATGACCTTCACCATTGAATGTAGGCACACTCTTTATATAATTAGGGGGAATGACATCATATACATTAATATTTATTGGTTTTTTAGTATTAAATTCCTGGAAGGAATGTTACCTATCCTGATTTCTTCAATCTCTTCACTCTCTGGACTAAAAAAAATCTTCTTGTTCTTCAAAGGGCATATTGAACTTCAAGATGAAGTTTAGGATGAATAGGTGGATTAATAGGATTGATAACTCTATGATATGATGACCTACTAAGGACCATGTAGTATGAAAGAAAATATATGCCAAAACAATGGTCTACAACTAGATTTTACCATGATTGGAGTCGTTAAATGCTGAGTAGCACACCAATATACAACTAATGTTTTCAAGACCAACATTAACCTTTACAAGTTGTCTTGAGGATAATAGGTCCTATCGAGCACGTCAAAACTATTGTAACTAAATATTTTACCCTAATTAAGGTTTTTAAAGTCTCCTATATGTTTGGGAAACATGGGAATACTTATAGGTATGTGGGTTTACCTATAGTAGCAGTAGACCTCTAGGTTTAAGGGCTAGCTTCCTGATTTTACATTGAAGTGCTTATCACTTACACTAATTATTAACTTATGGGAAAATGGGTATAAGTATGTGTGACATGAAGATACTCTAAGTGGGTGATACACCAAAATTATTTTCACAAGACCATCATACTTCTTTCACTAAAAAATAAGATCTATAACACTAGCTTCAAAGTCACATAATCTTCTAACAGTAGTGTTTCAATATGAAGGTGATATGTATGAGGAATATCCAAGTTCATGAACCATAGATCACTTATGGATACTAAGGCTAATTATCCACTTGAAAATAGACCAATACACTTAAAAACACTTCATATGACCCGTTAGAGTGAAATAACTTGCATCAAACATAGAGGGATTGAGAGAAAGCAAGGATAGATGAATATCTCTCAACTATTAACTATACATCTCTTCACACACTATGAAAAGATGATATATTAATTCAAAATATATTTTATTTATTATTAAAATGAAAATTACAATATCAATCCATCAAGGCTTCACAATGCATGGAGTGGAATTAGTCTACAAGAGCCAAAATGGCTACTAATTATAGAATTTGAGAGAAGACAACGAAGTCCAAGATTCAATAAACCACTTGTCAAGATGATAAAAGGAGTCACATCTATAAGAGAAAGGAATATAGGATATACCCTATAAGGTATAGTTGGATAAATTTCCCTCAAAGTATGAAACTCCTAAGATGTGGCATAAGACTCTTCAACTTCATCCTTTAAAACTACCTTTATCATTTGACCTTGCATGAGTGATCCACAGTAGAATAGGGACATATAAAAAAATTTAATTATGAGGGATGGGTTATAAACATGATTTTATATGTATTGGATATGTCTCTAATCACTTACATTCTTTTGGACATGAGATATCACTACCTGCAGTCATAATTTCCCTCCTTTCACTCAGCCTTCACACTTGGCACCAAAGAGGTCTTAAGTTTTCCAAACCAATAGATAAAAGGGATTTTATGAAAATTTTAAAGGGTATTCATACGTCTAAATTCACCAAGAAAACCATAAAACACCTCAACTTAGAGTTTTCACCTTCTCACTTGGTGGTTATTCCTCGTTCACTATGTCAGTTTGGAGTGGATGAGATGAAGGTGTTAGTAGAGGCACTTTTGAGATTTTATGAAGAATAAAATTAGTATGAGAGGTTATATTATGTACCAAACTAAATTTTATCTTATTAAACCATTCTATACTTGCACAACACACAAAAATGTCAAGAAAATCCATTTTCCACCCTATCTGTACAAGTAGGGTAGAACTCAAATTGATGGGAAGGAGCCCTAGAGAGTCCTTTGAAAGTTACAATAATATCCTAATTCATTTTATCTACTTTCATACCTTTACTTCTTCATATTTCCCATTGTTTCATTATAAAAAGGTTTTGAAGGGTTTATAATAGTTTTATCCTCTAAGGATTGTTCATAAAGTCATGACATCCAATCCTCAAAAAAATTACTTGAAATTCAACTCCAAGACCCTCTATAACATATGATATCTCCTTGAGCTCCCATGATAATCCTCCATGCTTTTGTGAGCTTCCAAAGTTAGTCTCTTGATCTTCTCTTTCCATCTTGCATACCCTGTTATGACCTTAAGCTAATAAATAGCTTCCTTTTTACCTTTTTTGTAAACTATATGTCCTGACACACTTCATGTCTCCCCATGAATAATTTATAATGAATTATAAAATTTTGCTAATGCTAAAAGTTAGATTATACCCCCAAGGCTTTAGGCCTAATCAAGGCCTAATAGGATTAGTCTTCAAATAGATACTCACCACTCCCTCTAAGAATATTATCATGACTATGATGATTTTACTAGGTTTATTAATTCTCAACATAGCTTATCACATCCTCCTACAATGTTTTAATACCCTTCAAATCATTCTCCTGCTGTTACTTGTTAAACCTAAAGGATTTTAATACTCTAGGAGTGCACTCTATCTGAGATAGAATAGAGTGAACTTCATCTACTACCTTAGTAAAAAATATGGTATGAGGGTCTTCAAAAAAAATTTGGAACCCTATATACCAATTTCTATTTCCATATCACATCATTATCTCCCTCAATTCTCACAAACCCAAGGCAGACTTCTAGCATGATGATTGTGTAGGCTTCATTTGGTTTGAACTGTAGGTTGCTTTTGAGGACCATATTTTAAATATTTTCCACATGATGGGAGTTTCATAAAATTGTGATACTAATATGGGGTTTCTTTCTAACATTTTCATGATCCAAGCTTATCCAAAACCCTTTTAATGCTCACCTTTCTCTTGGTAGGTCTAGACTACAATCAACTTTGACTATATTACTTGCCCCAAAACACCATAACTATATGTGAAACTTTATTTATGGGACCTTATGCCCTATCTTAAAATAATTCTTAAAGTCCTTGACCACTTCATAGTCACTAGGTATTTCTACATCATGCATTTGTTGGGCCAATCACCAAGGTAATCATTCTTTAGATCATTGTCAACTGTAGTTGACCCTTATTGATTCAAAGTAGGAATGGTGTATATGCATTTAAACTATTTAGAACCTATGTCACATGGTCTAAGGTCCCTTTGGAGCTTTTAATAAAATTTTATCAATAATTTCTCATGTTTGCATGTCTAACCACTAAGGTTTGACTTATAAGATTATAGGTACTCTCTTTAGGAGCAATAGTACACCTGTAGCTAACCAAATAGGTTAAGATCCTAATGCCCAAACATAGTTTGATGTTTATAGAATAAAAATTTCATATTTTACCTTAATGAATTCATTTTCCATGGAGAGATGTCTCTATATGCTACCTTATTTTGTAGAGTCATTTGAAGTTCCAATCACTATAGACAATACTGCTTTTCTGCAGTGACAAAATTCATGACTTGGGATCCTTCATTGCATCACTTTTGGGACTCTACAACCTACTACCAATAGGATAGGTATCCATGATATGATAATTTGGATTCATCTATACTTCCTATCATTTCATCATCTAGTCACAACAAAGGTGGCTAAGGATATGTTTTGGGGTTTTAAAGGAAACTTGTCCTTAAACTCAAATTTCTTAACTTGAAGTGAATTCTAAAGTTTTCCTACCAATAAATGGCCTCAATAATGATTATCATGACTAATCTCAAATCTTTAACCTTATATTAAGGTTACCAAAATTCTTTGACTTCTTTATGGCTACCTTCAGGTCTCTATGTAAGGCCACCTATAGGTGGACATTTCAGTATACAAGGTAATTAAGGATAAGACTTGACTAATGTGCATATTGTATAAGATTACAATAAACATTAGACCTTAGTCTACAAATAGCTAGTCACCACTCCCTCTAAGCATCTTGTCACAACTATGATGAGTTTCCTAGGTTATTCATGCTTAACATATCTTACCACATCCTCTTTCAATGTTTTAATACCTTTTAAATCATTCTCCTAACCTTGTTAAATTTACAGGATTTCAATACTCTAGGAGTGCCCTCTATATTAGATAGAATAGAGGGAACTTCCTCTATTACCTCAAGAAAATAGATAGTATTAAGGTCTTAATTAAGTGATGGGGACCCTTTTTACCAATTTACATGGCTACATCACTTCAATAGCTCCCTCAATTGTCATAAACCCAATGTAGACTTCTAGCATGATGACTATGGAAGCTTGAGTTGCTTTGAATTATGGGTTGATTTTGAGGGATAGCTTTTACAATTTGTCCACTTGATGGGAGTCTCATAAAATTGTCCTAACACTTTGGGGTTTCTTTCCAACATGTTCATGATCCAAGCTTATCCAAAACCCTTTCAATGCTCACCTCTCTCTCTTGGCAGGTATAGACTATAGTCAACTATGACTATATTATTTGATCTAAAACACTATACATGTTAATGAACATTTATATATTAGACATTATGCACTATCTTTAAAAGATTATTGAAGACCTTAACCACTTCATAGTCACTAGCTCTTTCCACAACATGCATTTATTGGGCCAATCACCAAAGTAGATATTCTTCAAATCATTGTTAACTATAGTTGACCCTTCTTGAATCAAAAAATAATCTTATAGGTCCATTTTAACTATTTAGAAGCTATGTCACATGGTCTAGGATCCATTTGGAGCTTTGAAAACACTTTGATCAATAATTGCTGGTGTCTACAAGTCTAACCAGCAAGGTTTGACTTATACAACTATAAGTACCTACATTCAGGATATAGGTACTCTCTTTAGAAGCAACAGTGCACCTTTAGGTGACCAAATTCATTAAGACCCTACTCTCCAACCTACTTTGATGTTTATAAAATCACAAATGCATATTCTACCTTAATGAAGTCATTTTCCATAGAGAGATGTATTTATTTGCCACCTTAGATTATAGAGTCATTTGAAGTTCCAATCACTGTAGAGAATGCTACCTTTCTATAGTGATAAAATTCATGAATTGGGAGCCTTTTTTGCATCAATTGTGAGACCAAACACCCACTCTCTATAATATCCGAAAAGGGGATATTTGGATATAAAATTACTTATGCCTTAAATCCACAATAAAATGAAATCTAAACTAAGAAATATTCACCCAACCCTAGCTCCCAAATATTTATCCAATAACAAATTTTCCCTTCAAACCCTAGGCGTCACACTTCAAGGCTGTTGTAAGCGATTTTCAGCAACTAATTGATTTACAATTCATCCCAAATTATGCCAGAATAAGTACCAAGATTAAATTATGAATATGTACCTTTTTCTTTATTTTTTTAATGCCCAAATACCACTATCAAATAACCCTTAAATTCTGATTTTTCTTCCACACACTCACTTTTTTACTATTTTTTCACTTTAAACCCTTGTCATAAATAGCCACAATAATCAAAAAATTATGAAGAAAATTATAGAAAACTTATTGATCCAAGAAATGACCGTTGCAAACCCTCAAGATGAATTTCCCAACTTGTCAAGGTCAAGTAAAATCACTAAAAAATAATTAGAAGGATTTGCATTAATTTGAAGTCTAAAACATCTGCAAATCACCTCAAAACCCCAACACAAATAGGTAAAAAATTAGAAATAAATTTTAGAATGTTTATTTGGCCTTTTTGACCCCAAAATCACTTTAAAATCACCTCCAATATAGTTTGACACACCTTGAATAATTAGAAAAAAATTACCAAAGAATGTCACATTCAAAAATAAGCTCAAAACCCTATGTTAGACATCCACAAGAAACTCGTTAGTCTTCTATGGTATCAACAAATAATTTACTTTACAAGGTGGAATAAAAATAAATCATTATAGATATATCACAAGATTAATTACTATTAGGCATACATCCCAATAGTCCCCTTCATACATGAAGAGAAATAATTTGAATTATCACATGCACAAGAAGAGTTCTCCAAATTGCCAATATACCCTTCCAAGTGGGGTGAATCACTTGGGGAAGGTAAAGCTTTCATTAAACCTAACCTTTTATCTACTTTAATTTAATTTTTCTTTCTCTTTTGATCACTTAAAGCTGACCACCAAATCTTCAACATATTATATTAATTAAATAATTAATTACCTTGAAACAATAAATGATAAAAATCACTATTCAGTGAAAATAATTAATAAAATATAATCCCCAAAAAGGAACCCTCTAGTCTATGATGAAATAGACTAAAGGTCTTCAAACCTCCTCAATTGTTATGTGACAATGAGGACATTAAAGTCTCCCCTTCCAACAATTGCTTTCCCACAAGAAATTTCAAGTTAGGTTGCTCCAAGATGTCCTCATTTTCCCATGTGGCATCCTCAAGTGGCAAGTCTTTCCATATAATAAAATATAATTTGATGTTTAAATTACTTAGTTTATTTTCATGAACTTCAATTATAATTTATGGAATTAAGATGAATTTCCATTCATCATCTAAATGAGGTAGCTCTAAATAAGTAGAAATATGTTGCCCAAGAACCTTCATAAGAGAAGAAACATGAAATACATTATGAATCTTACCATTTTTTGGAAGCTTCAAATCATAGGCCACTTTGCTGACCTTTCTTTTCACTTTGTAAGGCCCATCAAATCATGGCTTTAAATTCTATGAGCCACTTTACTTGAGGGATGTTTGCCTATAAGTTTTCAATCTAAAAAACACCCAATTGCCTACTTCAAATGACCTCTCAACTCTTTGCTGATCTACATACAATTTTTGTTGATTTTGGGCATGTTTTAGGTTCTCTTTAAAAGATTTCATGATATCATATCATTGTTGTACCAAATTTTTACCTCTTAGCACTCTAATATTTGTTATAATCAAATCAATGAAGGATAAAGCATCATAGCCATATAGTGCTTTGAAGGGAGTCATACCTATAGAGATGTGAAACGTAGTATTGTAGCAATGTTATACCATATGAAACCATTATATCCATGTGGATTACTACCTTGAAACATAATTCCTCAAATAACCTTCCAACCATTTATTTACAATTTCCATTTGCCCATCGATTTGGGGATGATAGCTAGTGTTAGGAGTGAGCTAAGTACCTATCAAAACAAAAGTTTTTGCCAAAAACAACTCATAAACCTATTGTGCCTTTCACTTAAAATATTTTTGGGCAGCCCATGTAATTTAAAAAATTATTTGAAAAATACATGAGTAATCATAGGATCATTGTACTTAGTTGAAAGCGGATAAAAATAAGAAAATTTTGTGAGTCTATCAACCACAACATATAAACAATTCTTACCTTGTACCATAGGCAAACCTGTAACAAAATTCACGAAGATATTTTCCCATTTTTTTGAGGGAACAGGAAGGGGTTGCAATAAACCAGCTGGAAAAATATTTTCACTCTTGTTTCTTTGGCAAACTAAACATTCTTGAATGTAATTAAGTACCACTTTCTTCAATCGCCTCCAAAATAACCTTTCTTTCACAAGTTTGTAGGTCTTGAAATAACATTGGTGACCAGCTAAAGGAGTGTCATGGGCAGCCCTTAAGATAGTGTCCTTCACCTTAGGTTCATGCACCAAAAAGACTCTATTTTTGTAGAGGATAAGTCCATTCATTAATATCAATTTTTCATCAACAATTTTACCTTTAATCAAGTCACTAGAAAATTTGTTTTTATCATATTCCATGATAATCAATTCCTTCCAATTGGATGATATAAAATAAATAGATTTGATTTCGACCTTTTTTTGCAACATGAAAGATTTGTATGAGGGGAAACATTAACCAAACCTTGAATAATTTTTTCCTTGTTACCTATCTTTAATTTGAGAGTCAAATCTTTCTAGTTGAGGGAGAATTCTCTGAAGGAATGAAACAATTGAATTCCAAGCACAAGATCCATATCCCCTATATCAATTATATATAAATCATCACACACCTCATATCCTCCTAAAGAAATGGTGAGATTGGAAACCTTTTTGGTACAAGGAAGAGAAAATCCATCCACTATAGTGACCTTAAAACCTTGTAACTCCTCTTCTTCAATATTTAATTTTGTCGCCAAGTTCTTACCAATGAAAACAAGTGTGGCACCACTATCAACCAAGATGGTGAACTTGTGCCCTTTTATTATTCCTCTCACATGAAAAGGATAATATTTAGGGTCTCTTGAAAGTGAATCATGTGTACTTCATAATTGTTGTGTGTCCTCCTTATTCACATGCTCATCAACATTCTCAATTTGTTTAACATTAGTATCACCAATGTCAAAATCAAAACCAGCATCAATTACCTCAATGTAGTGGATATGTCCCTTACCCATGCAATGATGGATCTTGGTCCATGGATCCTTGCAAGTGAAACATAATCCCTTCCTCCTTAGCTCATCCCTTTCATCCTTCATATTAACATTAGGGGTTAGTGATCTATGAGGTGGCACATAAGGTGAGAAACATTTCCTTTGTTGCCCAATAGGTGGTATTCTAGATTACACTTGTGGTGGCTCTGAATAACCATAAAAATCAGCGCTTGGTTGTCCACTATTTTCCCATTTTTTTAGTGAATAGGTAGTTGCCTTTGGCTTTCCTTTTGGCCCTTTGTGGCCCTTGTAATTTGAAAACTCTACATCTAGTGCCTTAGTGATGGCATCTTGTAATGAAATAGGATTAAAAGCCTTGACCAAACCCCTCAAAGGTTCAATCAAACCTTCAATGAATAGAACAACCAATATTCTCTCACTAACGTTTGAGACCATAACTGAAACACCTTGAAAATCAGTAACATACATTTCCACATCATGTGTTTGTTTGAGTTGGGCCAACTCATGAAAATGTATTTATGGGTCTCTCTTATCAAATATCTCCATAATAATTTTAATAAACTCTTATAGATTAGTAATATTCTGATGATTTTGTATGATAAGGCCATGAAACCACCACTCATGAGCAATACCCTCCAAGTGTAAGGTGATAAATTTTAAAGCTTCTTCTTCATATATATGATTAAGAGATAAATATGTTTATAGTTTTTGTAACCATGAGCTCACAAGAATTTTATCAGTACCATTAAAACTAGGAAGGGAAATATTACCCAACCTTTGTTGAAAATTTCTATCGGGTTGCATATTATGAACCTTTGGCTTGGATCCATCTTTCATCTCATAATAGCCCCAAAAACATAGAAGAGATTGTGTCTCATAATTTAGGGCTGCATACTCTCTTTGATTAATTTCAAAAGGATTATCCTTTGATGCCTCAACCTCTATAATTGGTTCCTTTTGTAAAAACGTGCCCTTGAATAATTTATGAGCGGGATAAATAGAAACCCTCTCATGACCATTCAAACTATCCTCATCTAAATGATGATTTTCCTTTAATTTTTGCATGGCTCTCAACACATCTGCAAATTGCAGACCCAAAGTATAATGAATATCCTTATGACTAGCCTTAATAAAACCCTATAAAAACTTCACCTATTCTCTAGAGAACTCTTTAGGCTCTTGATCACCCATGATTTTTTCCCTTATCTCATAGAATAAATTCTCTTTACCTGATTGCATTAACTACAACCTCACAATATGGTAGGAAAGATGGCTCCGATACCACTATAATATCCCAAAAGGGGATATTTGGATATAAAATTATTTATTTATTAAATCCAAAATAAAATTAAATCTTAAATAAACAAATTCAGCCAACCCTAGCTCCCAAATATTTATCCAATAACACATTTGCCCTTTAAACCCTAGGCATCACATGTCAAGGGTGTTGTAAGCAATTTTCATCAACTAATTGATTTACAATTCATCACAAATTATTCCAAAATAAGTACCAATCTAAAATTATGAATATGTACCTTTTTCCCTTATTTTTGTGAAGTCTAACTACCACACTCAACTAACCCTTAAATTCTAATTTTTATTCCACAATTATACTTTATTTTTAACTAAGTCTTCACTTCAAACCCTTGTCATAAATAACCACAATATTAGAAAAATTATGAAAAAATTGAAGCAAACTTATTGAGCCAAGAAATGACCCTTGCAAACCCTTAAGATGAATCGCCCAACTTGCTAAGTTCAAAGAAAAATACCAAAATTTTATTAGAAGGTTTTGCATTAATTTGAAGTCTCAAACATCCACAAATCACCTCAAAACTCAAACAATAATAGGCGAAAAAATAGCATTAATTTTCAAAATGTTTATTTGGCCTTTTGGACCCAAAATCACATGTAAATCACCTCCAATATAATTCACCACACTTGGAATAATTATAAAAAATTTACCAAATCATGTCACATTAAAAAATATGTTCAAAACCCTACACTATAACACCACAATCAAATTGCTAGTCTTTTAGGGCATCAACAAATAATATAGTTTTCAAGGTGGTGTCAAAAGACACCATTACAGATATCAGAAGAACAATTACTATTAGGCATACATACCAATAGTTCCCTTCATGCATGAAGAGTAATAACTTGAATTCACACATACATAAGAAGAGTCCTCAAAATTGCCAATATACCATTCCAAGTGGGGTGAATCACTTGGGGACGGTAAAGCTTTCATTAAACCCATCCTTTTAATGACTTTCCTTTAATTCTTCTTTCTCTTTTGATCACTTAAAGCCAACCAATCAAATCTTCAACATATTATATTAATTAAATAATTAATTGCCTTAAAACAACAAATGATAAAAATAACTATTCAAGAAAATAATTAAATAATTAATAAAATACCAATCCCCAAAAAGGAACCCTCTAGTCCAATGGGAAATAGACTAAAGGTCTTCAAACCTCCTCATGTGTGATGTGAAAATGGGGAAATTACACTCTTCTTTTGAAATCTATTACCCCTAGGATAAGGATCCATGATAGGATCATTTGGATCATCTAAAATTCCTATCATTTCATCATATAGTCACATCAAAGGTGGTTAGGGCTCTGTTTTGAGCTTTTAAAGGAAACTTGTCCCTGAACTTAGATTTCTTCACTTGAAGTGACATCTAAAGTCTACCTACTAGTCTATTGCCTCAATCATGATTCTCATGACCCATATAAACTTGTAAACCTTATATTAAGTTTCCCAACATGCTTGTAATTCTCCATGGCTACCTTTAGGTCTCTATGTAAGGCCACTTATAGGTGGACATTTCATCATACAAAGCAGTTGAGTATATGACTTGAGCAATGTGCATATTGTATAATCTTACAATCATCTTTAGACCTTATTGAGGTTTCAAAATTATTTCCTTCAACCATTAAAGAGTTAAAACCTTTTCAAATGATGCTTTTCAATATGCTTGGCCTTCCAATGGAAACTTGTAGATGCACATCCATGGTATAAGGCTATGTATATATGAGAATTTATTTCCACATGCTATCGTAAGTCATTTAAGGAGTTTAGATTGTTTGATCACGCTCCAAGAATGGGTTTCATACCTTAAAACTCTTAATTACACCTCTATGACCATGCTTGAGACCTCACACACCTCACTCAACTGACTCTGATGACAGTCATACAAAAGGTTGACTATATTGTTTGTCATTTGATTGCAAGCTCTATGTGAAACTTTTATACTAAGCATTAAAATCATGGAAATTTTTATGACTTAAAAATAATAAAATATAGTATATATCATCCATTTGAAACCACTTTAGGGAATGAAATGTCTGTACTTGGTGAAACCTAACTACTAGTCCACTTGTGACATCAACCTGTAACTTGAACTCTTTCGCTCATCAAATCACATCCAAACATGAAACAAAATATGGGAAAACTGAGATAATGAGGTATTCATCCTATATAAGTAAATTCATTAGATGGACTATATAGACAAGCTTATACAAAAGTAAAACCTTTAGGGTGTGGAGATTATCGAGCAAAACAAGGCAATCAACTTCCGAAGAATGGTTCATAAGGCATACGTAACCATTCTTCCAACTCTTACCATGAAAATGAATTAGATAAAATTTAATATTCGCCACCAAGAACATTTGACCTAGAACCTCTCCTACTGTCTATACCATTAGAAGACCTATTGACGAGTTTTGTATGCCTAGTGGAGTGATGGATAAGAGAAATGATTTGGTCCATTTTTGGCACTTACAAAGCATATCAAACATGTAAATAGAGTTAGGTAAGTTTAAGGGTCATTATATGAGGTTTCCACATGTTCCATATTCCCCCATAGGTCGTACAACTCCCAAAACTCCCTTTCTTTCAACTATTTTCTTGATTTCAATTTGTTGTCCCCCAAAAATATCACTCATTTTTGGGACAACATTTGAACTATTGTGGTCCTACAGACCAAAATAAGCTCTTCCCTTCTCAATTTTTTTTTGAGCATTCAAATTCCTCATTTTTTAAGCTTCTTATAAATCTACGGACTCTGCAAGAAGAAAATATATGAATTTTGCAAGAAGTAAATCTACGGACTCTGTAGGCCAAGTTCAACAAACTTCATAGGTTGATTTCTATAGACTCTGTAGGAAAGGAGCAAGCTCTAAAAACTTAGGTGATTTCAAAGTTGGTTCAATGACCAGGTTAAACTAAAAGAGTTCAAAGTCAAGGTTTAACATCAGCAGCAAGAGTTAAGCGCATTTGTCAAGCTTCAAGGTTCAAAGTTCAAAGTTTAACTGCTTCAAGGTTCAATGGCTTTAAAAAACTTATCAAAGAGAAAAAGGCTTGAACCATTGAACCGTTGAACCACTTTGGTTCAACGTGTTTGGTTCAAAAAAGATCAAAAGGACTTAGCCAAACAAACAGAATGAATTGATTGCACCATTGAACCTTGAACCAAAGGGTTCAACGAGTTCATAGGTTTAAAGGTTTAACTAGTACAATGAAGATCAAAGAGCTTACAAAGAACAACCAAGTGATGGACTAATGGTTCAACAGGTTCAAAGGCTTCTATAGGCAGGTTCAATCAAAAGAACAAGTTTCTAATACTTAGTCATTTTCAAAGAATGAACCAATTGAATCGATGAACCATTGAACCGCTTTGGTTCAAAGGTTCAAGGTTCAAGGTTCAATGGGTTAAATGAGGCTTGTTTCAAAGATTCTTGGTTCAAGCGGTCAAAGGGATGAACCGTTGAACCAAAGTTGGTTCAATTGGTTAGTTCAATTGGTAGGTTCAAGGGGTTGCCCCAAAGCTAAAGGATTAAACAGCCCTTGTAGAGGGTAGAAAGGGGGAAAATGGACCAATTCAAAGGCTAAAAGAGCAAAGTGAATTCCTTAAAGAAAATGAACAAGGCAAAGAGACATTTCCTTTGCGGAAATTGTTCGAAAGAATTCCTTCAGACTTTTTCCTCCGAAAGAAAGAAAAGACTGAAAAACAAAGCCTAAAGCAAGAAAAGAATTCTTTTAGACTTCTATACAAAGGAATTCGTTTGGAAAAAAATTCCAAAGAAATTTGGGGAAGCTGTGGGACAAAAGCCCGAAAGAATTTCTAAAGGCCAAAGACAAAGTAGTCGAAACAATTCTTGCAGACTTTTTGTCCGTGGGAAAATGTCCATAGAAAAAAGTCTGCAGGAAAGCTCCGAAGGACTCCAAAGACAAAAGGCTACCGAAGGACCCCAAAGGGCAAGTTCCCTTGTGTGGGACTCTCATCTACTAAATTAAAGGATAGTTCCCTAAAGCCGAAGGGTCACCTTCCCTTCACGAGGATGCAAAACAAGAAATCCAAAGGAAGCAAGTAGCAAAAAAGGTCAAATCAAGAGAAAGTTGAAGAAAGTCCAAGGGGTGACGCACCTAAAGATGTCAAAGTCAAGAATGATGAACTAGCCAATGAAAATTCAAATGTAGTGATGGGTGCACGAATGTCAATTTCAAGGTTCGTAAAATAGCTGTTGATTTTGAAAAGCCTTAAAGAAGAGCCAAAGAACTTAGCGACCCACTAAGAGAAAAAAGCTCGAAGGCCATCCAAAGACTGCCCAAAGGGTAGATACCCTTGTAGTGGGCTCTTCCTGACCTAAAGTAGATTGTTTCTCAAGGCCCTGAAAGGTAGGTTCCCTTCGAGAAAGACCAAATGACAAAGCTGAAGGAATTACTAAGGAAATTGATGTGCCTGCAAACATCAAAGTCACAACAATGAAATAGCTGTTGATCCTTGGAAGTTTAAGCTCAAGACTAGCAGGAAGCGACTAAGGAACACATCATCAAATTGAATCAAGGACCCAATTCAATTAACTAGAAAAGGAGGAATGATGGGGAAGGATCAAAAACATTTACACATCAAATATGTTTCTAGAAGTAGACCGGCAAGTGGATATTGAAAGATGCAAACTTTCAATAGCGTAACCCATTTCTCTGCATTGAGAAAAGCAAATGGGTAGATGCCCCTAAATTCTAGCATGTCTTCTTAACAAAATTCAATGTAACATGATGTGTTATTATTCTCAAGTCCTTCTTGAAGAGACTATATAAGGGACTCTCTTTTATTATTTTAAAGATCTCTCTCTGATAATTGGAAATAAAACTCTACCCAAATTGAGAGGCATTACTGAGACTTTGAGCTCAGATTGTTGATCATATTTTGTTATTGGAATAAGAAAGCAAGTGACTTTTTAGACTTTGTGTTGTGATATCTTTATTGATGGAGAAATTGTTCTTATGTCTTTTTCCTTAATATATTTTTTGTTCCTTTAATTCAACAAGCAAAATTAGTGAAAATAGTCAGGAAGGTGTCCTGAAGTCAACTATGGAGAGACTTTGTGCCACCATAATTGCCTTTAGTGTGTTTTCTTTTTGTTTTTATGTAAAGGACCTTGGGATGACTTTGTGCCCTCATTGTCCTTCGTATCTCACTTTTGGGCAATTTAGGTGGAGACTTTGTGATACATCTCAATTTGTTGGTTACTACGTCCTTGGTTACATTTTGCAATTACTACCAGGAGTATTCTTGTGGTTTTTTAAATATTAGTTCTAAAATAAGAGGAGTGATTTCTATCATTTCCCTTGAGATTTTTCCTTTGATTTGCATACATCATCTCTGAAGAAAGAGAGATGGATGGTTTATCCTTTCCTTGAGTATTATTTTCTATATATATATATATATATATATATATATATATATATATATATATATATATATATATATATATATATATATGTATATATATATCATATCTATAGTAAACCTCCCCTTGATGAGAGGAGAGGTTAGTCTCCTTTTGATGTGGCAAAACTACACATTTGGATGACCAATCTTTCTACTTTGGCTGATCAGACCTATTTAGTTTATTAGTACGTTGATCGATAAAATATTCAACCAACAGTTTTTGGTGACTCCGCTAGAGAGATAGTTATGTGCATTCTAAAACCTTGAGTTTCAAATGAAATCAGTCTCTAACATTATCCATTATAGACTCCATTCCTATTCTATGTTTTACCCATTATTATTATAACCTTACCAATCACCTACACACTAACTGGGAAAGAACGCATAGTTTAAAGCCTCAATCTTCAAACTAAAGCAAGGTCAATTCTTTTCTATTTTTATTTCACAATCTAGTAGATTCAAGGTATAGATGAAGCCAAAGGGCTAAAGGTATTGTTGACCCTATATTCAAGTTGGTATATCAAAGTAATTTTGATCTGTTTCCTTCACCATCTCACCTCCAATGAACCAAAAGCTTTCCTCCTACTAAAGTCAAATCTCCATTGCCAAATGAAGCATCCCCTTCTATTGTTGATAAAGCTTTGCCAATAATTAATCATCTAAGATTTGTTATTCCTCCTTTTTATAGTCATATAATGGTAGTTCAAGGCTATTGGGGTAATTATTTTGGTCCTCTCAATCTTACTCCACCTCTACACGAGCTTCCACATAGTTTAAGGAAGAATTTTCTCAAATTTTATGGTGATGGAAAAGTTCATCCTTATGAACACATTGCAACCTTCAACTTAGCCTATGGAGTAATTGGAGTAGAATTTGAAAATTTAGTAGTGAGACTATTTGTAAAAACATTGCAAGGTTCTACTACAGATTGGTTTTATCATCTACATGCTCGGTCAGTGACTGATTGGAATACCCTCAAAGCTAAGTTTGAAGCTAGATTCAAACCCACAAAAGATGCACATGCACTTCTGGCTCAACTTACATAGATAAAGAAAGAACCTCATGAATGAACGAGGGACTTATAGCCAATTTTGACAAACTAAGGAACAGAATTCGTGTAATTGTTCGACCTACCGATGAGAATCTCAAATGCTTCTTCATTAATTTTCAGTTACCTGAAGTATGTTTTATTTGAGATGTGCTTGTCAAATAGATCTTGTTGTAGCTCAAAATTTGGCCACTGAGGTAGAAGATGATCTCATCTTAGTAGGGAAGATAAGAAGAGATCCAAATAGAAATAGACCTTCATCATCTTTTGAGTATTCATCTACAAGCACCACAGGTCCAATGGTGCATAAGATGGCAAATGAGTTACTTGCTCTCAAAAAGAAAATGGTGTAAGGAATGTCTTCTGCTAATTCATATAAAGATATGCCAAGAAGGACATTCCCAAATCAGTCATATCAGGGCAATGTTGTCAGGAATCAAGGGCAACAAAATCATCTTCCTCGCCCACAAGGGAAACTTGCCCTAGAAGATCCTCCAACTAATTCAGCAATGGGATATCTTGAAGTAGAATTAGATTTCTCTTTCTAGCCTGAATTGAATCAAGAAAATGATGCTAATCTCCTTGAAGAAAATCAAGAAGAATCAGCTGGCGAATCCCACATTAGTTTCTTGAACTACCAAGATGAACCCAGAAGCAAAGGAGAAGTTTTTGATGGATCATATGCAGTGTTTACTAGGTCCGAGGACCAATCAATATAGAAAACTTATAAAGGGAAGATAGAAGAGCAACCTCAACTAGAAATTACAATTGATAAGCATGGAACCACTCTACCTTTCAAGTCAAAAGATCTGGTGATCACCCAAAAGGCAAATACATCAATTTCACCTTCACCTTCTACTTTAGTTTCTCAAACCAGCCCTCCTACCATCCCTCCTAAAACTGAGAAGGTTTAAATACCTTTCTCTATACCTATCTCAATTCAACCACTTGACATAATAGATCATGTCAAAAAAACAAAAATACAAATGTCTAAATTTGAATATTTGCAGTCCAATCCTGATCAATTGAATAAGTTGGTCTAATATGTCAAGAACCAATCCATCACTGCAGGACAAAAATATAAAAATGTAACTCTTGATTCTCCAAAGAACATGCCTATTTCGAATAATCTTGTCATTACTCCTCCAACTTCCCTTGGAAAAATAGAACTTTTCTATGTTTTGCTGTTAATAAATGGTCGTAAGCTAAGTAATTATATTATAGACTCAGACGCATCTGACAATGTGATGCCTGCTAAAGTAGCTGAATCTCTTGACCAAGACATTTAGGAGATGTTTCTCCATGGACATTTAGGAGATGTTTCTCCATGGAAAATAAGCAAGTACCATTATTGGGGCAAATCAAATATGCCCAATTTTGCATTTGTAGCCTTTTCAGACAAGAGAATCAAGATGACTGTCTTGGTGGCTGACATCCCAGCATCATATGGCATTTTGCTTGGATGAAATTTCTACAAGGACGTGGGAGGAGAACTAAGCATGGACCTATCTGAGGCAAGGATCACTGTTGAAGATGTAATGAAGAGATTGGTCCCTGAAAAGGAGGCAAAATACATGGTAACCCAAACATCAGCCCCTGAAGCTCAAATTATTTTTAAATCCTTAGGTTTGGGTAACTACTTTCTATCTATAGATGAAGTGCATGAAGTATCTGATAAAATTCTTGAAAGTGTCAACCCAGAAATTAGTTCAACTAGAATAGTAGAAGAACTAGTAGGTTGTAGTACAAATGAAGAAGGACCCTCCCTCTCTAATGAAGGAAAGTCTAAAGAAACATTAGTGTCTGATGAAGTATGGACTCTAGAATTCGATGGCAACTACTCCTCTATCAATTCAAGAGCCAAGATTTTGTTGATATCTATTCAAAGAGATATGTTTCCTTCATCTTATAAATTTAAATTTAGCAATACTAAAAATATAGCTGAATATGAATCTCTGTTGCTTGGATTGAAGGCTACTCAAGACAAAGGCATCAAGTTTCATCATGCCAAAGGGGATGTTGAATTAGTGGCTTGTCAAGTGAGAAACTTATACCAAACCAAGAATGAAATATTACGCCACTATCACAACCTGGTTTGGGACCAAATTGAAAGCTTTGATGCTTTCAACATTTTTGCCATACCCAGGGAATCTAATGACAAAGCTGATGCACTTGCTGTTTCAGGTACTCTCTTAGTTCCTCACTCAAATTTCAAAGAAGATAGGTCTACTATTTAGTTAGCCTATAGACCAAGTGTTCCTAACAATGCTGATCATTGGCAAGTATTCAATGATGATCATCAAATCATTGCCTTCATAGAATGGAAAGACAATTTTGAACAACTATGTTTTGAAGGCAGTGAATCTCAGAAGTATGAATCAACCTATGAATCCAATTTAGATATAAATGAAGAATTCTTACATCTAATAATAAATAAAATTCATAAAGGCTTGGTTTCTCTTGAGAAACTATTTGACAAGCATGATAGATTCATCAAACAACAACAAACAGATTCAAGTTTCTCTCAGGGATTCGATCAAGTAACTCTGACTACTAAAGAAAATTCCAAAATGGTTAACATTGGTAAGTGTTGCACCCCTAAAGAAAGACTCAAGTTCACCACTTTACTCTATCAATACATAGATGTCTTAGCATATTTTTATGAAGCCCTGAAGTCTCTCATAATTGATAAAACCTGCCATGACATTCCTCTTAAGGATGACTCAATGCCCTATAAGCAAAAATCCAGGCAGTACAATCTGCAAATATCAAGTACTATTCTATCTAAAATACAAAAAAATCTTAAATGCTAAAATAATCTTCCCAATCCATCATTCCACATGGATTGAAAACATAGTGCCTGTAAGGAAGAAGAGTGGCGAGAATCGCATTTGTGTAGATTTCAAGAATCTGAATCAGTCATCTTTGAAAGATAATTACCCTTTACCAATCATGGATCAAGTGCTTCAAATGGTGATAGGTTCAGAGATGTTATCAATGCTAGATGACTTCTCGAGATATATTCAAGTTGAAGTTGGTGAAGCAGACCAACACAAGATTGCATTCACCATACCTTGGGGTACATTTGCATATAGCAGAATGCCTTTTGATTTGATAAATGATGGTGCCACCTTTCAGAGAGCAATGGACCTGGCTTTCAAATATGAGATAGGTAAATTCATAATGGTATACCTTGATTACTTAACCATATTTTCAAAGCATCAATCTGATCATGTGTGCCACTTACAACAAGTGCTATAGCGCTGCCGCCAGAATGGTATTTCCTTGAATCCTAAGAAGTATATTTTTGGAGTAACAGAGGGGAAACTCCTCAGACACATTGTGTCTAAAGAAAGCATAAATATTGACTCAGACAGAGTCAAGTCTAGTCAAGAGCTTAATTTACCTACAAGTAAAAATGTTATTCACTCTTTCTTTGAAAAGGTGAATTTCTTACAGAGGTTCATCCCCGAATTTGCTGAGAAGACTAGACACATTGTGAACATGATGAAAGGGAAGACCACCTTCAGCTGGACTAAAGAAGGTAAGTCATCATTTCAGGATATCAAGAGTATCACTACCCATGCCCCTACCTTTGTATGTCCTGATTACAACAAAGATTTTATCATATACATCTATTCTTTTGAACATACACTTTCAGCAATTCTTGTTCAACAGGACAAAAAACGTCCAGAAGCTCCTATTTCTTTCATGATTTTCCCTCTCAAAAACCATGAGATGAAGTATTTAAATATAGAGAAGCATGCTTATGCAGTGGTGAAAGCAGTCAAACATTTTCGCTTCTATATCTTAAATTCGCACACTACTACCTTAGTTCCTGACACTACAGTCAAGTCCATATTAACTCAGTAGGAGTATGGCAAAAAAAGAGGAAATTGGATTGCAAAGATCCAAGAGTTCAATCTAGACATCAAGCCAACAAAGCTAGTCAGGGGAAAAGGCCTATGCCAATTAATTGTTGACAACAAGCTAGAAGATACACAACATGTAGAAGCTGAAGTGGAAGATACACCAACAGTCCTTTTTATCTCCACTACCAATGAGTGGTATTTAGGTATTTCTCATTTTCTTACTTATGGTGAATGTCTTGTTCATTTATCTTAAAAAGAAAGGAGGACTATTAAGTTGAAAGCTACCAATTTTGTCCTTTGCGACAACGGCTTGTACAAGAGAAGCATAGATGGAGTATTCTTTCACTGTGTAGACAAAGAGAAACAAAGCCAAATTTTGAAATATTTCCACAATCTAGCCTATGGAGGACATTTTTCTACTCCTGTGACTGCTCACAAGATTTTATGAGCCAAGTATTACTGGCCAACTCTTTTCCAAGATGCATATAAGTGGGTGAGAAAATGTGGACTCTGCCAACAATTTGTTAGAAGACCCAAGTTAGATGCCTTGCCTCTCAAGCCAGTGATCATAGAAGAACCATTCTAGTAATGGGAGATTGATTTTATTGGGACTACAAACCCATCTTCAAGTGTTGGACATGATTATATCATTACAACAACTGACTATTTCACCAAGTGGGTGGAAGCAATCCCAACTAAGCATGTTACTTTAGAAGTTGTATGCAATTTCCTCAAGGAGAATATCATTTCCAGGTTTGGAGATCCAACTAAAAATTTTATTGATAATGCAACTTGTTTCACCTCCCAAGAGATTACATAATTCTATTTCCATTATGGGATTACACTCTCTCATTATTTTGATTATTTTCCACAAGGGAATGGACAAGCTAAATCAAGCAATAAGAACCTAGTAACTATCATCAAGAAGCTAGCAGATGACAATCAAAGGACATGGCATAAAGCATTGGTTCATGCTCTATGGGTAGACAGAATCACACTAAAGAGGGCAATTGGTATGTCTCATTTTCAACTTCTTTATGGTATCAATGTTGAAATACCAATCACCTTAGAATTATCAGCCTTGAAATTGGCAAAGGCAATTGAAGATCAGACATATGAAAGCTCTCTTGATAATAAAATCATGTGCTTGACTGAGATGGATGAATAGAGAACCATGGTGGTGGACCAAATTGCTACTCATCAAATTCTGGTAAAGAAACTCTTTGACTAGAAGGCCAAAAATCATGATTTCTGGATTGGGGATCAAGTCTTGCTATGAGACAAAAGGAGAAAACCAAAAGAGATGCATGAAAAGTTTGACTCCCTTTGGAGAGGCCCATTTATAATTCATCAACACATTGGTGATAATAGTGTTCTACTTAAATATCAAGATGGCACACTCTTTTCTCTACCTCACAATGGACATCATCTGAAACACTTCAACTCTTGAAGTATCAGACCATTGTATCTGTACATATGTATATTTATATACTTTTTAATTATATTTTGTTTTGTTTGTTTCCATTTTTTAAGCCTTCCATTTTCGGGTAACATGACTCCATAGCCCAATGGTACACATGAAGACATTGGAGATTTTGGATTCTACTCCCTTCAATTCTTTTTTACAATTGATAAAAGTTCCCCAATTGGAGCCAACTATTGTCCCTAAAAAATATCACTCATTTTTGGGACAACATTCAAACTATTTTCATCCTACGAACCAAAATAAGCTCTTCCCTTCTCAAAATTTGTCCTAAGCATTCAAATTCCTCATTTTTCAAGCTTCTCATAAATCTATGGACTCTATAGGATTAAATCTACAGACTCTACAGGAAGAAAATCTATGAATTCTACTGGAAGGAAATCTATGGACTCTACAGGCCAAGTTCAATAGACTTCACAGGTTGCTTTCTATGAACTCTATAGGAAAGGAGCAAGCTCTCAACACTTAGTTGATTTCAAAGTTGGTTTAACGACCAGGTTCAACTAAAAGAGTTCAACGTCAAAGTTCAACATCAACAGCAAGAGTTAAGCGCATTTGTCAAGCTTTAAGGTTAAAGGTTCAAAGTTCAACTGCTTTAAGGTTCAACAACTTCAAAACACTTATCAAAGAGAAGAAGGCTTGAACCATTGAACCATTGAACAATTGAACCACTTTGGTTCAATGCGTTTGGTTCAAAAAAGATCAAAAGGACTTAGCCAAACAAACAGAATGAATTGATTGAACCATTGAACCTTGAACCAAAGGGTTCAACAAGTTCATAGGTTCAAAGGTTCAACCAGTACACTAAAGATCAAAGATCTTAGAAATAACAAGGAAGTGACGGACCAATGGTTCAACATGTTCAAAGGCTTCTACAGGCAAGTTCAATCAAAAGAACAAGTTTTCGATACTTAGTCATTTTCAAAGAATGAACCGATTGAACCAATGAACCATTGAACCACTTTGGTTCAAAGGTTCAATGGGTTCAAGGTTCAAGGTTCAACGGGTTCAATGAGGCTTTTTTGAAAGAGTCTTGGTTCAAGTGGTCAAAGGGATGAACCATTGAACCATTGAACCAAAGTTGGTTCAATCAATTGGTTTAATCGGTAGGTTCAAGGGGTTGTCCTAAAGCCAAAGGATCAAACAGCCCTTGTGGAGGGTTGGGGGAAAATGGACCAATTCAAAGGCTAAAAGAGCAAAGTGAATTCCTTCGAGAAATTAAACAAGGCAAAGAGACAATTCTTTTAGGGAAATTGTCTGAAAGAATTCCTTCAGACTTTTTCCTCTAAAAGAAATAAAAGACTCAAAAACAAAGCCTAAGGCAAGAAACAAATTCTTTTGGACTTCTGTCTAAACGAATTCCTTCGAAATTTTTTTTGAAGAAACTTGGGGAAGCTGCAAGAGAAAAGCCCGAAAGAATTTCTGAAGGCCAAAGACAAAGCAGCCGAAATAATTCTTGCAGATGTTTTATCCATGGGAAAATGTCCACAGAAAAACATCTATGGGAAAGCTCCAAAGGACTCCAAAGAAAAAAGGCCACCGAAGGATCCCGAAGGGTAGGTACCCTTATGGGGGACTCTCGACTACCAATTAAAGGACACTTCCCCAAAGCTGAAGGGTCACCTTCCCTTTGGGAGGATGCAAAACAAGAAATACGAAGGAAGCAAGTAGCAGAAAAGGCTGAATCAACAAAAAACTAAAGAAAGTCTAAGGGGTGATGCACCCAAAGATGTTAAAGTCAAGAACAGTGAACTAGCCATTGGAAATTCAAATGTAGTTACGGGTGTGTGAATGTCAATTTCAAGGTTCGTAAAATAGCCATTGATTTTGAAAAGGCTTGAAGAAGATCCAAATAACTTAGCGACCCACTGAAACAAAGAAGCTCGAAGGCCATCTGAAGACCACCCAAAGTGTAGATACCCTTATGAGGGGATCTTTATGACCTAAAGTGAACCATTTCTCAAGGCCCCAAAAGACAGGTCCCCTCTGGGAAAGACCAAATGACAAAGCCAAAGGAATTACTGAGAAAAGTGACATGCCCGCAAACGTCAAAGTCACAACAATGAAATAGCCGTTGATCCTTGGAGGTTTAAGTGTAAGACTAGCTGGAAGCGACTAAGGAATAAAGCATCAGATTAAATCAAAGACTCAATTCAATTAACCAAAAAAGGATGAACAATGAGGAAGGATCATAAACATTTACACATTAGATATGTTTCTAGAAGTAGACCGCCAGGTGGATATTGAAAGATGCAAACTTTCATTAGCGTGACCCATTTCTCTGCATTGAGAAAAGCAAATGGGTAGATGTCCCTAAATTTCAGCATGTCTTCTTAACAAAATTCAATGCAACATGATCTGTTACTATTCCCAAGTCCTTCTTGAAGAGGCTATATAAGGGACTCTCTTTTATTATTTTAAAGATCTCTCTGATAATTGGAAACAAAACTCTACCCAAATTGAAAGGCATTACTAAGACTTTGAGCTCAGATTGTTGATCATATTTTGTTATTAGAATAAGAAAGCAAGTGACTTTTCAAACTTTGTGATGTGATATCTTTGTTGTTGGGGAAACTGTTCTTATGTCATTTTCCTTAATATATTTTTTGTTCCTTTAATTCAATAAGTAGAATTACTGAAAGTAGTCAGGAAGGTGTCTTAAAGTCAACTGTGGAGAGACTTTGTGCCCCCATATTTGCCTTTAGTGTGTTTTCCTTTTGTTTCTATGTAAAGGACCTTCGGACGACTTTGTGCCCTCATTGTCCTTCGTATCTCACTCTTGGGAAATTCAGGTGGAGACTTTGTGCTACATCTCAATTTGCTAGTTACTACGTCCTTGGTTACATTTTGTAATTACTACTAGGAGTATTCTTGTGGTTTGCTAAATAGTGCTTCTAAAATAAAAGGAGTGCTTTCTATCATTTCCCTTGAGATTTTTCTTTTGATTTGCACACATCATCTCTGAAGAAAGAGAGATGGATGGTTTATCCTACCCTTGAGTATTATTTTCTATTTATATATATAAGGAACCTCCCCTTAATGAGAGGAGAGATTAATCTCATTTTGATGTGGTAAACCTACACATTTGAATGACCAATCTTCCTACTTTGGCTGATCAGACCTATTTCATTTATTAGTACACTGATCGACAAAATATTTAACCAACACAATTAACACTTGAAATTTTTTATTTATTACAACTAAGGACTTGTAGTGTATAACATATTGGACATTTAAAGAATGTTTGTAACACTTTGACACCTTAAAGAATCATACCACCTTCATTTATGACCCAAATATGACCCCTAAGTGACATAAAATGAAACAAGGTCTAAATTGGACTATGATAAAGCTAGAATCACATCAAATGACAGAAAAATTGACCATAACACACCCTATATCATGATAATATACTAATATATCAAGTTTTATACTATAGGGGGTTGACCTTTTTTTAATTATGGTCAAAATAGTCAACATTTTTGGTGATTTCCTAGTGGTGGTATGCTTGCTATGCCAAGACCAATAGCATAATCCTATCCATTTGGCCATGGAGTCAACTATACACCAATTTAACACATAATTTTCCTTTGAAACCACACTCAATACAAATAAAGGACACATAAAATAAGACATACAAAAGGAAACCAACATGTGTTCTCAAGAACTCTTATGAAACACAAAACACACAACTAAAAGAAAGACACACCTAATATACTATTTTAAAAACCTCACTTTTGAGGTGAGAACATATTTACATACTTAAACTAGGGTCAAATATGGTTCCTCTTGCATCTTTGTCACTCCATGAATGGAATCTAGCATGTGAATCATGCTCATAATCAACCACTTTAATGTGTTGATGGTCAAGAAGCTTATCATCTTTGGATCTCCTCATGTCTACAAGTGGACTATTCATAACCTTCATGAATTTTATTTCTCTCTCTTTAAATACCTTGATTTGGGTTACAAGTTGATTGATCTTTGTCATATTTGATATATACTCCTCAAACTATAAAATAGGAGTGATGCCTTCTACTTCAATCCTTCCATCCTCTTGGGCATGATGTGTACAATCATCAATTTCCTTTTCCCCATGTTACAACACCTCTAAATGTGTTTCTACCTCAAATTGAGTTATTGAATATTCTTTAAGTACAACAAAATCTACCTTGGACTCATGAAACTCCTCTTTGACTCGAGACTCATGGACAGTAGATTGGTATGCACTCTTATGCTTGATGGAACACTCAATAATATAATTTTTAGATTCATTATCAAACACATCAGATGTATACTTCTTAGGAGGAGAATTAATATATCTTAACTGGTCAAACTCTTAACATATAGCATTGAAAGTTTGCCACAAGTCATCTTCCTCTTCTTCATGAATGCCATTATCAAGGGAAAATTCACCAACAATACGTAAAAATGCATCCTCCTTCTCACTAAGATCTATCAAACTCTTCAATCTATCTTCATCATATACATGAATCAGGTAGTTACTCTCAGCATCTTGTGAGAAAGAATGTTTAAAATTTACCTCAACTTGCTCAAATGGTTTTGCATGGATCATATAGGTGCCAAGGTTAGTTTTATCAAAGTATGCATAAGAATCATGCTCATAAGAATCTACACCATACTCATCTAGAAATTACTTATTTATACCTTCAAGTTTTTAAGAAGCACAATCATCTACATTAGATTCCTCTTTCTCATTGATAACACAATTCAAGTTAGAGCTTGCTTGAACATAGGGTTCAATGTGAAATATTTCAACTGACTAAGTTCTTATGGTTGCCTTGGTTCCATACCTTTTCTTAAAGGGTAAGAAGGACTAATCATCTGATTGGTATCCACCTATATTGGTTTTGAAATCTCTTGAAATTTAGATTGTAAAAAAAATAGGCAAGTCCACAACAACAATGTCTTGAAGGATTATAAAACTAGGACAGTCATAGAAGAAGACCTTAAATTTTTTGATCAACCTTTTTTTATTGGTAGGTTTACCATCTATATGAATAAATCATTTTCTATGCGGTCATTTTTTAGGCCCAACATATCATCTACACCTTTGGGCATGATTGATGTAGAAACACCACTATCAACTATGCAATTGTGTACTAGTTTATCTCCCACTATGAGAGTGAGGTAGAAATGTGGAGGCTTCTCAAATTTAGTAGATGGTTCCATAATATTTTTATGGTGATTTTCAAGAGCTACATTTCCATGACTATTTCTTGGAGTCAAAGGTCTAGTAGGGATAATGGATAGTTGTTTTTGTAATAGCTCCTTTTGTCTAGGCATATGGAAGACATCCCAAAGCTAAATAAATGCCTTGGCATTATTTAATGAGTCCACTATGTTTAGAGCACATATTATTACCTTCTCTTGAGTCCTTAGATTCAAATAATTTCTTATAACTTGATTAATATAATCACCTTGAGGAAACCTTGCCACATTTTGATTTGGAGAAGGTGTAGGAGCATTATGGACTCTCATGCTTATAATCATGCATTGCTGCCTTGGAAGAGGATTAGATGACCTTGTAGGTACATTACCATCACCTCTTGAATCCTTCCTCTTGGATCTAGTGTTATTTACAATATAAATTCCTAGATTGATCAAAAAATTATCCTTAAATAGGAAGTTGGTGAAGCTTTATCCTTGATGTTGCCAACCTTCTCTTGTTTTTATTAAGACCTCATATTCAACTAATAGGAGAGGAGTGAATCCTTTTTGAGATTTTAGATCTTTATCTCTACCCTCATTAGCATCCATTAATTGGCCTTGTTTCCAATATTATCCTTACACCAAGTTACTGTGCACCGGTACCATCTCTCTTGTGCTGGTGGTGGAAGTAGGATTGTACACATTGGCAGGCCTATTAAAATTAGGCTTTACTTGACCTCTTCCTCTCCCATATTGTTAGTGATATTTATGATGATAGGGATATGGATTTTGATGAGTAATTTTATGAATTTTATCTTGTTTAATTTGAGTTTCTAAGGCTTGGCATCTTGTCTCATATAACTTTGGCCTTAACTGCCAATCAATGGCATCTTCTACCTTCTTAGGAGTATAATTTGGCTTGGCATTATCATTAGGAATTTGAGAATTTTTTGGAGAAATATCAGGAACATTAGGTAGTAGAGGCATAGAAACTTTAGGACCTAACTTTCCTTCTTTAGTGAGACCATTCTAAGCTCTAAAAGAAAGTTCATATGCTTCAGGAAGAGTGAAACCACCCATGGATTGGAACATTATGGAAATGTTAGTACTAATATCTCTCGATTATGTAGGGAACACAAAGATATCAACTGGTCTCATGGGAGGAGGAAATCTATACAAAGTCTTTTTAAACCTCTCATTGAATTCATGAATTTTTTCTTTAGGGGCTCTTTGGATCACATTTAGTTGATGTATGAGAAAAGTATGGTCACTTTCATCTTCAAACCTTGAAGTTAACAACACTATAAATTCATCCCATGATGTGATGCATCCATCAAGAAAATTCCTATTCCAATCTTGAGTGTTTTCCCTCTAAGGGACATGGCAAGGAGTCTAATGGAAATACTATCTTTAGTGACATTGTGGAAACTACAAAAATTAGAGATATCCCTGATGTGTTCACTAGGTGTGACATGACCTTCACCATTGAATGTAGGCACACTCTTTATATAATTAGGGGGAATGAAATCATATACATTAATATGGATTGGGTTTTTAGTATTAAATTCTTGGAAGGAATGTTACTATAGTATCCCTTTCTTAGGGTCTCCTTTTTTTTAACAAAGCTCTGATACCACTGTAATATCCCCAACCAATAGGGACTATTGAAAGACAAAAAGCTCTGAATTACTTATCTATATTTCTGCAAAATATCTTCAAATAGATAAATAAATCACAGTATAATCTCTTATTTATTTTCTCATATGCTTACAATAGAGGTCCTCTTTCAAGTATACAAAGAATATTGAAAGTACGACCTTAATAGCCTGAGTATTCCATAAACTGGGAAATAAATCTGGATCTGGTACGTCTCGGCTTGCTGTGTCAAAAACACAGTCACTGATGTCAGTTATACTACTGTCTTCAGTCGACTAGGGTCGTTAACCTGGCGATGTCGGTGAGAGGTTGGCCGATGTTGGTCTCTGCCTGCCGATGTCGGTGTCTGATCTTTTCGCTGATGCATACGGATTTTCTCAGCTCTATACAGACTTCATACGGCCGCCAATATAGCACAACTTATATACTTGATCCTGATCTGAAGAACTATGGGCTAATACAAAATATTTATATCTGGATAATTCTTGAATCAAAACCAAAAATAAAGCAATACATGTGAACCCTTGTGATAGCTTATGTATGAAGTTATCTCTCAAACTTGTAAACATCTGTGGTAACTTTTGTATGAAGTTATCTCTCAATTTGGCAATAGATCGGCTAATCTCTCACAAGCTCTGAATTGCACACAATGAAGAGTTGACGTTCTTCAATGTAAATGGAATCTTGGAACCCTTGGCTCAGTCTTCATAGAAGAATTCTTAACAAGAATCAATATCAATAATCAATCATGAATACAAACTCTCTCCCATGAGAAACTCTTATACCCTCCAAAGGTGTGCTTGCTAAAATTAGATTTCCTTAAATTAGACTTAGGGTTTCTTAAATTAGAATTAGGGTTTTTTAAATTAGACCAAAATATTAATAATTAAAATAATTAATATTTAATTAAAATTAGACCAAATAATTAATATTTGATTAAATCACTCAAATATTAATATCTCCCTTAATTCATGTCCAAAAGAGCCCGAACGAAAGCCAAGCCCAGCTCCATCAAGACCCTCTATCTGTCCCATCAGCCTACGAGGGTTGCATAATAGGCTAATTATCTACTCTAAAAGATGTCAACTAGAAGGGGACATGACAGTCCACCCCTCCTAAAATTGCTTGTCCTCAAGCAATCTCAACTCTGGATGTTGTAGAATATCCTCGCTTTCCCATGTCGCATCCTTCACTGGCAAATCTCTCCAATTTACCAAATATTCCCTGATAGTCCTCCTACGCAACTGTCTCTCTATATATTCCAGGATAGACTCAGGTATTAAAATCAACTTTCCCTCATCATCTAAGGGAGGTAAAACTATAGAAGGTATCACACAGTGT
Source organism: Torreya grandis (assembly GCA_037957365.1). Taxonomy (NCBI): domain Eukaryota; kingdom Viridiplantae; phylum Streptophyta; class Pinopsida; order Cupressales; family Taxaceae; genus Torreya; species Torreya grandis. The sequence continues at coordinate 2,938,880 of JARHVA010000469.1, read as the reverse complement.
CCTAATGCCTTTTTGAGGTGTGATACATGAAAAACATTGTGTACCTTGCTTTCTATCAGAAGCTCTAGCTCATAAGCCATCTCTCCAACACATCTCAAGATCTTGAAAGGACGTAGTAACGTGGCTTAAGCTTCTCTACCCCACTCTTCCTAAGAGTAGACTGATGGTAAGGCTGCAGCATAAGATAGACCATGTCACCCCCATCAAAAGATCTCTCTGTCCTCCACTAATCTGCATACTACTTCTACTGATTCTATGCCTTAGCAATATTCTCTTTGAGAGTCCTAATGGTATCCTGACTCTCCTACAATAAGTCTCCAGCACTCGGCACTCTACTGTCGCTTAGTAGAAAATCTAGAAAACTCGATGCCTCATACCTGTATAATGCCATAAAAGGAGACATCTGAATGGTCATGTGGAAAGTTGTGTTATAGAAATACTCACACAAATGAATCCACTTGACCCAAGCTTTTTTCTGCCCTACAATGTAGTTCATGAGGTAGCCCTCCACCCATTTGTTCACTATCTCTATCTGTCCGTCAGTCTATGGGTGGTAACTGGTGCTTGGTGTAAGCTCGGTCCCACAGAGTCTAAACACCTCATGCCAGAAGTGACTCAAGAACTGACTATCCCTGTCACTCACTATGCTCCAAGGCAACCCATGCAGTCGAAATACCTCTCAGAAGAAAACCTCTGCCACCTGTGTAGCTGTGTATGTGGTGGTAATCAGAAAGAAGTGGGCATACTTCGTTAACCAATCCATGACTATATATATGCAATCTCATCCTTGGGTTTTAGGCAAGCCCGTAATGAAATCCATTGACAAGCACTCCCACCTCCTGTCAAGAATTGGAAGTGGTTGCAACAATCCTGTTGGGTACATGTTCTCCTTCTTGTTTTACTGACAAATAGGGCATTCACGCACATACTGAAGAACATCTGCCTTGAGTCCTTTCCATGTGAATCTCTCCCTAATCTGTCTATAGGTCTTAAAATACCTGAGATGTCCTGTAGTAGGTACATCATGAAAAGCTCGCATGAGAATGTTCTTCACCGCTGATCCTAGGATCAAATAAACCCTGTTCTTGTAAATGATCAAGTCATTCACAAGAGTATATCTGGTGTCAACCATCAATACCTCAACAATGCTGGATGCCCATGTATCCTTGGCATACTCTGCCATAATCATGTCTCCAATCCTCTGAGATGTGGACCATAGTACTCAAATACGGCTTGCATGAAAGAGCGTCAGCCACTACATTCTGGGTGCCCTTGATGAAAGAGATGTCAAAGTCATATCCCTGTAATTTGCTCACCCACTTCTACTGACAATCATTGAGGTCTCGCTGCCCCAAGAAATGTCTCAAAACTATTGTGGTCTGTTTTGATGAAAAATGTGCTGCCCACGAGATATTGCCTAAATTTTGCCAAGGCATGCATGATAGCAAGCATCTCCTTATCATAAATGTTGTAAAGTCTTTTTGGCCCCCTGAGCTTACAGCTCTAATATAATATGGGGTACTTATCCTGCATAAGCACCGCTCCAATGCCCTCACCTAAAGCATCGCACTGAAGCTCAGAAGGCTTCAAAAAATCAGGTAGTGCCAAAACTGGGCACGTAGTCATCGACTCCTTAAACCTTACAAAACACTCATGTGCTTTAGGTGTCTAACAAAAAGCACCCTTTTTCATCAAATCTATCATAGGAGCTACATGTCATGAATAACCATTCACGAACCTACGATAAAATCCACACAAACCTAGAAATCCCCGTAGCTGTGTAAGGTTTGTCAGAATAGGCCAGTCTATGATAGCACAGATCTTCTCAGGATCCATCCGCACTCCCCCTGCACTGATAATATGACCCAAGTATAACAATTTGGTCATCCCCAAATCACATTTGGACTCCTTGGTGTATAAGGACTCCCTCTCCAAGATGCTGAGTACAGTCTCCAGATGAGCCAAATGCTCCTACCAAGTCCTACTGTATATAAGAATGTCATAAAAAAACAAGTACAAACCTTCTCAGCAGTGAATGGAAGACTCTATTCATGGTGGACTGGAATGTTGTTGGTGCATTAGTGAGCCCAAATGGCATCACTACAAACTCATAGTGTCCACAATGGCAACGAAAAGTTGTCTTCTCGATGTCCTACTCACGAACCCTGATCTGATGATAGCCTGACCTTAAGTCTATCTTCATGAAGTAGTGTGCACCATGGAGCTCATCAATACGAGGTATAGGATACCTATTCTTAATGGTTCTCTTATTCAGGGCTCTATAGTCAATGCACATGCGTAGGGTGCCATCCTTCTTCTTCACCAGAACAACTGAAGAAGCAAACGGTGATTTGCTAGGCTGAATGTGACCCATAGCCAGTAACTCCTTAATTGTTTTTTCGATCTCATCCTTCAACTACTTGGGATGTCGATAAGGAGTAATCATAATGGGATTAGCACCCTCCTCAAGCTCAATAATGTGCTCTATGCCCCTATCTGGAGGTCTCCCTGGTGGAATATCACTAAATACCTTATCATGCTTGACTCTCAACTGCTGAATGTCAGGATGATACTCAGTCTTCTACTGTCCCTCCTGTATTGGTGCCAATGTGCACTCAGCAGCCCACTCTACAATATCATGTCTCATGAGCCTCTCCATCCGATGAAAAGAAATAGTTTTGATGTTGCCGTCCCGTATTGCCTTAAGAATGTGTGTCTTCCCATCAACATCAAAATAGATCTCTATGTCCTTAAGATGAAGAGTGACTACCTCAAGGGAATGAAGCCACTTCATGCCCAAGACCAAATCTATATCCCCCATGTTCACCACATAATAATCAGCCTTGAACTCATAGTTGTTCAAGTGCAATGGGAGATCTCTAATCATCCGTTCACACCTACAGGTGTAACCGTCAGCTTCCTTAACTCTAATGCCCTCAAACTCTTCTGTGGTGAGTCCACGCTTCTCCACAAATCTAGTATCAATAAAATTATGCGTGGCTCCCATATCAAGAAGGGTAATGACCCTCTGTCCTGCCAAAACTCCATGGAGTCTGAATGACCCCTCGTGCTGAATGCTAGATAGGCGTGCCTCCTAAATTTGGAGCTCTGACTCTGCCTCTACTCTAGGCTCTAAAGTCTCAGCCTCTGGCTCCTTAGAACAATTGTGATGTTCAGAATCTTTTGATTCCTCATCCTCATAATAGGCCCACATCACCCGATTTGCCTTGCCCTTAGGCCTCAAAGGACAATCGCAATTGGCATCATAGGGACCTTTGCAGTAGAAACAAAGCTTCTTCCTACATAGATCATTAAGAGCCTCTCTATCCAAAGGTGGTGCTGTTGGGTTGACCTTTGAATCATTCTTAACATCTGATTTATCTATGTTGAAACCTGGTGTTTCTCTATTCTTATTGAAGCTCTTACTGTCCTTGGATGAAGAAGTACCTCTGGAGTTAAATCTACTTGATGGGGCTGCCATCTCCATACTACGTGCCTTCTTCATAACTTCCTGTAATGAAGGAGGATCAAAGCCTTTGATCCAACCTCTCAATGGTTCTGTCAATCCCTCCATGAAGAGTACTACAAGTCACCTCTCTGAAATGTCAGGAACCATAACTGATAACTTCTGGAAGTCACCAATGTAAGACTCTAGACTGCCATTCTGGTGCAACTGTGCCAACTCTCAAAAATAGGACTCCAGATCTCTCCTGTCAAAATGCTCCACCAGCCTATCCACAAAATCTTGATAAGATGTGATCTGATCATGATGGAGTGTCACCATCCTGTGGTGCCACCAATCATGAGCTACTCCCTCAAGATGCAGTGTCGCATATCTGATAGCATCTCCCTCAGCCATCAGTCGCAATGTGAGAAATGTGTCTAGCTTACTAACCTAGGCCTGTGTTGTCACCTTGCCACTACTATCAAACATCACTAGTGTGAGCCTGCTCATAGCATGCTTCAAATCATTGTTCTGGGGTCTTGGTCTCCCATTCTGTCGACCTCAATTATGTTCTCTCCTCTGTGTGATGAATCGGTCAAAAGTAATCATCTCTCTGACCTCAGGTGGTAATAATTCCCACTCATCATTCACTTCCATAAGTGTGTCTGCAAATGACTCCACATGTTCCTCACCTGCTATCACCTCCTCAGCCTCTTGTCTCACAAAGGTAGGCCTAGTAGGCCTGTTAGCTGTATGAGAAGCAATCCTAAGGGCTCTCTGTGATCCTGCATCACTCCTGACATCGTCACAATGTGGTGAATGTCTCCTCGGAGTACCCAATCTCGGCAGTGCTACTGCCAATTACTGTAATACTTTGTTATTCTACCTTTTCCCTTCTCGTAGTTCTCTAAGAGTAAGTAAAACCTCTGCATCATCTTGATCTCTAGGATAGTGAGGAATACGAGATCTGTCAATATCGTCACCCATGTCTTCAGGCTACTGTTCTAAAACTTGAGTGCCTTCAAGCAAAGCTCTATTGCGTGTGAAATACCTGTGTGGTCCCAACTCTTGTGGCTGCATAAGATTGTCAAACCTTCAGGATGGCAGGATTTAGCTTTGATACCACTGTAATATCCCTTTCTTAGGGTCTAATTTTTTTAACAAAGCTCTGATACCACTGTAATATCCCCAACCAATAGGGACTATTGAAAGACAAAAAGCTCTGAATTGCTTATCTATATTTTTGCAAAATATCTTCAAATAGATAAATAAATCACAGTATAATCTCTTATTTATTTGCTCATATGCTTACAATAGACGTACTCTATCAAGTATACAAAGAATATTGAAAGTACGGCCTTAATAGCCCGAGTATTTCACAAACTGGGAAAGAAATTTGGATGTAGTACGTCTCGGCCTGCTGTGTCAAAAACATAGTCACCGACGTTGGTTATACTGCCATCGTCCGTCGACTAGGGTCGGTAACCTACCGACGTCGGTGAGAGGTTGGCCGATGTCGGTCTTTGTAGGTCTTTGCCTGTTTATGTCGGTGTCTGATCTTTCCACTGATGTGTACAGATTTTCACGGATCTATACGGACTTCATACGACCATCAATATAGCATAACTTGTATGATTGATCTTGATCTGAAGAACTATGGGCTAATACAAAAGATCTATATCTGGATAATTCTTGAATCAAAACCAAAAATAAAGCAATACCTATGAACCCTTATGATAGCTTTTGTATGAAGTTATCTCTCAAACTTGTAAACACTTGTGATAACTTCTGTATGAAGTTATCTCTCAATTTGGCAATAGATCGGCTGATCTCTCACAACCTCTGAATCGCACACAATGAAGAGTTGACATTCTTCAATGTAAATGGAATCCTAGAACCCTTGGCTCAGTCTTCACAAAAGAATTCTTAACAAGAATCAATATCAATAATCAATCATGAATACAAACTCTCTCCCATGAGAAACTCTTATACCCTCCAAAGGTGTGCTTGCTAAAATTAGATTTCCTTAAATTAGACTTAGGGTTTCTTAAATTAGAATTAGGGTTTTTTTAATTAGAATAAAATATTAATAATTAATATTTAATTAAAATTAGACCAAATAATTAATATTTGATTAAATCAATCAAATATTAATATCTCCCTTAATTCATGTCCGAAAGAGCCCGAACGAAAGCCAAGCCCAGCTCCATCAAGACCCTCTATCCATCCCATCAGCCTACAAGGGTCGCATAATAGGCTAATCATCCGCTCGAAAAGATGTCAACTAGAAGGGGACATGAAAGTTACCTATCCTGATTTCTTCAATCTCTTCACTCTCTTGACTAAAAAAAATCTTCTTGTTCTTCAAAGGGCATATTGAACTTTAAGATGATGTTTAGGATGAATAGGTGGATTAATAGGATTGATAACTCTATGATATGATGACCTACTAAGGAAAATGTAGTATGAAGGAAAATATATGCCAAAACAATGGTTTAAAACTAGATTTTACCATGATTGGAGTTGTTAAATGCTGAGTAGCACACCAATATGCAACTGATGTTTTCAAGACCAACATTAACCTTTACAAGTTGTCTTGAGGACAATAGGTCCTATCGAGCACGTCAAAACTATTGTAACTAAATATTTTACCCTAATTAAGGTTTTTAAAGTCTCCTATATGTTTGGGAAACATGGGAATACTTATAGGTATGTGGGTTTACCTATAGTAGCAGTAAAGCTCTAGGTTTAAGGGCTAGCTTCCTGATTTTACATTGAAGTGCTTATCACCTACACTAATTATTCACTTAAGGGAAAATGGGTATAACTATGTGTGACATGAAGATACTCTAAGTGGGTGATACACCAAAATTATTTTCACAAGACCATCATACTTCTTTCACTAAAAAATAAGACCTATAACACTAGCTTCAAAGTCACAGAATCTTCTAACAATAGTGTTTCAATATGAAGGTGATATGTATGAGGAATATCCAAGGTCATGAACCATAGATCAATTATGGATACTAAGGCTAATTATCCACTTGAAAATAGACCAATACACTTAAAAACACTTCATATGACCCGTTAGAGTGAAATAACTTGCATCAAACATAGAGGGATTGAGAGAAAGCAAGGATAGATGAATATCTCACAACTATTAACTATACATCTCTTCACACACTATGAAAAGATGATTTATTAATTCAAAATATATTTTATTTATTATTAAAATAAAAATTACAACATCAATCCATCAAGGCTTCACAATGTATGGAGTGGAAGTAGTCTACAAGAGCCAAAATGGCTACTAATTATAGAATTTGAGAGAAGAGAATGAAGTCCAAGAGTCAATAAACCACTTGTCAAGATGATAAAAGGAGTTAAATCTATAAGAGAAATGAATATATGATATACCCTATAAGGTATAGTTGGATAAATTTCCCTCAAAGTATGAAACTCCTAAGATGTGGCATAAGACTCTTCAACTTCATCCTTTAAAACTACCTTTATCATTTGACCTTACATGAGTGATCCACAGTAGAATAGGGACATATAAAATTATTTAATTATGAAAGATGGGTTATAAACATTATTTAATATGCATTAGATATGTCTCTAATCACTTACATTCTTTTGGACATGAGATATCACTTCCTGCAGTCATAATTTCCCTCCTTTCACTCAGCCTTCACATTTGGCACCAAAGAGGTCTTAAGTTTTCCAAACCAATAAATAAAAGGGAGTTTATGACACTTTTAAAGGGTATTCATATGTATAAATTCACCAAGAAAACCATAAAACACCTCAAATTAGAGTTTTCACCTTCTCACTTGGTGGTTATTCCTCGTTCACTATGTCAGTTTGGAGTGGATGAGATGAAGGTGTTAGCAGTGGCACTTTTGAGATTTGATGAAGAATAAAATTAGTATGAGAGGTTATATTATGTCCTAAACTAAATTTTATCTTATTAAACCATTCTATACTTGCACAACACACAAAAATGTCAAGAAAATCCATTTTCCACCCTATCTGTACAAGTAGGGTAGAACTCAAATTGATGGGAAGGAGCCCTAGAGATTCATTTGAAAGTTACAATAATATCCTAAGTCATTTTATCTACTTCATACCTTTACTTCTTCATCTTTCCCATTGTTTCATTATAAAAAGGTTTTGAAGGGTTTAGAATAGTTTTAGCCTCTAAGGATTGTTCATAAAGTCGTGACATCCAATCCTCAAAAAAATTAATTGAAATTCAAATCCAAGACCCTCTATAACATATGATATCTCCTTGAGCTCCCATGATAATCCTCCATGCTTTTGTGATCTTCCAAAGTTAGTATCTTAATCTTATCTTTCCATCTTGCATACCTTGTTATGACCTTAATCTAATAAATAGCTTCCCTGTTACCTTTTCTGTAAACTATATGTCCTGACACACTTCATGTCTCCCCATGAATAATTTAAAATGAATTATAACATTTTGCTAATGCTAAAAGTTAGATTATACCCCCAGGGCTTTAGGCCTAATCAAGGCCTAATAGGCTTAGTATTCAAATAGATACTCACCACTCCCTCTAAGAATCTTATCATGACTATGATGATTCTACTAGGTTTATTAATTCTCAACATAGCTTTTCACATCCTCCTATAATGTTTTAATACCCTTCAAATCATTCTCCTGCCCTTACTTGTTAAACCTATAGGATTTTAATACTCTAAGAGTTCACTCTATCTGAGATAGAATAGAGTGAACTTCATCTACTACCTTAGTAAAAAATATGGTATGAGGGTATTCAAAAAGTTTTTGGGACCCTATATACCAATTTCTATTTCCATATCACATCATTATCTCCCTCAATTCTCACAAACCCAAGGCAGACTTCTAGCATGATGATTGTGCAGGCTTCATTTGGTTTGAACTATAGGTTGCTTTTGAGGACCATATTTTAAATATTTTCCAAATGATGGGAGTCTCATAAAATTTTGATACTAATATCGGGTTTCTTTCTAACATTTTCATGATCCAAGCTTATCCAAAACCCTTTTAATGCTCACCTTTCTCTTGGTAGGTCTAGACTACAATCAACTCTGACTATATTAATTGCCCCAAAACACCATAACTATATGTGATAATTTATTTATGGGACCTTATGCACTATCTTGAAATAACTCTTGAAGTCTTTGACCACTTCATAGTCACTAGGTATTTCTACATCATGCATTTGTTGGGCCAATCACCAAGGTAATCATTCTTCAGATCATTGTCAACTGTAGTTGACCCTTCTTGATTCAAAGTAGGAATGGTGTATATGCATTTCAACTATTTAGAACCTATGTCACATGGCCTAAGGTCCCTTTGGAGCTTTGAATAAAATTTTAACAATAATTTCTCATGTCTGCATGTCTAACCACTAAGGTTTGACTTATAAGATTGTAGGTACTCTCTTTAGGAGCATAGTACACCTGTAGCTAACCAAATAGGTTAAGACCCTAATACCCAAACATAGTTTGATGTCTATAGAATAAAAATTTCATATTTTACCTTAATTAATTCATTTTCCATGGAGATATGTCTCTATATGCTACCTTATTTTGTAGAGTCATTTGAAGTTCCAATCACTGTAGACAATACTACTTTTCTGTAGTGACAAAATTCATGACTTGGGATCCTTCATTGCATCACTTGTGGGACTCTAAAACCTAATACCAATAGGATAGGTATCCATGATAAGATAATTTGGATTCATCTATACTTCCTATCATTTCATCATCTAGTCACAACAAAGGTGGCTAAGGATATGTTTTGGGGTTTTAAAGGAAACTTGTCCCTAAACTCAAATTTATTAACTTGAAGTGAATTCTAAAGTTTTACTACCAATAAATGGCCTCAATAATGATTATCATGACTCATCTCAAATATTTAACCTTATATTAAGGTTACCAAAATTATTTGACTTCTTTATGGCTACCTTTAGGTCTCTATGTAAGGCCACCTATAGGTGGACATTTCAGTATACAAGGTAATTAAGGATAAGACTTGACTAATGTGCATATTGTATAGGATTACAATAAAAATTAGACCTTATTGAGGTCCTAAAATTTTTTACTTACACCAAGAAATATTTCAAACCTTTTCAAATGATTCATTTCAATGTGCTTGGCCTTCCATGAGAAACCTAAAGATGCACATCCATGGTATAAGATTGTGCTTATATGATAATTTCTTTCCATATGCTATCCTCTATAATTTGAGGAATTTATTTTATTTCATCATACTCCAAGAATGTTTTTAATAAATTTAAAATCTTCATTACATCTCCATAACCATGCTCAAAACCTAACACACCTCACTTAGTTGGTTCTATATGGCAGTCATGCAAAAGGTTGACTGTACTGTTTGTCCTTTGATTGCAATCTTTATGTGCAACTTTGATACTGAGCATTAAAATTATGGAAATTGTTATGACATGAAAAGAATTAAATACAAAATATAACATCCATTTGAAACCAATACAGGGAAGGAAGCGTCTGCACTTGTTGAAACCTGACTGCTAGTCTACTTGTGACATCAACCTATAAATTAAACTATTTGGCTCATCAAATCACTTCCAAACATGAAACTAAATATGATAATAATGAGATAATGAGTTACACATATTCTAGAAGTAACTTTATTATTTTTATTGTAGAAATAATCTCATATAGAAGTAAAACCTAAAGGGTGTGGGGATTAGCAAGCAAAACAATATAGTTAACTTCTTAAGAATGGTTCATAAAGCATAGGAAACCATTAATCTAAATATTTCCATGAAAATTAAGTAGAGAAATTTTAATATCCAACAGCAATATCATTTAACCTATAACTTCTCCTATTGGTCATACCATTAGAAGGCTTGGTAGCCTGTTCAATATGCCTAGTAGAGTAATGAAGAAGATAAATTATTTTGATTCATTTTTGGAACTTTAAAAGTATATAAAGAATGAAAATAGAGTCATGGAAGCTAAAGAGTCACTGCATGAGGTTTCCACATGTGCCATACTCCCCCATAGGTCGTACAACTTCCAAAACTCCCTTTCCTTCAACTATTTTCTTGATTTCACTTAACATCTACAATTTTTTTAGTTAGTAATGAAAATGAATGATATATTTTGACATACTAGACACTGAAAGGAAGTTTTTAACACTTTAAAACCTTCGAAATTTGTACCACCTTCATTTATGACCCAAATATGACCCCTAAGTGACATAAAATGACACAAGGACTAAATTAGACTATGACAAAGCTAGAATCACATTAAATGACATTAAATTGACCATAAAACACCATATATCATTATAATAGACCCTCATATCAAGTTTTTGACTATAGGGGGTTAACATATTTTGACTTGTGGTTAAAATAGTCAATAGTTACCTCGAACAACTTGCTAGAGGATGGAGTCAAAAATTGCTACAAGGGATAGAATGGTAAGTACACTGGCTCTGGTAAAACCCTTTTTATTAAACCCATTATGTCTATGAAAAATGATTTGTCTAGAGAAGAGTCTCAGCTTGAAATCTTTGGATTTTATTTGTTTATTTGAATATAAAATCTCTCCCCTCAAGATTTTTTTAATAATTGTCTAAATTTAGTTTGGGGAAGGAAAATGAGTATTTTTGTCAATTTTTTTTGAATTTTTTAGAAAGGAGTTTTCTTCACTCTATTTAAAAATTCCAATATGTAGATAAGAGTCATAAATAAATCCTTGTGGAATGTTGGTCAATCACTATTCAAGGTGGTCTCTTGGAACCCTATCTTGGAAATCCAAGATTTGGTGTTTAAAATGGCTCTTAGGTGGGTCGATATTAAAAATGTCCCTCTTCAATTATGGAATTTTCTCCCTTAAACACTTCATCCTCTTGGTGAAATTCTTAGGGTTGAAGTTAATAGGTAGTCTCTTACCCCAATGAACATGAGGGTTCTAATCTCTTTAGACCTTTTAGATACATTTATAGAATCCCTTGTCTTTGAATTCAATGAGAATTCTTGTGTATGCCCTATCCAGGTATTGGGTGGTTTAAATGCCTTTTTTTGTAAAAAATATGGTAACATGAGAAATAATTTTCTTCTTCTTCCTTCCAATTAAAATAATAATACTATCTCCAAATGGGGCCCTAAACTCAGTAGCAAATATGTTATTTCTAATCCCCTTCTACCTCAAATAGAAGACCTAAAAAACATAGAAAATCCTATGTTTAACTCTGAATTTGAGGATGATAGAAGATCCTGATAATGGCCTTAGGTTGAAAAATAGATTAAAACCTAGTAAGAATGGTTCCACTTCCTATGTAATTGATTACAAGTAACCTCTACCTAATTTTAATCATATATCCATCAATCGTGATGTAATGATTATTGAGTAAGATGGTAAAAAAATTGAGTTGGTAGAACAAGCCAAGATTCCCTCTTTATTAGGAAATGATCTAGTCTTGCCTAATGAGGTAATGATATATGTTGATCCCCTTTCCAAAGGGTAACATTTGGTAACTTTGAAGGGTAATCTAAATGTGCATAGGAATGAAATTGAGGATAGGGTTTACAATGAAATAATATTTTCACCGGATAGTCTTTTTGAGCAAATACAACCCTTGACTGATAGTTCTCCTAATAAAGATACCCTAGAGGTTTCATCCAGTGGTGATACTAATAAATCTACTCCCCCAAATCATGATAAAGAGGACAACTAGACCCCCAAAAGCTTTAGAAAATATTTGAAAATTTTGTTACTAAAAATATTCCCCTCGATGGCCCTAGTGTCAAATAGGGAAGAGGGATAAGAAGTGGAGTTTTAGATGATAGTGATAATAACAACAAAAAAAGGAATAAGGAAAATAAGGTTCCTAAATGTTTTTCTATAGTTTATCATAATAAAGGGGAAAGTAAGTCCCCTAATAAAACCATGTAATACCATGCTTGTTTAAGAAAATTATTAATTAGAATGTAATTGGACTTGAATCCCTAATTAGTAAACCAATTGTTAGACAATTTAGGAATCTAGAGCAAATCTTGAATTCTCCTTTTTCAAGATGTTAAAGCTACATGCACACTTCTCTCTTTCACCCTTAACTTTATTTGGCCTAATGCAATTCTCATCTCAAATAACCACAATAGAGGTAAATGGGGTGCCTCTATTTTGATTAACTAGTCTTGGAAGTACAATATCACAGAACATGGTGTTTCTCCCTATAATAGGGTGGTCTAGGTTGTAATAAATAAGTAGGATAAGAATGTTGGGTTTTTTAATACATATTCCCCTAATGGTTATAGAGAAATAATGGAATTATGGAACTAGTTGGCATCTAATTTAAAGGACATTTTGTGTATATTCAAAGGTGAATTTAATATGATTGAAGAAAGAGAGGATAAACTATGGGGAGATATACATATATGAAAAGATAATGAGTTATTTTTCTGATCCAAATTTAAAATATTTCACAAATTAGCAGACCCCTTGTATACAGGTACATCTGAAAGTAAAGGAATTTAGTATACTTGGTGTGATAACCAAGATAGGCCTAGAAGAATTTATTCAAGACTTGATAGATTTTATTTGAGTAAATATGCCTTTGATATTTACCCTGTAGATAATGACAATGTGATCAAAATATTTCCATTCACCATCTCAGAGCATCACCACATTGAATTAATTTTTTATCTTAGAAATGATGATAAATATGAGAATACCACCTTGAAAGGATTGTATAAACTCAATGTGTCTCACCTTGAGGATAGATAATTTGTGTATGGTTCCTAAGTAGTCTAGAATGTGGGAAAGTTTGCCTTAGATACTAACTCTAAAATTTTAACCTAGAATAATTATATGGACCTATCTAAAATGTTTGCTAGGTCTTATGGTAAAATGAAAGAAAAAAGGAAAAGAAAATATTTTAGAATTGCCCAAGAAAAACATAAGAGGTTAGAAGTTGACATTCAGAGGGACCCAGGTAATATATCTTTTCTCTATATGCATTCTTATACTAAGAATAATTTAAGGCAATATCAAATTTATTGTGCCAAGGGTGCCCAAGTTTGGTCCGGGCTCAACTGGCTCAAATTGGGTGATAAGGGTTCCAATTTTTTATTTTAGTTTCTAAAATCCAAACATCAAAAATAGAAAACCACAATCATTAAATACAATGATAAGATTTTAGAGTACAAAGAATCTATCTAAAAAGCCTTTTTTTAAATTTCTACTATAACTTTTTTTTAACTGAGAGGACAAATGAGTATATATAACATGGTCGGGTGTTGTATGACAAGATTACTCCAAGGAAAATCTACTCTATTCAAGCATTATTTTTTGATATAGTGAAATTTTATTAGATGAGGTCAGGAATGTGATCAATTTTATAAGGTAAATAAATATTATATCTCGTCATATTGCTTGGAATTATATAAAAAAATTAATTGGGGTGGGCTCTCTTAGCCCAAAAATCAACAAAGCATTCATTAAGCTCATCCCATAATAAGGAGATCCCTCCTTTATGAAAAAATGGTGTCAAATCACACTACTCAATGTTTCTTATAAAATCATGGCTAAGATTTTGGCAAAGAGACTATCCCCATTGCCACCCCAAGTGATATCTTAAAATTAGACTGGGTTTATGGAAAGAAGATATATGCTTGGTAATATCATTTCAATCTAGGAAATAATGTATTGGGAAAGAGAGTCTGAACAAGAAATTGGAATGATTCTTTTTTACTTTTAAAAATCACATGATAGAGTAGAATGGCCCTTTATTGAAAGAATGTTGAGGTATTTTGGAAGTCAAGACAGGTTTTGTAGAATGATTTCTTTTATATTAAAATATACATTTATAGTTGTGGAGGTAAATTAGTAAATTACATAATCCCTTCCCATATAAAGATCAATTAGGCAAGGGTGTCCACTTTCCCCTTTCCTCTTTGCCTTGGTTGTTGAGGCACTACATACCTACCGAGAATGAAAGATATTCCCCCTGTGAAAGGTATCCAACTTCATAATTAAAAATGAATGATTGACATTTTTTTCATTGATGACTCCACTCTATTTGCTAAACTTTCCAAGGACAACTTAACACAAGTTAAAGATAGGTTGAATATCTATTGCCTTAGCTCAGGATCCAAAATTTCATATCACAAGTCTTGTATTATTAGTTGGGAGGATAATTGACTTAACTAGATTAATGAATTTGGATGGGACTAGAAGGGCCCTGGTTAATTAATCAGATATTTGGGGATTCCATTTTCACTTAATCCTTCCCTTAAATAGTTTTGGGAATGGGTGTACACCGATATTAATAAGAAAATTGAAAGGTGTCATGGACACCTACTTTCCCTCCTAAGAAGAATCCAGGTTTTTATAAAAAGTCTCTCTTCATGTAGTCTATATTATCATTCATGTTGGATCTTCAAAAAAACTGAAATCACTCTATTGTATTAAATTTTTAGAGATTTCCTATGGTCAAATGGAAAGGGTAACCAAAAAAAAACATGTAGTTTCATGGAAATTCTATTTTGAACCAAGCAATCTTGGTGGTCTTGACCTGAAAGACCTATACATTTAAGGCATTACCCTTGTATTTAAGTGGATCATCAAGGCCTCTAAGTGAGATGAACCATGGAAAGTGTTAGTTAGAAATAATATTTTGAGAGGATTTCACAAAGGTAAAGTTAGATGGAAATCTTTGCACATTATTGACATTCTACTCTCTGTATTCCTTTAGAGTAGTTATATCTCCTATCTTTGCATATATTTAGAAGGTTTGGGACCTAGTGAAACATTTGGTAAATTCCAAACATGTTTTCAACTGGATGGGATCTTGATGCCAAACATATACATCAGTATGGTGGAACCTTCACCTCAATAATCATTTGTTGGCCCTTACCAATGGATGCTTTTGTTTACAATGGTTCAAAAAATGTCTGGAGGACTTCAAGGACATTTTTAGGACTAAGGGTTGGGCATTGTGGTGCATAATTAGACATATGTATCACATTCTTATTACATAATGTAGTATGCATTCCATGGTAAAGAAAGATCTCAGGGACAATAACTTTGTGAATCATCTTGATAATGATAATGAATTTTGAGACAATATAAAATGGATCAAAGGGTCTCCCCTTTATGATATTTTGACCAAGATGTTATACCATAAAATTTCCTCAACCCATCCCATATACTTAATGTTTAATCATGTCTATAATGTTTGTGACTTCTATCGTAGTTGGGCTTTTGGATTTCATGTCATCTAGTCTTCCTATATTGAACCAAAAAAAATCTTGTTTTATATGGTTATTGTTGTATGATAAGTTAGTTTTTGGTATTATGATTGCTAAATGTGAAGTCTTTCCTCCCTTTTATCTTGTGTGAAATGATTTTGAGTCAATTTAACATCTTTTACTTTCTCACCAATATGCTGCTAAGATTTGGAAATGGTGTCTTAATAATTGGTCTATTGTTTTTTATTATGAAATTAAATGGTTTAATATTGCCTTTGGATATGTTTGTTCTAAAAATAAAATTCATATTTTTTTCAACAAATCTTGGTTAGTGTTCTCAACTAAGATTTTATGGTTGTATGGAAGCAAAGGAACCATGACATTTTTCAAGGTAGAACTGGGGTACTTACTAAATTCACAGTTGAGTCATTGTGATAATTGTGGTTGTGCATATCTATTTACAACTAGATTTTCCACAGAAGCAGTTGGAGTGCTTCTTATAGATTGCATTTTTTAAATTCACTTTTGATTACATCTTAGACACTAGAGGATATCTAAAGCTTAGCCCACATCCTAATTGGAGTATTTCACATCCAACTACAACTAAGATAACTATTTCAGGATATGACTAGTCATGTATTAAAGAGTCATACTTTGTGAAAGTAAAAGATTTAATTCCTTCTTAGATGTACTCTTTTGAATCTGATAATAATGGCACCAAAGGGTGGATAGAAGCTTCAAAAGACTATATGAAAATCAATCCAAACTTTGACACGACAAAATCTAACTCTAGTAGTAGCATGTCAGTTGGGGAAGAAATAAAATTGGACATTGTTATTATTATGGTGGACAATATTCTCTTATAGCAGGGTCTTGAGGCTCATCTGGAATCTCCTTTGGTTATAATTGAAGAATAAAATTAGATTTTACATACCTTCCACAGAAAATTTCAAGAATTGACTAACAAGTTGGAAAAAATGGTGGACACAGGTTGTACTGAGGAACCTAATGAAGTAATGAATTTTATCTGAGATAATAATTTTATCCCACTGCTAGAAAAATTTGATAGGTACTTATTTCCCAAGGAGATTACATAGGATACTTCTTATAAGGGACCTAAGATAAAATAACAATTGGGGCCTGATAGAGACAATTTGGATTCCATTGATGGAATCAATGAAATTTTGAATGGTTAATGGTAGGTGAGGGTGACCTCATAATCTAGTGGACATGATTGTTTTACTTTTTTATTTTTGTTCATTTTTGTTCCTGCCTCTAATGTGAGGCATTTTTATATTGACATATCGTTTATTTTCTACTAAACTTTGATATATAGTTGGTTGGTTACATTTGACTACCTATATGGTAGTACTACTATTTTGTTCACCTTCAGGTGATTTAATCTTTTCTGAATGATATTTCAATACAAAAAAAAAATGTTGAACCAAAAGTTAAAAACTATAAATTATTAATATGTCAAATACATAATGACTTGTGTTCTTTTGAAAACTTTCATTTCATTTATCAACTCATTTATATGCAAAAATTATTTTGGCTTCAACATATAATAAAGAAATGATAAAATCATTAAATATGTCAATTGTGTGGAGCAGTGTAGAATATAACAAGAAAAAGAACTTTATATATCCTAAAAAAGACCAATTGGAAAAAAAAAAAAAAAAAAAATCATTAATAAAACACAACAAATTATGTTTACAAACAAGTTTTAAATTAAATGTAACTTAGTCAATAGAACTCTTAATGAAACCAAACTATCTAAATTTAAATTATTTATGATATTATATATAAAATAATATATAAGCCAAACATGGGATATAAATATTCCTTAATATATGCCTATCCCTCATATAATTTAAGATAATCGTAAATAACTTCCATTAAAAAAGGGTTTTGACTCTAACAATACGTAAGTAACAACTATTAACATTGAAAAAGGAGTCAATTGATATTGATACTAATAAATATAAGGACTTAAATTTAATTGTAATGTCAAGAACTCAATCCTTTTTAACTATTATATTTAACTTCGTATCTTTTTTGACAGATATGCAGGAATGCAAAATAGAGCGAGCATCCACATCATTAAAAAAAAGAGGAGCAACACAAGCTACATTCTCTTTCTGAACTTCCTGTTCATTTCTCTCACTCTATTAATGTTTGAATTGTACCTCACTCGTGCGATGGGGGAAAAAATTGAGAGGTATTAGTGTTCATGAAATAAATTTAGCAAGATTGAGCTATAAAATTAAACTCTCATTTTTACGTTTAAACTATTGTTGCTTTTTATATGATCTGCACTGATTATAGCTTTTACAAAATGGTTGCATTTGCTTCTATTCAGCCTTATATCTTGCTTCTGATGTGTAAATAAATACACATAAATGGAGGTCTTTCTCTTACAGAGCCCAAGTTCAACATGACGTCACTCTACATCTATACATTGTTAGAAAGGATTTCATTAGTTTAAACGGAATTTACAAAATATGACCTCCATTTTCTCTGAGAGGCCGCTTCAATTGCAGTTGCTTTAAATCCTCTCTTGTTTGGCTTAATTGCCTACTCCTCCGTGACTTGGACCAGAAGGCAATTCATTCAAAGTAATCAAATGTTTGCCTGTCTTAACAGGGCTGGCATTTATGTATGCGTGACCTACTCCTCCGTGAATCGGTCCAGATGGAAGTTTGTTTTTCAATAATGTCATTTGCTCACTAGTCTTTACAGGGCCGACGTTTATATATGCATGACCGACTTCAGGGCTGGGACCAGAAGGAAGCTTATTCTTCAATATGCTGGCTGATCTCCCATTAGCTGCTTTAACAGGAGTGGCGTTGGACTTACTCTTCAGTGCATGTGAGCAATCTCCAACTGTAGGTCTGTGGTTGGATATAACTCGTCCTGATTTTGACTTTGAAATCTAACTTCATCTTTTAACGGCGCAGTCGACGGTTTTGAATGCTGACATTCTACTTGATTTTATTCAACTCTTCTACAGTGGGTTTTTAGTAAACGCTTAAATTTTTAACAGTTATTTAATTAAACCCTTTTGCTTTTACAAACTTCCCTTGTCACTTGTAGCGATAAAAGACTGGCAATGGCGTCTGTTTTTTTTCCGTGAGTTTTAATTGTTAATATTTATATTTTTAAAGTACCATGTGAATCTTTAAAATGTTAGTTGTCATTTTACTTTTCATAATTTTTGAATATTAAAGTTTATAGGAAGTGGCTGTTAGAACCCTGTATTTCTGGAGATTTCACTTGAATAGATTAATATTAATGTGATTTTGAATTAGAAGAACTGAACATACTTAAAATAAGCGAAGTGATAATTACCAAAACAAAATTCTAAATTTAAATTAAAATAATAAAAAGTTATAACTAATTTTTATTATAACCAAATATCTAATATAATTATGAATCTCTTTAAATTTGCATAATTTTAAATTTGATTTAAAAAATTTATTGTGATTATCCTCCATACTATTTATCCTCAATACCAATCAACACCTGTCATTTATTTATTTTATATAAATTTGATGATATCATTTTTTTTAATTTATTGATTTATATATCAAATACAATTAAACCCTTGACAAGGAATTTCTTTATGTTGAACATATTAATCAAAATGTTTGACCATCCACCTTTGAATATTCAGAACATTAATTTCTCAAATAATTATATTAAAAATTATTAATTGATTTTTATGTAAATTTTATTAATATTTGTTTATATTATTTTAAAATGATTTTCATATATATATATAATTAAAAAAATATTATTTATTAAAAAAATATAAAAAGAAAATTAACATGATAAAAATTTAAAAACATTTATCAATATAATTTTATTTTATTTTAAAATTAAAATTTTCAAACTACTTATATTTCCAAATATTATAAATTAATATATTTATCATAAATTAATCTATGTAAAAGATGTCAATATTATAGACATCCATATTATATCATATTTGCGACATAAAATAACTATAGTATATCTTAGTTGTGACATAAATGAATTAGATGCTTCAAGAATAATATCTCTTCGCATCTTTTCCATAAATTTATGTAAAATAAGTATATTAGTTTTATTTAAATTCAAAATAAATTTAAAAAAGACGAAAATTTATTTAATAAATATCCACACTAAAACATAAGACTAATATATTTATAAATTATTAATTTATTATAATCCACCTTTTATATATACACATACATACATAATTTTTTATTTTTACTCTTTTTTTTCTTATTTAATATATTATAATCCACCTTTCATATATATATAATTTTATTTTATTTTTTTCTTATTTAATATAAATAATACCATTTATTTTTAAAAAACCTAAAAATAATATATAATAAAAACCATAAAAATACACCATACGAATGAAATTATTTCAACGCTTTAGGTAGTGAGGGTGCGGCAATGGAAGTGTCCTATAGTTATTCTTAAATCCTATTTAGTATAGAATTAAAGAAATAATTCAAAAAGCTATTAAAATTGTCAAAGATTGTTTTTATTGTTTTTGCTATTAATTTCTCAATTTTATTAAGTGAAGATTGAAGACGAAGATTTTTTGTTTTGGTTTTTGAGGTTGAGGTATTTGGAAAATTTGTTTGACTTCCTTTCTGCATGCTAGTTGGATATGTTGTATGTTCATTGGTTTCTTATAGAACTAATAAAAGCAGAGATAATATTTCAAAGTGATTTGTTTGTATTTTCTTGGTATTTTTTTCCTGCAGCTACATAAATTGTGGAAAAGAATATTTCCGTTGCCGCTGATTGCGGTTATCACACCATGGCACACAAGGTAAATGGTTAATGGATAGATTTAGTCAGTTATTGTGTCTGAGAGTGATGAATCCAGGACTCAGCCAACTGAAAATAAAGTTCAAACCATCCAACAATCATATTGATTGAGACCAATGTTTTGCAAGCAGATTTTTTCTTTCAATCAACAAGGGCTATCATCACAACCACCGTTCTATTGAAGTAAGACCACAACTCCTTTCTATTGAAGTCTGACGACGGAGACACAATTGTTTTTTCCCTTCGCTATTGCACTGAACGATCGGGATAGAATTATGATTCTGTGGCAAGGTGTTGATGACGACATTAGAAGTATTGTACAGACAGCAATCATGCCTTTTGGACTTGTGGAAAACCTGTATTTGGACTCCCACTGATCTGTTAAAGTTGTCTTGCAGAAGTGCTCTTGAAAAGACTCAATAAATTATGCAGATTGTAAAAGCAACGTTGGGCAGTATGCGCATTAAATCTTCAGGTGGATGGCGGACTGTTACATATGTGTTGCTCTTCGATTTTGATTTTGTTTTACTTGTATTGTTTGTATATATATGTATACTAATATTTTTTTATGTTTGTAAATTTTGTTTATATTCAAAATAATTTAAAAAAGATGTTTGTCATTTTTCTTTATATTTCTTCTTCTCTTTTTTATTGTAGAATGTGTCTCGAATATAATTATTAAAACTTCATATCTTCCATTATTAACTTATTATTTTATCATTATATTTATATAAATAAATATAAACATATAATTTTTAATTGACAAATTTTTATTTTAATATTTTAAATATTATTATATATTAAAAAAAATACACTCAAATGGTTTGTACCTACCCAACGCATAACAATTTAATTTAGCCTATTAACATAATTTTATTAAGGCTTTGACATAATTTGTTTTATGTTATAAAAAATAGCTATTACCATAGTTCTTTTTTTGGTAGGTTTTCAAAAATTAGAATGTAATGAAATATCAATTGGTTTTTTGTTTGGTCTTTTTCATCGGCCATTACTTATTTTTTAAAGCATAAATATTTAATAAAATATCAAAATTATTAGATTCCAGGAGTCTTCTTCAGTGTCCTTGATTCCTTTAATAAGAGTTCATTAATGTAGGGGTTTTCTAAAGTCAAAAACAATAAAAAGGGCAAAGATAAGGGTTAAGAATTTGTAGCTGCATCCTATCCTTTAATATGGGTTATTGATTTTGATGCATTGTATCACATGGTTTCATCATAGGACATGTTGTCCTTGATTCCTTTAATAAGAGTTCATTAATGTAGGGGTTTTCTAAAGTCAAAAACAATAAAAAGGGCAAAGATAAGGATTAAGAATTTGTATTTGCATCCTATCCTTTAATATGGGTTATTGATTTTGATGCATTGTATCACATGGTTTCATCATAGGACATGTTCTTGTTCTTAGAGCCTTATTTTATGCATTCCATCTTATTGAGTGATAATACTTCTGCATAAATTAGTGGGATTGGATCTATTGAAGTGCATGGTGAGACATTTCATGATGTTCTATGTATTTTGTCTTTATTTACTAATCTCTTATTTATTTATCATATCACTCACATCAGTTTAGGTAAGATAGTTGAGTTCAAACCCAATTTTGTATTTATTAAGGAAGCCAACAGTGACTCCATTGTTGCACTTGTGAAAGTAGATCACCAGTCACAATTGTATACTTTCTCACATTTTGTACTTGATCAACCCTCTACTACACTACTCACTCATTCCAATGGGGTGAGTAAATTATGGCATGGATGATCACTCCATCTCAAATATCTCTACCTAGATCAAATCAGTCATCATGACATGGTTTCAAGGTTGGCACGAGTCAATTTTTTGATGAAGTTTGCCAAGGTTACATGCTTGGTAAGCATCCCGAGGATAAGTATGACAAGGGAAAATCACAAACCATTGAACAGATGTTGGAGATTATTCATGGTGACAATGCTAACCCATTTCAAAAGCCTTCATTTAATAAGACTACATACATGCCTACTTTCATCGATGACTATTTGAATTATACTTGGGTGTACTTTCTTAAGCACACATTTGATATCTTTGATCATTTTCAGAACTTCAAGGTGCTTATAACAAAATAACCAGGTAAAGTGATGAAGATTTTATGCACCAATAATGGTATTAAGTATGTTAATAACCATTTTCAGCAATTATGTACGTCAAAAGGGATTGAAATACAACATAAAATTCCATATAATCCTTAAGAAATGACCAATTATCTAAATTTTGCATTAATAAAAAGTCTAACAAATAATTTAAAAATAAAATTTAAAACAGTTGTGGGGAAAATGAAATAACATTATAGTTAAGATTCCATTCTTAGGTCATGAATAATTCTTCTCGATCACATTGAATACATAGTCATTGATACATACATCATTTTCTCTAAATACAACAACTACATTAAACGTTAAGAAATAAATTGTATCTATTTTTACTTCAAATCCAACCTCTCCTATTTTCACATTTGAAAAAAAACAAAGGACACAATTAGAAATTTGGGCCTAGTTGGAGACTGCTTTTTGATAGGTGATACAGTGACATGGATGATTTTAAAATTCAAATTATTGTATATGTCATCATTTTTAACTTTTGGGAATTGTTTTAATTTAGAGACCATTGATTTTCCTAATTAGGGTTTTATCATTGGATATTTTTTGAAGACTCCCCTGGTAGATTTTGAATTTCAAAGTTGGGACTTGTTGCCTTATTGTTTTTTAGACCAATGACCTTGCATACATTTTAACCATTTGGCAGTAATCTTGGGTGTTTTGGGATGTTCCTGTAAGTTTGGTTTTGGTAAAGGTAAATCTCATAGGATAATCTGGTTCCAAAATGTATTGCAGATACCAAAGGGAATCCTCTTCCAGTTACGCTGGGATTGGGTTATGAAGCGTTCACATTTACTAGTTATTATATAAACCTAGGCCTCATGTGCTTTCAGTTTAGGGTGGTTTTTGGACCCTCTTAAACTAATTAAGGTCGTGTCCTTGATCAATGTGGTTTTTTTTATGACAATTGGGGTAGAGATTTGATCCTCAAACACTTTTGAAGTGGGGGATCAAAATTGTGTTTTAGAGACTTGGGCCTCATGTTTCTTCAAGTTTAGGGTGGTTTTTGGCCCATGTAAAACTAATGGATGATATTTTAATGATTACATCTCTAAAGGGACTTCACAGGGTTTCTTTCTCTGCATTTAGCTCTGGAGTGGAGACTTGGACCTTCTTTTGTGTCTAGTCTGATTCTTGATCAAGCAAAAATTATTTCATTGGTCCCTTGGAGACCTTGATGGATCTCGAGACCTAGACTTCTTTTTAGCCTAAGATGGTTTCAAATCTATCCAACACTGGTTAGTTGTTGCACCAATTAAATGCAGTATATGATCTTCATTTATTAGTTCTTGATCCATTCAAAATCAAATGCTACTTCTCTAGATTGAGTTCTCATTATACACATGGTCAACAATTCCCAGCCAAGAGGAGACCTAGTCCTTCTAAGGTTTCTTGTGATGGAGTCTTTTTTGTTAACCTTATCTATTATTTTTTAATTAGGGGGAGACCTAAACCTCATAATGTGTCTAGGGCTAGTATCCACACCAGTTATTAAATATGGGGTTATCTTAATATGGACAATTTTAAAAATTTAACATCATACATGATTTTATTCAAATCTTCTTAACTATGAAAATTTATTTAATGTTCATATAATGAGTTTTTGTTTTTCCTCGAATACATTTTAAGTAGTATAATAGTATTTAAAATTTATTTAAATAAACCTTTTTGACTTTCAAAACTTTCCTTGTCAATTATATAAATATATATTATAAAGAGTAAGAAAAAAAATAGATCATAAAACATGTAGGAACCTTATAGTTGGGTATCAAAAAATATGTCAATTTGTTTTTCAAGTTATCATTCCAAAAAAAAAAAAAATTACTAGTTCATTATTTATGTTCTATAATTATAATAAAAAATTAATTTAAAAACAAGTTTGCTAGAACCCAATCATACATGATGACTAATAAAGAGCAATTAATTTCAAAGGTTTTTCACGATACGATCCACATAATAATTTTCATAATAGTTTTATGTACAATGTTTATGGAAATTATTTCACAATCAACCATTGATAACAAGTATCTAAATATGATATCTATATGTTTTCTTTTATTCCATGTACAAACACAATTATGTTTAATAATGTATTATGTAACAAATATCAATTTTCATCTTTTATGAATCTAAAATTTCAATTCTAAAGTAATATAAAATCTAAAATCAATCTCATAGTCATAATTAAATATAGCTTATAATGTTTTTAACAATGTTATTGATGCATTATTTCTTTTTTTTCAAATAAAAATACAATTTTCAATAAGTTTGGTCATTTGTCCAAAATAGTCATATGTGAATAATTATTCATAATGAAGTTTACCAAAACTCTGATAGATCATCAGTATTGCTAAAAGATCATATATAAAAATAAGAGAAAGATCATCATTAGATGCATTTTCATTTAACTATAAATTCTTTTGGATCCCTAACATGCCCCTCATCTATTGAGTGTGGCCCTACTTTTACATGAAAGTAGTAGATACAAAGAATTGATAAATCAAAAGATAATCTATATATATTAAATAACTTTATGTAGATAATCCCACAAATATATATATATATATATATTACATAATAATATATATACATTCTAACTTTAGTACTAAAATACATCTAATAATTACAAATAATTACATATCATAATTAAATTTTAATCCAATTTTTAGGTTATTAAATCTCTTCGTAAACTTCTAATCTCATCCATTTGATTTACATATATAGAATAATATAAATGTCAAACACCTATAATCCCAATTAATATCTAATAATTATTCCAAAATAAAGGTTATATATATATATATATATATATATATATATATATATATATATATATATATATATATAAACTTGTGTCACAAAACTAAAGCATACTTTGTATTTTAATATAATTGTTTAGACACACAGGAGCCGACCCTCCAGTTCATATATGTAGCCAATGAATGATTATATTAAATATTTTATTTATGATTGATATTAGGGATCCAAGATCATAATTACAATATGTTATGTTATGTTTTCCATTTAAAGGTAAGATCTCTTTATCAAAAGAAACAATGATTGTCAATAAATAAAGAAAATGTAAATTCTTCTTAATCATAAAACGTAATTTTTTTTCTAAGATTCATGGAGGTTAGAAAATTCGGCATCATTGTCCTCCAAAATACTATCCTTTTAAAGTTTAAAATTGAAATAATATCTAATTTTAATGAGGCTCATCAATCAAAACATAATATAATAGTTGGTTATAATCTCATTATATTTTATATTAGTTTTGAAATAAACAAATAAAATATTGATATTTTTTATATAAGATATTTTGATTCTTTATAATCAGTATTTTTTAGGTTTGTTCATTATTTACAATTGTAAATTAATATATCGATGACCTTACATTTAAAATACACTATTTTATCACTTTGCTAATAAGTGTGCATCTATTGAACTGAACTTTGCCTTCTATGCTCAATCGATCATCTAAAATCACTTTTGGATGATTTTTATGATTAGCTTCGCTTAATTTTGAGATGTGTGATTTTTATCCTTGACACATTAATAGTCCTCTGTAAAAGACCTTTCCACGACACATAAATGAAGCATTTGGTTTAAGATCTAGCATTCTTGTTTGTGATTTGGCTATCTATCTCTAGTAGATGATACACCAATGTATGGTGTAACATCATATCGTTCAACGATTTAGGAAAATTTCAACATTGTTATTAAAATGTGAAAATTCTTAGTAAAAAGGAATTTCATCTAGACTAACCAACTTTCCAAAATTTACTATGAAATATATAAAATGTTGAACCAAAAGTTCAAAACTATAAATTAATAATGTGTCAAACGAATAATGACTTGTCTTTTTTTTAAAATTTCTCATATCATTTATCAACTCACTTATATGTAACAAATAATTAAGCTTCAATACATAATAAAGAAATATTAAAATTATTAAATATGTCAATTGTGTGAAGCAATGTAGAACATACCAAGAAACGAAACTTTACAGACCCTAATGATGACCAATTTTTAGGTTGAGTCTGGCTTGGTCAATAGTGCTCTTAGTGAAATTCATGTTATGGTTTATAGAACAGGGACCAAACTATTTGAATTTGCATTGTTTATAATTTTATATACGAAATAATAAATGCGCCAAACATGAGATTCAAATAATCCTTTATATATGCCCATCCCTCCTATAATTTAAAACAACCTTAAATAACTTATGTTAAAAACAGTTTAGACTCTAACAATATATAAATAATAACAATTAACATTAAAAGAAAACAATTAATATTGGTACTAATAAATATAAAATCCTAAATTTAATTGTAATATCAAAAATTTGATCATTTTAAACCTTTGTATTTCACTTCATATCTCTTTTGACGGATATGCAAGATACAAAATGGAGCAAACATCCACATCATAAAAAAGAAGCGCAACGCGAGCTACATTCTCCTTCTGAACTCCCTCTTCATTTAGTGTTTAGATTGTGCATCACTAATTCAACTCCTAATTAAGGACTTATGGGGGGAGCATGTTGAGAGATGTTAGCGCTCATGAAATAGATGAGGAGGATTGATATGCTTATAAAATTAAAATATCGGTTTTTAGTTTAAACTATTGATGCTTTTTTATATGATCTACACTGATTACAGCTTTTACAACATAGTTGAATTTGCTTCTATTCAGCCTTATAGCTTGGTTCTGATGTTTAAATAAATACACAGAAATGGCGATCTTTCTCTTACAGAGCCAAGTTCAACATCTGACGTAACTCATTCTAATCCAACTTCTCTCTCATGGAGGCTGCTTCAATTGCATATGCTTTAAATCCTCTCTTGTTTGGCTTAATTGCCTACTCCTCCGTGACTCGGACCAGAAGGCAATTCATTTAAAGTAATCAAATGTTTGGCTGTCTTAACAGGGCTGGCATTTATGTATGCGTGACCTACTCCTCCGTGACTAGGTCCAGATGGAAGTTTAGTTTTCAATATTGTCATTTGCTCCTTAGTCTTTACTGGGCCGACGTTTATATATGCATGGCCGACTCCCGGACTGGGACCAGAAGGAAGCTTATTCTTCAATATGCTGGCTGATCTCCCATTAGCTGCTTTCACAGGACCGGCGTTGGTATATGCATGACCTACTCCGGGACTTGGGCCAGAAGGGAGCTTATTCATCAATGCATGTGAACAATCTCCAACTGCAGATATGTGGTTGGATATAACAATTTTAATGTCTCCATTCATGGGATTAGGCTGAGCAGAATCTATATCCTCATCATGTTTTGGGCTGAGGATTCGAGCTGCATCTGCATTTTCTATATTAAAAGCTATTGAAATGAAAATAAACAGCAGCAAAGCAATCGTGACGTTGAAATAACTTCTCACCATTGCAGAAGTTCCAAAATTAATTTCAGTGATGTGAGAATGGATATTCACTAAGAATTGAATGGAAAAGAAGTGGCGGATAAAAATAAAATGGGCATATTAACTATGTGTATATAGACCTTACAGGGAAAGGAAGGGAAGTGTATGACAAACTGGAAGTCATTCCTCGTGGTGACATGGCTGATTCCTTTGAATGGTTATAACTTGGAAATTTTAAACAAAGAAGACCGGGCATGGAGGGCGAAATTGCCTTCGATACCGTGGGAAAAAATTATGGTCACATACATGCAATTTCTCGGCAAAGAGTGCGAAAAACTAAGAAATTATTGGGTGGAAATAAATGGAAAGCAATTGTGGATAAATTGAAATAAGATTGCAGTTGGATTCGATTCTTTGTCTATGAAGAATTCTTCCCAATGACATCAAACACATAGCCAGTAATATCTACATTAATTCCAGTTGGAAATAAATCGTATTGATTTTGACTTTGGCAAAAAATACTTTCAAATAATCCACAGTTTTGAATGTTGACACTCGACATGACTTTTTCAACCTCTTGACTTTTTCCGTGAGTTTTAAATTTTAATATTAATATTTTTAAAATTGAAAATGAACTATGAATTGAGTAATTGACAATTTTGAATATTAAAGTTTATAGGAAGTGACGGTTGGAAACTTTGTATTTTTGAGGATTTTATTTATTTTAGTTGGATTTAATTGAGATGAGAATAGATTAAATTGAATGTGAATCACAAATCAAAATATGACAAAACAAATAAAATGAAATCTAAAAATAATTATCAAAATAAAATTTCAAATTTAAACAAAAATAATAAAAAATTATAATCAATTTTTATCATAATAAAAAAATATATTAAATTTTACATTCTTTAACATTTAGATTTATGACCCTACATAACTCTTGAATATAACAAATTTAACTTGAAAATTTTATTGTGATTATCCCCATACCATAACTTTCTTTATTGCTGAACATATTAACCAAAATGTTGACCATCTACCTTTGAATGTTCAATATATTAATTTTCAAAATAATTATATTAAAAATTATTAATTGATTTTTTATGTAGATTTTATTCATATTTATTTATATTACTTTAAGATAATTTTCATTATATATATATATATATATATATATATATATATATATATATATATATATATATATATATATTGCAAATAATTATTTATCAAAATAATTTAAATATAAATATTGACTTTACATATATATTTTTTGAAATAAATATTATTACAATAACAATTATTTATTGAATTAACGTTAAAATAAATTTAAAATAATAAATATTTTAAAATAATTATCAATATAATTAAAAACTATTTTTAAAAAAACTTCAACTATTTATTTTACCAAATATTATAAACTATCAAAACTCCATATCTTTTATTATTAATTTTTTATTTTATCATTATATATTTATATAAATTAACATCTCATTTTTAATCATCAATTTTTTATTTTAAAATTTAAATATTAATGAAAATTAAAAAAATAAACATTGTACCCACCTAATGCATAGCAATTTAATCTAGCCTATTAACATAATTTTCATTTTTTGAATGTTGACATTTTACATGATTTTATTCAACTTTAATTTTAATTTTATTGAAAGTCGATGTTTGAAGTAGTAAACGCTAAAAATTTGTAAAGAGAAAACTTACCCTATTGACTTTTTCAATACACATAAATACGACTCGCTCAACCTCTTGACTTTTTCCGTGAGGTTTATTTTTTAATATTAATATTTTTAAAATTGGAAATGAACCATGAATTGAATAATTGACAATTTTGAATATTAAAGTTTATAGGAAGTAATGGTTGGAAACTTGTATTTTCGGGGATGTTATTTATTTTAGTTGAATTTAATCCAGATGAGTTTAAATTATATTAAATGTGATTTTGAATTAAAAATTTAAATATGATAAAAACTAACAAAATAAAATATGAAAATAATTATCAAAATAAAACTCCAAATTTAAACAAAAATAATAAAAAATTATAATCAATTTTATCATAATAAAAAAATATATTAAATTTTACATTCTTTAACACTTAAATTTATGACTTTAATATAACTATAAATCTTTTCAACTCTACATAATTCTTGAATATAACAAATTTAACTTAAAATTTTTATTGTGATTATCCCCATACCATAGCTTTCTTTATAGCTGAACATATTAATAAAAATGTTGACCATCGACCTTTGAATGTTCAATTTATTAATTTTTAAAATAATTATATTAAAAATTATTAATTGATTTTTTATGTAGATTTTATTCATATTTATTTATATTACTTTAAGATAAATAATTTTGACTTTACATATATATATTTTGAAATAAATATTATTAAAATTAATAATTATTTATTAAAGTCACGTTAAAATAAATTCAAAATGATATATATTTAAAACTAATTATTAATATAATAAAAAACTATTCTTTAAAAACTTCAACTATTTATTTTACCAAATATTATAAACTATCAAAACTCTATATCTTTTATTATTATTATTTTATTTTATCATTATATATTTATATAAATAAACATCTCATTTTTAATTATCAAATTTTTATTTTAACATATAAATATTAATGAAAATTTAAAAAATAAACATTGTACCCACCCAATGCATAGCAATTTAATCTAGCCTATTAACATAATTTTCCTAATGTTATTGACATAATTTGTTTTATGTTATAAAAAAAGCTATTGACATAGTTTGTTTTAGGTTATTAAAAATTAGAATGTGATGAAATCTCAATGGATTTTCTCGTTTGGTCTTTTTCATCAGCCATTACTTATTTTTTAAAGCATAAATGTTTAATAAAATATCAAAAATATTAGACTATAAGGATCTTTCTCAATCTCCCTAATTCTTTCAATAAGAGTTCATCAACACAAGAGTCTTCTAACGTCAAACACAATCAGAAAGGCAAAGATAAGGGTAAAGCACTTACGATTTTGTCCTAGCTTTCCACATGGATTATGGATTTTGGTTCATCGTACCACATGGTTTTATCATAGGACATGTTCTCATCATTGGAGTCTTATTATATGCCTTCCATCTTATTGAGTGACAATACTTTCGCATAAGTTAGTAGGAGTGAATCTGTTGTAGTGAATGATGGGACATTTCATGATGTTCTATGTTTTGTCTTTATCTACCAATCTCAAAATTATTTATCATATCACTCAAATTGGTTCAAGAAAGATAGTTGAGTTCACACCCAATTCTGTGTTTATTAGGGAAGCAAACAATGACTCTATTATTGCACTTGTGAAAGTAGATCACCAGTCATTATTGTATACTTTCTCACATTTTGCATTTAATTAACCCTCTATTGTAATACTCACTCATTTAGATGGGGTGAGTAAATTATGACATAAATGATTGGTCCATCTCAACTATTGGTACCTAGAGCAGCTAAGCCATCACGATATGGTTTTAGGGTTGGCACGAGTCAATTTTTTTGACGAATTTTGCTAAGTTTGCAAACTTGGTAAGCATAATGAGGATAAGTATGATAAGGGAAAATCATGAAGAGATAAATAGATGTTGGAGATTGTCCATAGTGACATTTCCATCCCATTTCAAAAACCTTTATTTAATAGGACTAAATACATGCCTGTTTTTATCGATGATTATT
Source organism: Torreya grandis (assembly GCA_037957365.1). Lineage (NCBI taxonomy): Eukaryota > Viridiplantae > Streptophyta > Pinopsida > Cupressales > Taxaceae > Torreya > Torreya grandis. The sequence continues at coordinate 2,907,122 of JARHVA010000469.1, read as the reverse complement.
AGAGGTATACTTAGGTGTACTTTCTTAAGTAGACATCTGAGGTCTTTGATCATTTTCAAGACTTGAAGGTGCATATATAGAAATAAAAAGGTAAATCCATCAAGATTTTGTGCATCGATAATAGTGGTGAATATGCCAATAACCATTTTGAGCAATTATGTACATCAGAGGGGATTGAACCATGATATATAGTTCCATATAATCCTCAATAGAATGGTGTTGTAGATTGCAAGAATAGGTCCTTGAAGGAAATGGCCAATTGTATGCTACACTCCAAGTCACTAGCACCTTAGTACTGGGTTGAGGCCATTAACTATGCTCGTTATATCTAGAACTGAGTTTGTCATAAATAATTAAAAGGGGTCACTTCTTTTAAATATTGAAATAGTCAAAAAACCATATTAAAACACTTTTGAGTGTTTGGATCCCTACTATGGTCCGTATTTACAAGAAGAAACATAAGGGAACATAACCTTAGAGTCATCTTTATATCTTCATTGGATATCCTAAGTGTATTAAGGGATACATGTTTCTCCATCCCACCACTCATGAGTTGTGTTAGGGTGTGGAGCTAAAAGCTTCAATTGTTTGCAGACACGAAGAAACAAGAGGTTGCTAAAGATCCAGAAGTACTGGCGTCGACAGCATAACCGACGTTGATCATTACCAGTGCAAAAGGCAATCGATGTCGGCAGCTAGTCGCCCGACGTCGGCAGCACCAGGCAAGTAGGGACCGGCGTCGGTCACCTGTGTGTTCCAAAACTGCTGTTGATGAATAGTCAATTAAGTGAAGTGAGTGTTTACATGTTAAATGACTAATTATAGTCATGAGCTGCATGTCTAATTATTGTAGTTAGAGTTCTATTTTTGTATGCATGGGATTCTATTTAAAGACCCATAAGGCATGTATTGTAAATTAAAAAAAGTAAGCAAGTAAAGCATTGAAGCATTGAAGCAAGGTCAAGGAGATCTACAGGTGTAAGGTCAAGGAGATCAGCTGAAGTATTCAAGGAGGGGATAACAACTCAGGCTGTTGAGTTTGTTGTGTTGAGCAAGAGAAAGAGGGAAGAAGGTCTTGAGGTGTGGCAAGCCTTTGAGGTGGAGGAAGAAGTGGCATCTTCCTTATTGTATTTTCTTCTAGTAATATTTAATACAAGAGTGTGTATTGTCTCTCAAATTCTTTGATGTCTCAAGTTTCTAGTTACTTAATCATTCTGGTATAATTTTATGTTTAATTGCTTATAAGAAAGTAATCAATTGTGCTTCCGTTGGATAAGGGGTTCCTAACAGTTGGTATTAGAGCTACAGTTTGCAGGGAGTAGGGTATTGTTTTTTTATTACAGGTCATTCATAGGATTTTCTGATTGAGTGAGAGTTCAGCAATGGCAGAAGAAAGTAAGCTACGAATGGAGAAGTTTAACAGCAAGAATTATCAACATTAGAGGATACAGATAGAGGATTATCTGTATCAAAAGGATTTGTACTTACCGTTGGGTGGGGTTGCATGCAAGCCCATAGATATGAAGGATGAAGAATGGAGTGTTCTTGATCGAAAGGCTCTCGGTTCCATAAGGTTGAGCCTTGCATCGTCTGTGATCTCCAACTTATCATAGTGCAAGACAACGGAAGAGTTGATAAAATCCTTGGTGAATTTATATGAAAAGCCCTCAGCTTCTAATAAGGTATTTCTTATGAAGCAACTATTTACTTTGCAAATGTAGGAAGGTGGATCGGTACATACTCATCTTAGTGATTTCCATGGTTTGGTAAACCAGTTAGCCTTAGTCAATATTGTTTTTGATGATGAGGTAAAGGCTCTCTTGATTTTATGTTCTTTACCTGAAAGTTGGGACAGTTTGGTTATGGCAGTAAGTAATTTTGCATCTGCTTCTAAAATCTTAAAAGTTGATGATGTTGTAAGTGTGATCTTGAATGAAGAAATACGCAGGAGAAGCACAGGTGAATCATCAAGGAATGCTCTAAGTGCAGAAAGCAGGGGTAGGCAAAGGGAGAAGGTTGAGCAAGGGAAATCAAGGTCGAAGGTGGGAGGGAGATCCGAGTCCAGAGGTGTTACCTGCTGGTTTTGTGGAAAGAAAGGACACACAAAGATGGAGTGTTGGTTGAGAGATAAAGAGAATCAACATGTAGGTAATGAAGAAGAAAAGGATGCAAATATTATGGTACAGGATGCTCTCATACTTTCTTTGGATAGTCAGATAGGATCTTGGATTTTAGATTATGGTTCTTCTTTTCATGCATCCCCAAATAGAGATTTGTTCCATGAGTATGAACAGGGAGACTTTGGAGTGCTTTATTTAGGGGATGGTACGCCTTGTCAGATAGTTGGGAAAGGGAAAGTGTAGCTGAGATTGTAGATTGACAACACATGGGTGTTGAAAGAGGTCATGCATGTCCTGGTTCTGAAGCAGAGTTTGATTTTTGTTGGAAGGTTGGGTGATGAGGGATGCACAATAACCCTCACAACGGATTCTTGGAAGGTCACCAAGGGAGTACTTGTTCTCGCAAGAGGTAAGAAAGTAGATACTCTTTTTCTATCTACTTGTATTGTTGATTCTACTTTTGGTTTATCTACTTCAACTATAGATTCGAAGATGTGGCTTAATAGGCTTGGTCACATGAATAAGAAGGGAATGGATGTTCTTGAATCAAAAGGTATGTGTTCAAATTCAGAAAGCATAGATAGAGTTCATTGCAGGAAAAGTAAATTTGATGCTTTTGACAGGAATAAAGAAGCCTTGGTGTTTATGGAGGAGATGAAGGACAGAGATTAGTCACAGGGGCTGAATAAATCTAAGCAGGGCAGTATGGATAGAGGTATGATCCAATATGAGCTCACAGATGAAAAATTCATCACTTACAGGAACACACAGTCATTGATGTCGATCACTTGGGACCGACGTCAGTCAGCCAGATATCGATATTGGTCATGTGCAGACCAGCAGGGTCGGTAGAGTCAGTAGGAGAAGACTGATGTCGATTAGGCAGGAATCGATGTCAGCAGGGAGGACACCGGCATCGGCCAGGGAAATGATGTCGACAGTCAGGGTCAATGCAGGGAACTGACATATATCAGGAGCAGACTGGGAGATGGCTGAGATGGGTCACTAGAATGGATGTTGGGTGGACAACAAGCTGTCAAGAAGTCTCAAACACCCATATGGAGGTCAGAAAGGGTAAGTGAACCTCATATTCATTGTTCACCTTCTTTATGTTGCTTACTGATGGTCAAGAACTAGGAAGATGGAAGAAGCAATGCAGGTAAAATCCAGAAACAGTGGGAGCTTGGCATGGATGAGGAGTGTGAGTCCTTGGAGAAGAACCAAACAGGTATTTGTTGGTAGAGTTGTCAGCTGGAAGAAAGCACTAAATGAGGGATGGATTTCCATGTTAAAGAAGAGAGTGGATGGACACATGAGACAGAAGGCTATGGTATATGGTCTTGATTAGGATGCATAACATTGGAGGTTTGACCATTATATTTTATCTTTACTAGGTTGGATAATATTAGCTACATTATCCTGTTACTATATTGTGTTACTTGTTGCAGGGTTTCATATACAGGGAGTTTTCTGAGCTAAGGGTAGAGTTGGTTCAGAAGTATGTCATGAAGAATTTGGGAGCAGCAAAATTCTTTTGGCATAAGTGACAGGTATAGCATCACAGGTTTACGTGGTGGTTGGTATTCAAGAGTGACTTTGAAGAGGGATACAGAGCCAAGGGAACAAAATAGATGGTGTATAGGTACAAGTATAGTAGCATTTGTTTATCTCCAAGTGGGAGATTGTTAGGGTGTGGAGCTAAAAGCTTCAACTATTTACAGACATGAAGAAACAAGAGGTTGTTAAAGATCTAGAAGTACCGATGTCAGTAGCATGATCGACGTCGGTCATTACCAATGCAGAAGGCAACTGGCGTCGATAGCTAGTCAGCCGATGTAGGTAACACTAGGCAAGTAGGGATCGGTGTCGGTCGCTTGTGTGTTCCAGAACTGCTGTTGATGAATAGTCAGTTAAGTGAAGTAAGTGTTTGCATGTTAAATGACTAATTATAGTCACGAGCTGCATGCCTAATTATTGTAGTTAGAGTTCTATTTTTGTATGCATGGGATTCTATTTAAATAGCCATAAGGCATATATTGTAAATTAAAAAAAGCAAGCAAGTAAAGCATTGAAGCATTGAAGCAAGGTCAAGGAGATCAGCTGAAGTATTCAAGGAGGGGATAACAACTCAGGCTGTTGAGTTTGTTGTGTTGAGCAAGAGAAAGAGGGAAGAAGGTCTTGAGGTGTGGCAAGCCTTTGAGGTGAAGGAAGAAGTGGCATCTTCCTTATTGTATTTTCTTCTAGTAATATTTAATACAAGAGTGTGTATTGTCTCTCAAATTCTCTGTTGTCTCAAGTTTCTAGTTACTTAATCATTATGGTATAATTCTGTGTTTAATTGCTTATAAGAAAGTAATCAATTGTGCTTCTGTTGGATAAGGGTTTCCTAACAAGTTGTTCATTGATAGTAGTCCTCATTTTCAAGAGGGTCCTCTGGACTCCCACTGGACACATTTCCCCCTTCCTTAGACACAATCAAATTTGATGATAGTTATAATGATTCAGATCTATTTAATCAACTCCCTGATGATCCAAATTCTTCTTCTAGTTCTAATGATGAGAATAGTGATGAGGATCATCCTCCTCCTCTTCGAATATATTCAACGAATGAGGAACATCCTCCTCACTCTTCAAGCACTAGTCATTTTTGGGTTAGACAAACACTACAAAGTGTTGACTAATTGGTTGGAGATCCATCAGACACTAGGCAAACACATTAAAAATTATAAGATGCCTCACATGATTTCACTACATCTACTTTGAATCCATAATTATTTCATGAGGCATTAGACACTCCTAAGTTGGATTGTGTTATGGAATAGGAGTATGGTTCCTTTCAAAGGAACAACACTTGGGATCTAGTCCTAATTTCTAAGGGAAGAAAACGTTTTTGATGTAGGTAGATCTATCAAAAAAAAATTAAATTAGATGGGTCTGTAGATAGTTTCAAAGAATTTTTTATATGTAGATAGTTTCAAAGGGTTTTTCTCAAGTACCTAGAATTGACTACACTAATACATTAGCCCTAGTTGACAAAATAAACTCAATTTGACTCACTCTTCCTATTGACACAGCACATCACTAGGATGTTCATCAAATGGATGCGAAGAATCTCTTTCTTCATAATGATTGTAAAGAGGAAATATACATGGATAAACCATAAGGACTTGTGGAAGATTCATTTTTAGTTTGTAAACTTTGAAAAAAATATATATGGCCTCAAACAATGTCATTGAGCTTTGTATGCCAAGATGGACTTTTTTCTTCTTTCGATTGAGTTCACCAAATGCCATTATAATCTAAATGTCTAGATCTTATCATAAGATGATTCACTATTAATTTTGGTTCTCTACACGGATTACCTATTGATCATAAGGAGTTTTTCATCTACCATGACAACAGTGAAAACTGCTTTGTTTGATAGGTTCTCAATGACTTACTTAGGCTTGTTGCATTACTTTCTTGGGATCATTATTACATAGTCCAAGTATGTTCTTGGCTTGCTTGCATGGTTTAACAGGGCTGATTGTAAGCTAGTTTAGATGGCCAACATTCATTTTATGTGATAAGCAAAGAACAATCCAAATCTGAAGGAATCTGGTCCTCAATCAATGGACCAAGCATATCGATATTCACGTGTATCTCATTTATAATATCATCCTTTTACATGGCATTAATCTTTGCTACATCTAAATAATGGAATAAACTATCGATATATTCACCAAACCCTTCACTAAGAACAAGTATTTTCATTTACGGGCTCTTCTTGGTGTTTGAGCTGCTCTAACATCCTCCTCTAGGAGACATTTTATTGTACTTAGGTATGTCATCATAACATTGTGTTAGGACCCAATTCTACTATCCAACTAAGTTATGCTTAAAGAGATGTAAGTGTAAATTTTTATTCCATTTAATAGCTTTTTCCTACACATATTTAGTTATCTTTCTTAGGTGTCTTTTTAGTTCATTGTGAAAGATAATCCCCCATTCATGAATAAATAACAAAATGTTTATATTTTACCTATATGATATACCCTCCTAAACATTTTATGGTCAATAATTCTAATACTAATATTGCAATATTTTGATTGTTGAGCAATTAATTCTTATAACTCATGTTTGATTTTGCTAGTATACATAGGTAGTTTTCTTCATATATTTGACTCTATCCAATAGATCTTACATTTTAACTTACTCCAACAATTTATACATAATTGATATATATATATATATATAAAGTTGTACATAATTTATAAACCATTTTTATTTATATTTTAAGAAATGAAAATGATAATTTAAGCATTGCAAATATATATTTATTTGGTGGTGTAGCGCATAAATAAATAAATTGTAAAGTGAGTCTAGGGGAAGGGGATATAACTAAGTCAAGGGATTAAAATAGGAGATTTACACTTATATAATTCAAATATTTAGCATCAAACATATATAATTGAGATTATTCATCCCTTGAATGAAGAAATTGTATGCCTTGAACCTAGGTTAGCTCCACTCACATAAATGCTTAAAAAATAAACAAAATAATTATTCTTAAACTAAATTTTTTTTCAACTTAAACTAAATACTAATGTGGTCTCATTTAGCCTCCAAAAAATTTTAAAATTTTCTTCTAAGCAAAAAGTATAGCTTAGGGTAGCAATGAATTTTTTTGAGATGGTCGTTTTGGCATGTGGAAGAGCTCAAATAGAGATACAGATCACAATTTATGGCCTTGAGAACTTTGGCCTTTGTTTACTGCATCACTTTTTATAGTGAATTATTTTTCACTTCCTCTTTTGTGCATTTCCACATTCATATAACTAAAATTAATTTTATAACTATTACAATAGAAAGAATTTATTACATCATAATGACTAATTTAATATTTTGTATTTTTATTAGTCCTAAAGGGGGTCTATTAACTTTTATTTTGTATTAATTTGTAATTAATATTTATTTCCTTGCCTAATCAAAATATATTGATTAATGTGTCAAAAATATGCAAACATTTTAACAAATTAATTTTTAAGGGGCTTAATTTATTCATAAAATAATATTATTTTATGTTGCTTGATTTTCTAAAAATATTGGATGTTATTTCTAATTTATAGTAGATTGAGGCACTAGCATGATTTCACATCTACCATAGTCATAATCACTGCAGTCATAATCATTTTACATTATTAATTTTTACAAAAGGGCAGCCTGCATATCCCAACTGTGTACCAACTATTAAATGCTTAGATTTAATGTGTCTCTATTATGGCTTGGTAAATTGGAATGCACTACACCCAAAATTACTAAGACTAAAATCAAGAATACAAAAGTAGATTTTTAATAAATAAAGAGGCAACATCAAATTTGGATGTCTATTTTAGCCTTTCACACATTATCATTCAAGCACAACAAACCCAAAAATAAAACTATATGTTGATTTGACTTGAACAGTGATCTTTATAAAGGAAAAGGAATTAGCATTTATGTGTATGGATCTAGCACAAATAAAATGAATCAAGCAAATTTAGGTAATTGCATGTAATTTTTGGGCATATTTTGCTTGGCACCATTTTGGCTTTCTTTGTCTCACTTTTATCTATTATAATTGATGGCACATGTTTATTTTATAATGGTTTTGTTTGTTTCTTTGGTGAATGGAAACTTTTTTATCTTGTTATTTCATTGGAGTGCAATTTGTTATGTCCAAACTGGATCTAGTCACCCAGATCTTTGAATGATTTTTTGCATTTCATTTTACATCTAATATTGATTTGTAATGCAGTTAGTTAGTTTGTCTTCTTCACCTAAAATTAATTAGAATTGTTTATCTACTCCTGATTAGGGATGTACACAATAATGCACATACAAATCTATGTATGTCCTCATACCCATATAAACAATGTATATTTCATATTGTATATACAGTAATGCCGTAGCCTACACTAACCTAAGTGACTAGTGATATTTCATTATTCAAATTGTATAGATTATTTTATAGAGATCAGTTATGATTGAAAACAAATTGATTCTAGGATGGTTGTTTCTTTGGGGCTGCATTATAATAATTTGATTTTATTCTGTGGGACTATTCCTTGGTGTTAGCATGTATGGTAAGCATGGTTGGAGATTTAGCATATTTTTTGGGGTTCCTTTGATAGCTAAAATAGTCAATGAAAATCATGTGAAATATGTGGTGTGAGCATGATAACTTATTTTGGTAGATCAATTGAATATGTTAAATATTTTAAGTTTTGATATTCTACATAATTTTGCTTCTATGGACAGTTAATGCACAAAGTTGGTATAATTAGGAAATTATTAGTATTGCCCTATTTTCTTTATTTATAGGGGTGACTAATGCCTAAGTTAGGTATAAGTATGAAATTAGTAGTTTTGTCCTATGCTACCATGGTTCATTTCCTCATAATTTATGATCATATGCTTCATTGGAAGATCAACATGTCAAAGATTTATTTCATAATTTATAGTAGGTCATTTTGAAACATTAATTTCTAAATCCATGATTATCTTTTGAGTTGAGTTGATCCAAAATATTCATGTGAATCTAGATTTAATATGCAATCTAGTCCCATGTAATAAGCTGCATAGGCCTTATTATCTCTATATGTGTTCATCCAGATGTAATATGTAATTTAGTTCCACAAACTAAGCTCTTGAATGATTACCATCACTTTGAGAAGGTAATAGTAGACCATCTAGGGAAAAAATTACAATATGATAGGGCAATTGAGATCAACCTAGAGAAAAATAACACTTTTATATGGATATTGGGACTATCTATTGGAGAAATTGCACTTTGATCATATATTCTTACTCATACATGTGATAAGGGATTGATAATGTTGGCATAGTAAAATTTATCCTATAAATAATCTTTTTTAGTTACAAAGGTCAATATAGGTTACATGATGGTAGTATAAAATGAGTGATGTGTAGCTTTTATTCCCCTAATTATATACAATAGTATTAGTTTAAGATCCATCATATTGGGTGTGAAGTTACTCTAGATCTTCTATTAAAATCTTAATAATCTTCCTCAGGAAGTTTGTTACTGGCTTCGATATGTGCCTTAAGAATGTTACTGAATTTTACATCGCTGATCTTTCTTGAATTTTAGAGTATTAATACTATCATTCTAGAGAATTAATTTTAGACATATGGTGTCAAATAAAAAATTCATGTGAAGGTAACCCATCCAATCATAAGAGACTTACTTTTAAATAAATACTTGAATGATAAAAGGGATGGGTGGATAACTAAAGTGATGGAATATGATGTTGAAATCAAGGCCACAAAACTAGTAAGATGAAGAGGGTTGTGTGAGCATCTAGTATCAGACCTAAAAGAAGAAGAAGATATGGATTTAGCATTTCAATAAGGTTATAGTATAGCCACTACTTCATCTCCTACAAGTAGGACACAAGAAATGGTGAGATTCCATGAAATAGATGAGTGTCCAGGGGTTTAGATCTACCAGAAAAGGAGATACTTCAAATTGTAAGCAATAACTTATGTCCTTGTGGACAGATTTATTTTTAGGAAAGATATCAATGGGGTGCTACTCATATGTGTAGAGATAGATCAGATTGATAAGCTCTTAGATTAATTCCATGATGGGCCAGAAGGAGGTCATTTTGTACCTAGAAACACAACTACAATAATAATGAGGGTTGGTTATTATTGGCCTAACCTATTCAAGGACGCATATGCATGGATTATAAAGTTCCAAAAGTGTCCATTATTTGAAGGTAAATCAATACTTTTAGCCCTTCCTCTTCACCCAATCTAAGTTAACCAACCATTCATGCAATGGGGGATTGACGCCATTGGAACGATCAACCCTCCATTTAGTGCCGGTCACCAATGGCTTCCTACACCTATGGTCTATTTTAAAATATGGGTAAAGGTAGTATATCTCAAAGAGGCTAATGAAACATTAGTTCTTGAGTTGTAAGAAAGCATAATAACAAGTTTTGGAGTACCCACAAGCATAATTTCTGATAATTCCATGGCTTTTACTTGAGTAAATACAATGAAATGGGCTCTACAATATGGCATCTACTTTAGTACTTCCTCTAATTACTGCCCCCAAGGTAATGTGATAAATTAGTGCACTAATAAGAACTTGATCATAATTATAAAGAAAGTTATAGAGGACAATCAAAGGATTTGGCATACAAATATGAAGATAAGCCTATGGGCTATTAAGATCACTCCCAAAGTTGTTATTGGTAACTCTCCTTATATGTTTGTCTATGGGAGAGAAGCTAAGTTACCTATTTCACTTGAATTACCATATTTTGAGTTCACATATCAACTTAAGAAGATGGATAATGATCCTATGGAGATAAGGTAGGTAGAACTAATGGCATTGGAGGAAGAAAGGAATCATGCTATGCACACCATAGAATACGACCAATCACAAGTGAAGAAAAACTTTGACAAGAGAGTTATTTCAAGAATATATGAAGAAAGGGATCTTGTCTTGAAGTGGCATGCTGATAGAGATAAGCTTGGTAAGGATAACAAGTTTGATGCATTATGGAGTGGACCTTATATCATCATTACTTGCAAAGAACACAATGCCTTTCAACTAGCAAGACTAAATGGAGAAGAATTAAGTATCCCAATCAATAAGATACAATAAAGCTATGCTAATGAGGTCAGTTTCATTTCTTTGTAAATATTAGAGTTGGCTTTGAGTTCCCTAAGTGCTTTGTACACAAGTGTTTTCTTTGTGTCTTTCCATCCTATAATTGTCTTATAGCACATATTTGGTGTGGTGTTTTGTTTGGTGTTACCTAGTTTCACTTTAGAGTGGGTCATGCACATACCATGCCAATCTTGTTAAAGTAGTTAATGGGAGATTAGCTAGCATATTAAATAATAAGATTCCTTTAGGTCCTATCCCTAGATTCAGCCATGCATATATCGACAATGGCCCTATAAAAACTAGTGAGCAAGAGTCAATATTGAATAACAAACTTTCATCTAGGCCAAGTCTAGGTGTTGGCCATGCATACATAAATACTAGCCCTATTAAGAGAACCAAACATTTGATTACTTTGAATGAGTTACCTTTTTCTCCAAGTCCTAGAGTGGGTCATGCATATACCAATGTTGGTCTTGTTAAAGCAGTTAATGATATATTAGCTAGCATATTGATGAATAAGCTTCCTTCTAGTCCCAGCCCTAGAGTTAGCCATGCATATATCAACAGTGGCCCTGTAAATACTAGTTAGCATGAGTTAATATTGAAAAAAAAATTCCATCTAGGTCAAGTCCAGGTGTTGGCCACATATACATAAATGCCAACCCTGTTAAGATAGATAATCATTTGATTACTTTGAATGAATTGCCTTTTGGTCCAAGCCCTGGAGTAGGTCATGCATATACCAATGCTAGTCCTGTTAAAGTAGTTAATGGTAGATTAGCCAGCATATTGAAGAATAAGCTTCCTTTTGGCCCTAGCCTTGGATATGGTCATGCATATATCAATATCGGCCCCGTAAAGAATAGTGAGCAAGAGATAATATTGAAAAATAAACTTCCATCTGGGCTGAGTCTAGGTGTTGGCCACACATACATAAATGGAAGCCCTATTAAGATAGCCAAACATTTAAATACATTGAATGAATTTTCTTTTGTTATGAGTCAAGGAGGAGTAGGCCATGACATGGTAATCATAAAACAACACTAAATGCATTGAGCCAAACAAGAGAGGAATTAAAGAAATTACAATTTAGGGAGAAGTTGGACTAGAATGTCAAGATCATATTTTGTGAAGTTAGTATAAATGCTGAGTTACACCAGATGTTGACCCTATACTTTGTAAGAGAAAGATTAGAACCAAGATATAAACACTGAATAGAAGCAAATAATGTAACCATGTAAAATCTGTAATCAGTGCAGATCATATCAAAAAGCATCAATAGTTTGAACATAAAACCAATAGTTTAAGTTTAAAAGTATGTCAATCCTGTTAAATTTATTTAATGAGAATTAACATCTTTTAAGTTGTTTTCCTACAAGTCTATAAACATAGAAACCAAGAAAAAAAATATAAAATAAATTAGTATTATTTTCTTAATTAAATTTAAAATTAGAATAATTGAATAAGTAGAGTTAAAAATAAAATTCATTAAAAGAGAGTAATAACTCAAACATTTAAATTGAGTAATAATTGGCTGAGTGCTTCCCACATAATATTTTCATGTATAGATTGGTCATATATGTCTCAGATAGTTATCCAACGTGACATTGAAATGTTTAATAAAAATTGATGTCTATTAAAGATAAAATCAGATAAAAAGGAATAATAATTCAAATACTAATATGGATGAGTGCTTTTTACATCATATTTTTGTGTATGGATTGATCGAAATCACCTCAAAAAATTATTCAATGTCACATTAAAATTTTAATATAAATTAAAACAACCCACGAAAATAATAACTATGATTAATTAAATAATATATAATCTCAAAAAGAAAAAAAAGTGATGGTCCATTTTATAATGAGGGGGCATTGAATTGGAAGTGGCATTGTCCATTTCACAACAAAAAAGAAATTGAAAGATAATTATTACAAAGCTTTACCATGAGTTTTTTTATAATGAAATCCATGTTGAAATAACAAAGATTTAAGGAAGGATCTATCTCTTATAAAATAAAGAAATCAAACAATTTATATATTTGATACATAAATTCATTATAGAAGAAGTCAATTAAAAAAATTGCTTGATTTAGATGTAAAAAAATTGCATAATTTTTTTAATCTGTAACAATTATTAATTATTAATTTTTTATTATGCACTCAATTAATTAAATTCACTTATATCAATCTTTATTTAGTTAAATATTCAGGTGGTCCAATTGACCCAATTTTCCTTCTTAAAATTTAAATTTATCACAATTCTTAACTTTTAGATAAGTACTCTCTTTAATAATCTCCATTTATAAATAAAAATTGAAAAATGTGATATTTATCAAAAGAAAAAAAAATCTATCTAATATGCACAAATATTTTATATCTCTATATGCAATTGAAAAAATAATCAAAGTCAAAATTTACATAGAAAATTTTCTATTTACAATAATTTTAAACTCATAATATTTACCCATAATAGAATATATTTAAACATTAGAGGATTAAGGTAATGGGCCTGCCAACCCAAAAATAACATAAGAGAAGAGTAGTTAGGGACAGTTGCTTCAATTTATTTTAAATGTTATAATACTTTTTAATTTTTTATAATTCTAAATTTTAAATAAACTACATACAACTAATACACAAATCTATTATCTCTACACAATCAATCAAATTTGTCTATAGATATTTTGTTTACAACAATTCGAACCAAAAAAAAAAGATGAGGAGGATTAAAACCCCTGAAAACTTGTAGATGCATGATTGTATTCTCTCTCCATAGAGGTTTAAGAAAATTTCCTGATTTATAATAAAATTATTAATTCTTTTGTAGTCACCCACTTACCCATATTTTGTCAAGAATGATCTCTGTTGAAATAAAAAATGTATGCAGTGTGGCATTGAAATGTTTAACAAAAAATTTGAGTCTATTAAAACGATAATTAAATCAAATAAATTAAGAAAAATAAATTCATTTATGTATTTTATTTTCACAATAACAATTTTAATGAATATATTAATTTTGATAAATTTAATATAAATATAATTTTAATTGATAATTATTCAAAAATAGAGATTATATTGAATAAGGGTCTCATGTGTCAAGTTCTTGTATGAGTTAGTAGATTCTTTTCTTATTCGTTGTTGATTGAGATCTCTTTAAAAATAAGTGGATGCAAAACCTTTTTATATATTGAATAAGAGAAAAAATAGGTTGATTGATTAATCTTGAATAAAAAATTTAATATAAATTACATGTGTTGATAGTGAAATGGATGCTAATTTTGATTTCACTGTGTTGAATGCGACATGGCCTTTTATAACTACTTTGTTGTTTCTCATCATGCAAAAAGAAACATTGGAGTATACATATAGAATAATTATTTATAATTTTTTTTCTTATTGAAGAGTGCTTATATATTAATCAAACAAGATATGGTACAATTCTAATCATATTAAAAAAGTATGTGTAAAAGTTACACCCCACAAGCATAATCACACTGAGGGCAAACACAACTCCAAAAATGTCAAAGAAGTGGTAAAAAAGGACCATACCAACAAAAATAAACATCACATCAACAATTTGATAACAAAATAGAGAGAGAAAGGAACAAATAATTATAAATAAAATAATTAAGTAGCCACAATGAACATGGATGCCAAGGGGGGTAGTGGGTCTTGAGGCTTACAACCCCATCCTCGCAGGGTAGGAGGATCCCTCTAAAGGTAAGGGATCCCAACTAGTGTTTTATTGAACCTCTCATTTTTCAAATTGAATTATTTTAGGTAAAAAAGCTAGAGCCAAGCGTGGAAATTTGTATTGTGGGGGAAGATCCCATCCCCAAATGTCACCATCATGAGATGGGGGAGGAGATCCCTAACCCTTGTCATCACCTTTAGATCTAGAAGAGACAATTTGAACACAATGATGAGGAAAAGACCAATGAGATGGTGATCGATGAGGAGAATGACTCTTGTGTCTGATTCTAGATCACTACTAATGTGGCCCACACCCTCATCCTCGAGGAGGTGTAGGATGTCATGGGGACTCAGGCAGTTCATAGTTAACTACACATGAGAAATTTCCCAATTTTTTTTGAGCAAACATCAGAGGTGGCTGAGTTCCAAGCAGACCTTATCTATTTGAGTTTGAATATGAAGAGTAACATTAGATAAAATAGTAATTTTATTTGTAATAAAAAACTATGTTCTAGCTCTTCATGATTAAAGCAAGCATAATTTATAGCTTTTTATATTTGAAATAAAATATTAGCTCTAAATATCTGCCAAAATCTATTGTATTTTGTAGGCAAAAAAATCCACCCTAAGAGATCCATCTTACACGTGAGTAATTTAGGTCAAAAGGGATGAAAAATGGAATGAATCTAGTGCCACACGTGTTGGGATCATTAGTGATCCAAAGTTATTTTTAATAATTAGTTTGATTTATTTATTTTTAGTTTTTTGGTACTTGATATTTGGTTTTATAACCAACATTTTTTTCACAAGCCTTTATAGCTTTCCTATTGTACAAAAATAAAATATGATTTTACTTTGATTTTATCGAATATTATCCTGTGTTTATTCCTCCATTTTATCCTAGCCTACATTGGTATTAGTGCCATAAATGTGAAATTGGAAGGATAGAGACAATCGATACTGATTTTTTGAATCCTTGTAGTATTTGTATGACATACAAGATCACACGAGGTGTTTGAAGTATATGATGGCTTGAATAATATCAACAGTATCACATGAATTGAAGAAGGATGATAAATGCTTCAAATTGACGAATGCAGACCTGTATGGTGAGTGTAACAAATTGAAACCCTCATATTTAGTGTGTATCTTCACATTTGCCTATGAATAATAAAAATAAAATATCGTTCATAGTGTAATACACTATGTGGTGCAAATAGTGATTGCTATATTTTATGCTTTATTTTCAAGATCTGCACTTCAGGTTTCTTCCTCAAATTTACCCCACTAGAAAAAGTAGCATTCTTCACTCTTTTAAATTTTTCTTGAAGCGATGATTCATGTGACGAAGATATCTCATTTACCCACTCTCAATAATCTTTCTTTGTGTAGCACTCATTTGGCTCAAGGATTATAAAAAGCCTATTTTTTGTATATATTGTGTGGGCTCCATGAGGCAAGTAAAGTTATTTTAATGAAGAAATTTGATCAAAAATTACTAAATTTCCATTTCTAAATATGTTCTAGTCTTGTGGTAAATTTATTACATCTACCTATGCAAGTTTCCATCAAAGTAATTAGTTATTACTTTTTCATTTGATCACATAGTTTTTTTTTTTTTTTAAAAAGGAATGGTGGAGTAAATTTTTTTTACATGAAACGTAATTAACCAAAAAAAATTCCATGAATACTTTGTCATTTTCCTTGCATTTGAAAAATCCACTTTATTTATAATATTATTTCTTAATATTCTAAACTTGCATGTATAGTGGAATCGGCAACCCATTATTTTGAAAGGCATTGTCAAAACTAAAGGTTAAGAGTTCAAATTTCTTTTTGGTTAAATTTATTTTTTGACAATTGTAAAAGGAGAAATAAGGGTGTAATTAGAGTCATAAAGTGTAAATTTTTATAATTTTTAGGAATAATTTGTATTCAGAAACTATTTATGAAGGTAAAGGCAAAACCTCAAAATAGTATTCCCTTGTCTTGTTTTGATTTGTTTCTTTAGCACCATGGCAAAAATCATAAGTTTGATATCTGAATATGGTAAATTGTCACCTAAGAATTATAAATAATAAATTTGGAATATGGAGAATACATTCATTTTTAATGACCTATGGGAAATCACTAAGAAAGAAACCACACCACCAACTAAAGTTGCAAAGTTGATTAAATATCAAAATCATGATAAATGTGCACTCATACTTTTAAAATCATCTTACATTGAAAAGGAAATCATTCATATTGAGGCAGTCAAAATTGGTGCATGGAATGCATTAAAATATCTATATGACAAACAACCTACATACAAGAAGATTGAATTTTTTATGCAATTATTGAACAATAAACAGTAGATAATGAAGATGTTTCTAAATATCTTTCTCACATGAAAACATTGAAACAATAATATTTAACAATTGGTGGTAAAATTGATGATGATATGTTGATTTCAATCACTTTAAATTGTCTTGGTTTTGCATACGCTAATTTTGTTGAAATGCTACAGCTTAGTGATAAGCTTAATAGTGTCACATTTGATTCTATTTTGTGAGTTATTAACTCAGGATGAGAGACAATTTGAAAGGAAGAAGATTACATCCACAGAAGAGCCCCACTATATAAAAATAGGTAATCCATTATATGATCATAACAAAAAACATTCTTTGAAGCACTATAAGAGAAAGAAACACTCTCCATGGCACACTTCTAGACATAAGCATCATTTCGAATAAAGGGATCATTCTTGTTCTCCAAAGCATGGACATCATTCTAGTTCTCTAAAGCATGGACATAATTCTAATTTTCTGAAGCATAAGCATCACCACAAAAATTCACACGGACATCAACACAAACACATGCATTCTTCTTCATGTGGCTATTATTCCTCTAGTTCCAGTGGATGTGAGAGAATATGTTATAATTGTGCAGGCATAAGACATCTCTATATAGAGTACTCCCCTAAAAGGAGGTCCTCTCGACATTGATAGAAGGCATAAGAAAACATTAGTGATCACTCCAGTCACTCTATTCACCCTTCTATTTATTCTTCTACATATTCTTCTGATGGATGGGATGACTATGAAGTTATTTGATTCATAGCTTATGACTATATATTCTAATATGATAACACATCCATCTTATACAAGTTGCTAGGTTCATGATTGGGATTTGATATAGTATCATTTTCTAGATTATGTTTTTGCTTTCATATATCTAGTGTTGATATGATCTTTTATATGGAGCATTTTAGTAGTTTGTACTTAGTTTATTTATTGCACAAACTTCTCACCTCTCGCCTAATAGGGGGAGAAGATATTACATGTTAATTTTCAATCATTCATCAATGGTTTTGGTATGAGTTTTTATCATTGTTAGTGCTAAGTAAAGGCCTACGAGAGATGTTGGTGATCATGGGGCATTAGTTTGATATGTGTCATACACAGTACTAGGGAAATCATTTGTTGGATGGATTCTACATGAGGATTGATGTAGTTGAATAGAGAGAGATCTTGTTCTAATTTAGTGTATAGATGATTAGGGTGTTGATCAATCTAAGATGCACAATGTACCAATTGCAGTTGTAGCAGAGTCTACTTGGATGACTCACAGTTCATTGCTTCAATCTTTCTATACCCTTTTGGATCAAGGGAGATTTATTTGGGATCATTAGTGATTCAAAGTTGTTTTGAATAATTAGTTTGATTTATTTATTTTAATTTTTTAGGTACCGCTAATTAGTTGTATAACTAACTTATTTTTCACAAGCCTTTATATCTTGCCTATTGTACAAAAATAAAACATGATTTTACTTTGATTTTCTTGAATATTATTTTGTGTCAATTCCTCCATTTTATCTTGGCCTACAACATAGATTATGCATAAGAGAAAAATCAAAAAAGGTGATTAATAGTCTTTATTGCTGATAAGTCAGGCAAATGGGGTTGGACATGCCCAGATGCTTAAGCTGGTTACACACAAATAGGCCTTGATAAAGGAGACACCATAAGAAATGAGTTTTTTTGGGATCAATAATAGTAGACCACATAGTGCTAAAGTGTTAGGCCCAAACCCCATGTTTGGAATGCAGATTCCATTTGAGGTTGGGAATTTCATCTAGAATATGTAATAGGTGAAGGGGGTGGCCATAGGCCAATACAAAATATTCCACCAAAGAACAAGAGATTTGACCCCTATTTTATGTAATTAATCATTAGGTATGTAACCTTGAATTTATGTAATAGCTTTTTCATCTAAATTATTTAAATAAAATTATTCTAAATTTGTTGCCAAGTGAGCGAGGTGCTATTCTCCTTGCAAAAGAGACACACCTTTCCTAAAAATTATTAACCCTTTAACCCAATGGACTAAGGCATAGGGAACATTGTGGAAATTTAAGAAAGGTGACCACCAAAGATATTGCGAGTTAATGGAGAGGCCATTCCTAAAACCCTCTTCTACCTAGTTAAGGTGAGGCCTAAGATTTTCCCAAGCTTTCCATAGGATTTGAATCAAAAAGGTACCCTTGATTTTAATAGGTAGTATGGTAATGAGTAGAGAATGAATTCCTAGGCCTTTCCAAGCCTTTCTACCACATGGAACTCCATAAGAGATAAAATGGCATAAAATAATATTATTTATAGTTTTTGACTTTGCCATTTTCTTTGAATGTGTAGGATTGGGAGATGTAATGAAAAGAGGCCAAGTGTTATGCCTCACCCTATGATACAAGACTTTTGTGGGATATTAACCATTTTCTTTCCCTTGTGGTCCATTGTGCATATGTGAGACTCATAGTAACCCTAACCTTCTTATTGACTTCACCTTGTGACTAATGATCATTTGAAAAGCCTTCTTTGCTTAGCCTTAAATTGTAACATATCATTAAGATGTAACATATACTATTATTATGATTGTGGCACTAATTCTTAGCCACTAAGTGGTTGGAATAATGTTTTGTCATGTATCATGCATTGATAGGAAATTGGAGGTTGTTTGTTAGAGGTGTCAACATATGTAATATAAAACCTTTTTATAAGTTGTTAGCCCTCTTTACTCGATCTATTGATGAAATTGATGAATGGGGAATTCATATAATAATAATAATAATAATAATAATAATAATAATAATAATAATAATAATAATAATAATAATAATAATAAATGCTCATCGTAAATTCTTGAATATTAGAAATGTTTAAAGAGATTAATGGTTAGTAATATGGAGTTGATTTATTAATAAGAGTGTTGTCATGTAAAATAAAATATATCCTTATATTAATTGTTCTTATGAATTTTTACTATGCTAAATGATTATTCCCTGAATATGAATAGAGGGGTTCCAAATAAGAATTATTGCATACATTTTTAATCTAAATTCATGGCTAAGATCCAAAAGAGGCATTTTTAAAATATGTCAAAGGTTATTATTAATACATTATGACTATTCTATCTTCATTTCTACCTTCCAAGCCACCAAAATTGCTCTTGAAGCTATATGGATCATGTCATCTTTGGACGATTTTGCTATTGACTTGAGTTGAAAGAAATATAAGATTATTAAAATGGGTGCAATGAAGTGTTCTAAATCACTTTCCTTAATAATGAGTCATGATAAATAGAAGGCTTCTGACAGTAAGGATAAATAACATAATAAGGACTCAAAGTAAATAAAAGGTCATAAATATGATGGTAAGTCCAAAACATCAAAAGAGTACTCCTCTTTGGATATGAAACCCAAGAAAGAGACTCAGAAGTACCTATTGTATGAAATATAGGCATTATGAAACCAAATGCATGAATAAACAGATTGACCAACTGATAAAAATGCTCAAGAAGCATAATATCACTAAAACTGATTTAGCCAATTAGAGTTCATCAACACATGAGTCTTCTAAAATCAAAGACAATAGAAAGGCAAAATATAATGTAAAATCATTGATTGAAGTTGTGCCCTAACCTTCCACATTTGTAATTGATTCTAGTGCCTCGCACCACATGGATACAACATAAGACCTTTTCTCATCTTTGGATCCTTTTCTTATGCCTTCCATATTTGTTGGAGCATCTCTGGATGAAGAGGTGAATTCTTCAAGTCACATGGTTTACAACTTGTAAAAGTAATATTCTTCATAGAAAATAAATTATACTTTAGATTCAAATGAAGGGTTTTTCACTAAGGTGTTATTGAATAATTACAAACCAGTAGATACACTTGAAGTTTCCATCCCCATATTTTCAGACTCAAGGTAAGGTGGAGATTGGACTATAACAAGTAAAGAGGCAAGAAGGAGTTGAAACCTCTAAACATGACCCTAAGATCATGAAAATTAAATAGTATAATAAAATCATAATACTTTTTAGTTTATTTTGTGTCCTTTTGTGGTCACATGATTGTAATCATTTTCCTTTTATCTTAGAAGAAGAGCTTATTTAAGTTATTATTATTTTATCTATCTCTTCTATGTACAATGATAGGCACCTTTCAAAACTTGACCTTTAATAATAATAAAAATAGTTAGGATAGTTAGGTTATCTCATATGCACATAGGACACCTCTTATTGCGATGACATCCATCCTAATTATATTCTACCACCTCCTCCATCTTTCGTTGTTTCATGTGGTTAATTATTTTTATGATTGTATGTTTTGAGACTCATTTCTTATACATAAGTTTTATAAGACTGTTGGTCATTTTCCAGCACTATTTCAATGTCTTCTTTTCCAAATTTTAAGACTGGTTGAATCATGGTAGATTTGAGTGGGATTGATTCAGATCTTGATGATATTTTTTTGAAAAAGAGGATGCCTAAGCAAAGGACAATCCCCCCTTTTTTTCTATATGTTCTAATTCTATATGAAATAGGAATATTCCTTTGTTTCTTCCCAGCTCATTGTTATCTTCCCTTGATCTCTAGCCTCTTCAAACTCGTTGTGGTCTTGTTTGTTTCATTTACATAGTTCTTTTATTTTTATTTTACCAAACTATTTGGAGTAGAGTTTCATGATGGTATATAGTGACTTTTCTTTATAGATAATTATTATTAATCTATAGACATCATCAATTTTAATTATTTTTTTATATATTTGTTACATTATATATTATTTTTATTTAGCTATACAACATTTTAAGGAAGCTTTTTAATGTAAATAACATGTGTATATTATTTTTTAAAACATGGTTAGACATTAAAACAATAGTACAGTGGAATGCGTCATGTTATTCAAAATTAAATAAAGAGAAATATAATATGATTCTAGACTTAATGTTGTTTATTCTGGAGAAGCCACCGATACCGATGTGTTGGAATATATTTACCTTCCTAAGTCAAATTATTCTGATTTTTCTTTTATTTCAAAGTGTGTGTTAAGGATGCAAATCTATTAATTTAATATTAACCCAACCAAATAGTGGTATTGGTAACATATTAGGGTCAAATGAAATTGTAAATATAATATAAAAAAATAAGAAAATAAATAAATGAATTAAAATTGATGAATATAATTTTCATTTTAAAACATGTTTAAGATTTTTTTTTTAATGAAATGAACAACTTTTTTGGAAAATGTTTACAAAAATATTTAATAACTACAAACCTATTTTTATATTGATATTTTTTATGTAATTTAATTGTTTATAAATACATTAAAATATACCTAATTTTATATAAACATTATATATATTTTTTACTATTTAATTTATCCATTAAAATATGTGAATTCAGACATTTTTATTTAAAAAATGCTTTCATCTATTTTTAATTTCTTAAATTGATGGGATAGAGTTTTATATAATACAAAATTAGTTGTTGTTTTTTAATTCTACTTATAAAATTTGTTTTCTTTTGCTACCCTCATATATTTTTTGATACATTATAAATTATAATTTTTAATAATATCAAACAATTTTTAAGATGATTTAATTAAAAATATATAAAATAGATAAATAAGATAAAATGACATATCAATAAAATATTAAGAGTATCAAATGCATTATTAATTAAAAATGAAATGATAATATGTGATATATAACTAAAAATGAAATGATAACATGTGATATATAAATAGTACTCAACGCAATGTTTATATTAAAAATGGGATTCATTTTTATATTTATATATTCAAAATAACAAATATAATATCCTTAGTTATTTTTGCCCAAACCGTGAACATTATATAATTATGCTTAGGCACCTAACCCCATAGTTCCCCTGTTGATGAAATAATACATTGTTTAACAAGTAAAATAACGTAGTCACACTTTCTCCAAAATAATAATTTAAATTACATGTTCTTGGAGATCATACATTTAAGGCTCACATAAGGTATATTTGATAGAAATATCTTTTTTGACATATACAATTAAAATTAATCAAATTATAATAAATTTATTTTATTGATATTTTTTCATCTTGTAAACAATTTATTATTTATTAGATAAAATATTTATTTTTTTATGTAATCAATAATTCAAAATTTTATATATGAAATTTTAATTTATAAAATAAAGTTTGTTATTGGATTGAGAGTATTTGAGAATCACTTTCTTGAATACGTAAGTATTTTTCCTATGGAAATTCTTTTCTATTTCATTTGATACAAAGAATGTGTATTTTTAAAATACATACAAGGTTTTGTGTGGCCCTAAGCCATATAATTTTTTTTATAAAATATAGCCACATAACACTGGAAATGGAGAACAACAAATCCAACATAGAGCTAGGCCAGATAGAGACCAAAAAAGAACAAATTACAATGGGGACTATATTAACCGTTTTATAGAGATAAACCAAACACTTCCCCATGGACAACTAGAAGAAAACATACAATCAAAAAACACTATACAAACAAAGAAACTAAACCTTTACACATTAAAGTTCCATATCATCCAATTCTTCAACAAAGACAATTTCCATGCCCTTTAATTAATTGGTGGAGACCTCACCAAAAACCACACATTTGTGTTCTTATGATGACACTTTGTAACCTCCCACATAATAAAATGCATTCTTGTTGTCCATTTGGCCCTACATCACCTTTAAAAATACATTTTTTGGCAATTTCCTTAGCCATTAAGGTGCTACAATTGAACCACAGGCCACCATTTTTGACAATTTTTTAATCACTTCCACCCTAACACTATTATGATAGCTTTCCTACCATTGCATTATTTATGTAATTGGGCTTTTTATCTACATCATGGGTGGTGGTGTTAGAAAGTATCCTTCCAAAGAGTCCAAGGAGCATACCTTTTGTTGTAAATCTTCTACAAAGCTCAATAGGAGAATAAAGTAAGTTTCTAGAGCATGAAACATTGACAATGGACCAAGCCAGAGTCATCTAAGCTAGTGAATGGTAATTTTGGGAGGTGACCCAAATCATGCTTGGCAATGTCCTCCACGAGACTAATGTGATACTCTAGTTTGATGAAGAAGGATGCCAAATTAGAAAACACCTCGATGTAAGAGATCAATGCCATGATATTCAAAGCAAACAAATCTATCATCTCTAATTTTATTTGAATATAGACACACTGCTCTAGATAATCAGGGCCCAACACCAACAAAATAATCTTGAATTTCTCTTCTATTGGCACCCAAAAAATGGTTTTTAATCTCACCCAAGAAATTCCTCTTTTGAATTCCATATTATGAACAGAATTTTCACCATATACTGAAGGAGTGGTGAGCATAATTTCAACCCAATGATCCATAATACAATCACCAACACCCAAAGAAGACACACCATATACTAGGTGAAATTCTAGGTGGAGATGCATAGGAGAACAAAGAGCACCATTTGGCTTGAGAAGAACATGCAAAAATAAGGCAATTAAGAGTAAACCAATGATATTATGGAAACATCCTGATGCACACATGTTACATGCTTATTGTCATGTGAGCCAATAAACTAATGTCTTTAGCATTTATGGAAACATCAACATCATGAGAGTAATCATGATGTGAGATTATGGTGAATGATCTAGCCAAATATTTGACCCATCCTCTAAAAATGTTGATAAGCATTATAATAGCTTAGCTAGATTGTTTATATACCAATACTTCCCATTTTTGTAATTGTTTTTTTAAATTGTTTAATGAAAAATAATACAAAAAGAATGATGACAAAGAATTATCATTCCAAATCGATAGGTGAAAGAGATGGAAAATCCTTACAAGTTTCCTATAAATTATAAAATTGGTTCATTTTAGATTCATCGATGTCATAATTGGATAAGAAGTTAGTTATCACATTGGCTTCATGGTAACAATGGTTAGACTCTATGGAAGTGAAGAGATCCAATCTATCCCAAACATATGATAGAATGTTTTCTAGCTTCCAAAAAATGGCAAATTTTTTTTGGAAAGCAAAAATGATAATCTGTGGGTCTCCTTTGATGATGAGCTTAATGATATTGCATTAGATATCAAGTTTAATCCCATTGACAAGTGGCTACACCTCTACTTCATTTTTGGTGTCATATGGAAAGTTCCTTGACATTGCTCAATCAATATCTGCTACAATGATAGATAATACAACTAACCCCTGAAGCCCCCAAATTTCCTCTAGAATCCCCATCAAAAATTAACTTTTTTGGTCATAGTCATTGAGGTCTAAAGAATTTTCATTGATGTCAAAGGTAACATGTGTCATGATGGAATTACTGTCAAAGGTTGAGTTGAACAACTTGTGGTGTAAATCGGGTTTGTGAAGTGCTTTTACTTATAAAATAAGTAAAGCAATGTAGAGAAATTGACTTGGTCTTCTATAAATTACGTTTATATAATGACTTTACTTCTCTCATGTTTATAAGTTGAGTAGTCTCAAGAACCCGAATGGGTCTAGCGAAGTAAATCAGGTTTCAAGAACAAATTTACTTTGTTTAATTTAATAAGCTAATTAGTCTTAAGAACCTAAATGGGTCTAGTGAATTTGAGAAGGTTTCCAAAATGACTTAACTTCTCTCATCTTTATAAGTCAAGCAATGTGAAGAACCCGAATGGGTCTAGGTGAGTTAATCAGGTTTATGGAATGACTTTTATTCTTTCATGTTTATAAATTGAGAAACATCAAGAACCCAAATGGGTCTAATGAAGTTAATTGGGGTTATGGAATGACTTAACTTCTTTTGAACTTATAAGTCAAGCAATATGGAGAACCTGAAATAGTCTTGAAATAATTCTTTCAAAACAATGGTTAATTCTTTTTCGAAAACATTATCCTAAACAAAAATATTTAAGAGGTCATTACAAAAAGTCTGAAGGGAAAGTGGACCTAAACAAAGTTTTCAAAGGGTAAGTGGACCATTTCAAAAATTTGAAGTGATCATGTCAATAAATTCAAAGGGAAAGTGGACCATTAAAAAAGTTGAAGGGATCATTTCTAGAAATTTGAAGGGCAAGTGGACCATTCAAGAATTCTGAAAGGATCATTTCAAAAAAATTAAATGGTATGAGGACCATTCAAGACATTCAAAGGGACTATTACGAAAAACCCTAAGGGTATGTGGACACTTGCAAAGTTTCCAAAAGATCCTTGTGAAAAACTTAGAAGGGTACATGCCAAAAGTTTTGAAGGACATTTCATCGAGGAAGTTATCCCAAAGCATTTTATCGAGAAAATTGTCCTGAAGCATTTTGTCAAGAAAATTGTCTAAGATTAAAAAAACCCAAAATAATGTGTCTAAAGAAGAAAGGTCTCTTGCATCTTTCCTGAAGGGTAAGTGTGAAGTCGTGTACAGAATTCTCAAAGGGTCAAGGTAGGTTAAAGATAAAGCAAGTTTGAAGAGATCAATGAATGGGAAGCAAAACATAAATGCCAAATAAATTGAGACGGAGCCAAAGTGCAAAAGCTTAAAAATCAATCTAGTATGAAGTAATACATCTTCAAGAACCTGATATAGTAGTGCATTGTCAAAAACCCAAAAAAGGTGGATTACTTAAGGATAAGTCATGCATCTTGAAGAACCCAACAAAGTAAGTAAGTTACAAAACTTTGGCATGATGAGTGAAGGAAATAAATCATTTCATCTTTTAAAAATGGTTATTCCTCTGAAGTCTTCTATATATTTCAAATGTTATAATCAAGATTGAGTGATGCAAAATTCTAAAGAGATGAAGAGAAAGAAAGATAAATAGTTATTTTTATTTTGGAATGAGAATGGTCAAGATGTAGATGAAGATATATGAGACTCATATGAGCATGGATTTATGATGGTAAAATTGGATAATCTCAGAGCATAAAAAAAATAAGTTTAGAGATAGAGAAAGGGTGAAAAAAGAATGAATAGCCCACAAGAGTGTGTTGAATGAGAAACGAGTAGTTGTAAAATAGGCATGCAACAAAGAAGAAAGATTTGGATTTTGTTGTGAATCTAAGTCATTAATTTAAATTATAAAGGTTTGATTGGTTGGTGCATCAGATTAAACTGAGTTTACGCTTAGAATAGGGAGTGGGTGCTTCATTAGAGTTGGTGCTCTTAAAACAAGTGATTGGTGTCTCCTTAGGATGGGTGTTCTTAAATGTAACCAGTGAGGTTTAGTTAGTGAGATAAATTTTGTGAGGCTGGATTAGAATAGTAGTTTCTAGCATCATTCTCACCATGGTTTTTCCCTTTGGGTTTCCATGTATAAATCATGTTTTGTGTTGTGATTTTGTGCATGAGATATCTCTCTTTGATTTATTTAGGTTTTTTTAATTTGTTTGACATTCATCTTGAAAGTTGTAAGTAATCCAATTTTTTAGATCTACTGATTCACCCCCCAACCCCTTAGTAGATAGGTGTGTTCAAAAATTGGTATCAAAGCCATAGGTTCCTAGTGAGAAGCTTAATCAACTTAGGTGAATCTTTGAGTTTAAACACAAAATGACTAGCCATGAAGGGACGTATCAAACAAGGAAACTTTGTTTGATGGGACTAACTATGATTTTTTGTGTATAAGTATGGAAGCGTATTTTACCTCTTTGGTATTTGATGTCTTGGTGTCTATTGAAAATGGATACACACTCCTTACTATTTCTCTTTCTAATCAGGTAGTGAAGAAGTCATGTGAAAACAATGCCCAAAGCAAAGAACGCTATTCTCTGTGGATTTTCAAATAATGAGTTTGTTAAAGTGATGTACTGTCAAAGTGAAAAAGACATATGGGTTAAATTAAAGAGAAACAATGTAAGCTTTAAACACATAAGGGACAGTTCGAGAGTCTTAAGATGAATGAGGAAGAGAATATTGTAGACTATCTTCTTGGGGTAGATGAGATTGTAAATGCAATCAGAGTACTTGGAGAAAAAATGGATGAATCAATCATTGTCAAAATGTTATTAAGATCTTTGACAACAAAGTATGATTCTAAATTTTTTGCCATTGAAGAAGAAAGAATTATGAACAAGCTCATAATAGATGAGTTGTATGGAACATTCACTGCATATGAGATGAGGCTAGGAGGTGCTGAGTCATCCAAGAGGGAAGTCACTTTCAAAGTTTCTAATAAGGTAGAAGAAGAAGAAAATCCTAATTATGAATTTGAGGAGGTTGATGATGTAGAAGCCAATTTCATAAAAAACTTGAAGAAGGGCTCAAGCAAATACAAACATAAGCTACCCTTCAAATGTTTTAATTGTATAAAGATAGGTCACTTTGATGGTAAATGTCCATGTTAAAGGAAAGATGATTCTGATTTATCTAAGAAAAATCAAAAAGAGAAATCCCATTATCCCAAGAAGAATAAAATCTTCTTTAAGAATAAAAAGGGGCTATACTCAAAAGAAGATAGTGACTTTGTTGATGACAATAGTAGTTCAAGTGATGAGCATGATAGTGCTTTTATGACCAAACAAAATGAAATAATTTTCATGACTTATGAATCAACTCCTTTATGCCAAGAAGAAGAGGACTTAGATGATGATGAAGAAGAGGAAGGAGAAGTAAATATGGAATGTTAGCTCATTTGTGCTCTAAAATAAATAGACAAGCTTAGAAAGGAAAATTCTAAACAAAAGAAGCTTAGTCAAAAAGAATTTGATAAAGTGGATAAAAGAAATGAGGAATCATATCAAATGATAGTGAGTTTGAAGACCCAAGTTGAGGAGACAAAGAGAATAGAGGATGTGGTCAAAACTGATTAGCAAGAAAAGTTCTTATAATGATTAAAAATGGAAAAATTAATCATGGACCTAAGAGAAAAGTTCAAAAAGGCTAAAGAACAAATTGATATAGGTCTAAAACTAAAAGAAGGATCTATAATACTAGATGAGATGATCAGCTCACAAAATCTCTTCAAATAAAAATTAGGACTTGGGTATGAGAAAGACAAGAGTCCTATGTTAAGGACAACTAGGAATTTGTATTGAAATTTCAAGGCATCAGTAGAATCAGGAATCAAAAAATAAGAAAATCACATTCCTGAAGAGAAGAAGAAAATTAATAACTTTGTTCCTAAAATTACCAAAGCTTCCACTACAAAAAGTAGCATAACAGCAAGAAGCATGGATAATATAGAGTTTAGAAGATCTCCTTTATATCCCCAAAGGAAAATGATAACCAGGTATTCTTCATCATTTTATGGTTATTATTATAGATATAATCAATTTGGCCATAAAGAAATTTATTTTAAATTTGTACTTAAAAAAAGGATAAGCTTCTTAAGTAAGAATTCATTTACTCCTTTACTAGATCTAGATGTTTTATGTTACAACTGTAATAATTTTGGGCATATAGTAATGTATTAAAGAATAAATATTATTAAATCTAATACTAAAAAAAATGTTGAGACTCCTAAAGTGAACAAAGGCTCACAAATCAATGACACAACAAAGATAAGTACAATCAAGAAGCCCAAGGAGATATGGAAAAATAAGAATTAGTCTATTATTCCTCAAACAACACTACATTCTAAAGAGAAATTTTCATGGCTCATAGACAGTGGCTGATCAAAGCATATGACCAGTGACAAGAGTAAGTTCACCAATTTGGGATAGTGCAAGGAAGGGATTATCAGTCTAGGAGACAATAGAATAGTCAAAATTAGAGGTAAAGGAACATTGCACATGATGTTCTTAATGTTAAAAGACTAAAACATAATATGTTGAGTGTAAGTCAGATGTGTGGCAATGGCTATAAAGTCATATTTGATGGTGAAGGTTGCAAGCTAAGAAGTTTTGGTAAAATAGTTACTCAAAGAAAGAGGACTAAAAGCAATATATATATATATATATATATATATATATATATATATATATATATATATATATATATATATATATATATATATATATATAAAATTTGATTGAATTAAATAATACAAATTATCTCATGAAAAAGATTGATGAGAGTTGGTTATGGCATAGAAGAATGGGCCATGTTAACTTTGAAAATTTAGTCAAAGTAAGTCCTAAAAAATGTGTAAGACACATGCCAAAGATATTCAAGTCTAAAGATACATTGTGTAGAGAATGTTAGCTTAGTAAGCAAACTAGAGTCTCATTTCAAACTAAAAAATATTCAATTACAAAGCCTCTACAGATAATTTATACTAATTTTTGTGGACCAACTAAGATAACAGGATTCAAAAGAGTGTATTACTTCATGTTGTTTGTAGATGACTACACTAGAATGACATGGGTAACTTTCTTAAAGTAAAAATAACAAGCTTTTGAGAGATTTAAGATCTTTAGAGCCATGGTTAAAAATGAAATTGGTAGAAATATAAAGTGCCTTAAATCTGATAAAGGTGGTGAATTCACTTCAAATGAATTAATAGAGTACTATGAGAAGCATATAATTAAAATATATTACTCAGCTGCAATAACTCCATAAAAAAATAGAGTGGTTAAAAGGAAGAACATGGCTGTTAAGGAGATGGCTACAACAATGCTAAAATGAGTTGACCTATCAGATGGTTATTGGAGAAAGGCAGTCTAAACAACCATTTACATCTTGACTTGAGTTCAGTTGAGAGTAAACAATGATAAGACTCTATATGAACTATGATATGGAAATCTTGCTTTCATCATGTACTTCAAAGTCTTTCATAAAAAATGCTAAGGAAGGAGAAAAAGCTAGAAAGTTTTGAATGAAGGTGTGATGATGGAATATTTCTTGGTTATTATACTCATATCAAAGCTTATGTCTACTACAACAAAATAAATCAAAAGCTAGTAGAGATCATTCATGTTAAAGTTGAAGAGAATCTCAATGAAGTGATTGAACCTATAAAGGAGATCAATATTGAAGACATGAAAGAAGAAGAGGATGATGAAACATCAAATAATGAAGAAGAGTTAAAGGAAAATGAAAATATGCCTCCCTAAGGATCAGATCATCAGAGACATGCAAGAAGGAATCCAAATAAGGAGAAGCACAGAAATGAACAAATTATAGGTAATTTTTGATATATTGTCCAAAATTGAAGCCAAAAACTATGTTGAGGCCAACAAAGATGTGAATTGGCAAATGGCCATGGATGAGGAACTAAGCCAAATAGAAAAGAATAAAACATGGTAGCTAGTTACAAGACCCACATACAAGAATGTCATAGGCATAAAATAGGTCTTTAAAAATAAGTTGAATGAAGATGGAGCTATTGTGAGAAACAAATCTATACTTGTTTTCAAGGGATATGCTCAGGTAGAAGGAATAGACATTGAGGAGACATTTGCCCCGGTGGCAAGATTAAAAGCTATCAGAATGTTTTTAGCATTCTAAGTCTTTAATAAGTTTAAAGTCTATCAAATAGATGTTAAATCAGCTTTCTTGAATGTAACCTTGGATGAAGAAGTTTATATTGAACAACCTAAAGGTTTTTAGCTGACAGATAAGGAAGACTATGTGTGGAAATTGAAAAAGGTAATGTATGGTCTAAAATAGGCACTAAGAGCATGGTATTCAAGGTTGGATCAATATTTACAGGAATAAGGGTTTATAAGGATGTGATGATAGTAATGTATATGTTAAGTCTGAAAATGGATAGATTTTGATCATATTTATCTATGCTGATGGCATTAGTTTTGGTGGCAGCAACAACAATATGTGCAAATAATTTGAAAATTAAATGCAAAAGGACTTTGAAATGTCCATGCTAGAAGAAGTTTCATTTTTTCTTGGTCTATAGGTTTTGCAATCCAAAGAAATAATATTTATATCTCAGACCAAGTATGCTAAGGAGATGCTCAAAAAATTTAGTATGGAGGACAATAGACTAGTTAGCACAGCCATGATAAATGGATGTAAATTGAGCAAAGGTGATGAATCACTTGAAGTGAATCATATAATGTATAGGTTGATGATTGTTAGTTTGCTATATCTTACTGCTACAAGACTAAACATTATGCAAGATGTATGAATGGTTTCCAAATTCCATATTACTCCAAAAGAAACACATGTAAATATAGCTAAGAGAATATTTAGATCTATCAAAGGTACAATAGACTATGGTTTATGGTACCCTTTAAGTGATGATTTCACTTTTTCAGCATACACAAATGTTGATTGGGTTGGAAGCACATATGATAGAAGAATAATTAGTGGTGGTGCATTCTTCCTTGGTAATAGTCTTGTCTCATGGCTTAGCAAAAAACAAGAGTCAGTTACTCTATCTATGGTAGAATAAGAATATGTTGTAGTAGTGGCATATTGCATACAAGTGTTGTGGATGAAACAAAAAATAAAATACATGGAGGTTTAGTTCAAAGGACCAATTCATATTATGTGTGACAATTCGAGTGCCATAAATATATCCAAGAATTCAGTGATGATTTCTAAGGCAAAGCATATATCAGTTAAGTATCATTTTTTAAAAGAGAAGATTGTTGATCAAGAGATTATATTAGAATATGTACCAACACAAGATAAAACTATAGATATATTCACTAAACCTTCATCTAAGGACCAATTTAAATATCTAAGACAATGGTTAGGAGTAGTGGCTCCCACACCACTTCACTAGTTTCTAGTGATAGGGCATAAATCCAGGGGGAGTATTAAAGAAACATTATTAACCCCTAGATTAATAGAAAAGGTAGCCTATTGAGAAAGCTATAGTCCCTTTTCTAGTTGTTGACAAAGGAAGTGACAAAGTGGAGCTAATATACCATTGCCTAAGGGGGAGGGTACATTGCCTAAGGGGGAATTCCTCACAAAGTATTCTCCCCTGTCAGGTCTAAGGATTAAAACAACCAATATATCAAGAAAGAATCAAATTGTTGATAGATTATGGTAGAGACTCTTTTTCATTAATGTCAAAGATGGGAGAAATTAGAATGGAGATTAAAGGGGGAGAAATAAAAATGGAGATAAAAGAGTTAAGGTATTTTGATGACGAGTGATGAGTTGACATCAATGACAAAGGGGGAGATTATTGGTCATATTCATTGAGTTCTAAAGAATTATCATTGATGTCAAAGGCATCATGTGTGATCATGGCATTAATGTCAAAGGTTGATTTGAAAAACTTGTGGTGTAAATTAGGTTTGTGAAGTGCTTTTACTTATAAAATAAGTAAAGCAATGCAAAGAACATGACTTGGTCTTGTGGTGTAAATTGGGTTTCTAGAATGACTTTACTTATCTCATGTTTATAATTTGAGTAGTCTCAAGAACCTTAATGGGTATAGTAATGTAAATTACGTTTCTAGAATAGCTTTACTTCATTCAATTTCATAAGCTAAGCAGTCTCAATAACCCGAATGGGTCTAGTAGAGTTGATCAATTTTTTGGAATGACTTAATTGCTCTCATCTTTATAAGTTAAGCAAAGTTAAGAACCCAAATGTGTCTAGGTGAGTTAATTGGGTTTATGGAATGAATTTTCTTCTTTCATGTTTGTGATTTGAGCAATGTAAATAATCATAATGGGTCTAATGAAGTTAATCAGGGTTATGGAATGACTTAACTTCTTTCAAACTTATAAATCAAGAAATATGGAGAACCCAAAATGGTCTTGAAATAATTATTTTGGAATAATTATTTTGAAAACATGATTAAGTCTTTTTCCAAAAAAATATCCCAAACAAAATTTTTGAAGGGGTTGTTGAAAAAAGTAATAAAGTTTCCAAAGGGTAAGTGAACCATTTCAAAAAGACAAAGGGATCATTTCAAGAAATATGAAGGGAAGTGGATCATTCAAAAATCCAAAGGGATTATTTCAAGAAATTTGAAGGGTAAGTGGACCATTCAATAATTCTGAAAGGATCATATTAAAAAAATTCAAGGGTATGAGGGCCATTCAAGACATTCAAAGGGACCGTTACAAAAAAACCAAAGGGTATGTCTTGCAAATTTTATGAAAGATCCTTGTGAAAAACTTTGAAGGGTACATGTCAAAAGTTTCAAAGGACATTTCATCAAGTAAGTTATACCAAAGCATTTTGTCAAGAAAATTGTCCTCATGCATTTTGTGGGGAAAATTATCTAAGATGAAAAAGCCCACAACAATGTGTTTGAATAGGAAAGGTCACTTGTATCTTTTCTAAAGGGTAAGTGTGAAGTTATGTAGGGCATTCTCAAAAGGTCAAGGCAGATTAAAGATTGAGCAAGTTTGAAGAGATTGATGAAGGGGAAGAAAAAAATAAATACTAAAGAAATTGAGATGAAGCCAAAGTGTTGAAGTTTAACAATCAAGCCAGTATGAAGTAGTGCATCTTCAAGAACCTTATGAAGTAATGCATTATAAAAAACCTAATAAAAGGTGGATTGCTTAAGGATAAGTCTTGCATCTTCAAGAACTCGACAAAGTATGTCAATTATAAAAGTTTGGCATGACGAGTGAAGGAAACAAAATGGTTCTTCTTGTAAAAATGGTTATTATTATAAAGTCTCTTATATATTTTAAATGTTGTAATCAAGATTAAGTGATGGGAAATTCCAAAGAGATGAAGAGAAAGAAAAATAAATAGTTATTTTCATTTTAGAATGAGAAGAGTTGATTTGTAGATGTAGATATATGAGACTCATATGAGCATGGAGGTATAATGGTAGAATTAGAGAATATTAGAGTATAAAATAGATAAGTTTAGAGATAGAGAAAGGGTGCAGAAAGAGAAAATATCACACAAGAGTGTGTTGAATGAGATCTGAGTAATAGCATACTAAACATGTAACAAAGAACAAAGATTTGGATTATGTTGTGAATCTAAGTCATTAATTTGAATTTTAAATGTCTGATTGGTTGGTGTCATCAGATTAAACTAATTCGATGCTCAAAATAGGGAGTGGGTGCTTCCTTAGAGTTGGTGATCTTAAATTAGAGGATTGGTGTCTCCTTAGGATGGGTGTCCTTAAATATAACCAGTGAGGTTCAATTAGTGAGAAATTTTTTATGAGGTTGGATTAGAATAGTAGTTTCTAGCAACATTCTGACCATGATTTTTCCCTTTGGGTTTCCACGTATAAATCATGTGTTATGTGTTGTGCTTTTATGCATGAGATATATCTCTTTGATTTATTTAAGTTTTTTATTTTTTATTTTTATTTTTGGCATTCATCTTGAAACTTTTAAGTAATCTCATTTTTGAGATATATTGATTCACCCCCACCTCCCCCCACTCCCGCTCCTTCAGTAGATAGGTGTGTTCAACAAACTTGAACCACCTTGATGGTAGAGGATTCTATGAGCACTTACCCTTTCTTATTTTTTTCTTAGTAACTATTATTGACCCATTAATAGGGGGAAGAGAGATAACTCTCCATTTCACACTCATTCTCATATCCCAACTAGTGAGAAAACTATTTTTCCTTTTGACCTCAAAAGTAATGACTTTCAAAATTAACACCTCAAGATATTTTAAAATCACAACAAGTGTATGCAAAGAATGTATATTACTTTTATTTTAAAGTATTTTATTCTTTTAGTTTATTATTATGATATATAATTGAGTTTCATAGGGCTAAACTTATTGATACATTTATAAACATTTGTAAGAGGCTTTTCAACAGAAGATAAATGAGACATTTGATGTATGATATATATTCTTTAGATTTAGTATGGGGTATCTGGGATTTATTAGGGTTATCATTCTTATTTATTATAATCTCTCAATAAATCATAACTTATATTCTAAATTAAAAATGGAAGGCAAGAATGAGCGATTTAATTGAATTTGAGTGTCCACTAAAAATTCGATGTCAAGGTCAAGTGCCAACAATCTTTAAAATCTTGAAAAAATAGAGATTTTATTTTCATTTTTACTATTATTATTATTTCAAAATGTTTTCAATGTTGGCATTTTATGTCAGCTTATCCAACTTTCGTTAACCGAGCGAATTTATAGAATGTTCATATAGAGTTTTATTTTTTTGGATTTCATATATGTTTTAAGTAGTATTTAATAATTATTTAATTATATTTTTTTATTATAAAAACATTGTTGGTTAGTTATCACAATATGTTTTACAAAAAGTAAAAAAGAAAATTATTTTTTAGATCATCAAACCCTTGTCCTTAACAAGGAAATTTTTGATTTAGGCTGTTATTCTTACAAAACACCATTAAAAACATCTTATGATAATCTTGAAATATTTTTTTAGATATTTACTAGGGGATAATGGTAAGTAGACTTAGGGTTTTAATAGGGTAGCTTGAGAAGTTTCTTGCCTCCCTCTAGTGAAAGGAGTTATATATATTGTTTTTCTTTGGGAGAGCATTACACTATGTGATAGATGGGATTTTTGCATGATTAAATGCACTGAATCTTAAAAAAATCTTCTTCAACATTACATATCAATATATTCACCTTGTGGTAATCCTAATTGGAGAAACTTTTGTTTCTATATGTTTCCTGTTACCTTTTTCATAGTCATAATTAAGGGATTCTTTGTTGCTTAGATTATTTTGAAATCTTTTGATTTGATTAAACCTTTACTCAAATATATTTGTTGATTGATTTAAATCAGTAATTTATTTCAAAAACTACCAAAACTAACCTTTTTCTTGTTATAACTCATGGTATTAAATCAATGTATTACTTTAAAAAATGCATGTGTATCATGCAAGATCTTATTTCTCCTCGATATTGGAATCCACGCCTTGATGTGCAACAAAAGTATAAGCTACATATTAAATGCTTTATATTTCATGTATCTAAGAGGTTATTTGAAATGTTATATTGCATGAATTGGTGCTTTCATAGGTAGTGGCATAGTTGAAATACAAGCATTTGAAATGTGAAACACCATTTAAACATTTTACTATAAGCATTTTTTATAAAATTCTAAGCCCATTTTATTCAACTCTTGGAAATTAAAAAAGGTGCAATCTAAACTCTTCACTTGGACATGGATTTTTTATCTTGATAGTATATAAGAAGATAACCTTGAGCCTAAGTAGCTTTATCAAGGATTTCCACTTGTTGAGAGATCTCACTACAATGAAATTTCTCATTCAAAATGTCACGTGTATATAAAAACAAAGACATTAAAACACTATTTATAGAATTTTTCATAGGCATAGAGAAATTAATATTAAAATTAATAACATAACTTGAAGGCCACGCACCAAATATGAAGTCCTCAGCTTGATGAAGATGAACTATGAAACATTAGACTATAATTTTATTATGCTACTCTAAAATAATTTTGATCACAATTGTGTTTCAATATGAAGGTTTGAGAGGTTCTAAATGTATTAGGATGATCAAATAAGAGGTGCTAGTAACAACACTAGTAGTTTATTAGTTTTCTAGCTTAGAAAACTAAGTAAAACACTTCATATGAATTGTGAGAGACATAACTTGTGCAAGGCATGAAAATGAAGGATAAATGAAAATAATAAAACACTATCACTAAGCACTCATCAATACAACATATCCAAATTCACCATTTGTAAGAAGGATATTTTCATAGGTTTAATGCAGGTACTACATTCCAAAGAGCCATGGACATGGATTTCCAAATCTTGATCAATGAGATTGTATTAATATATCTTGATGACATAACAGTTTTCTCCAAGAATACTAGTGACCACTTGAAGCATCTAAGGCTAGTCCTTGAAATGTGTATATAATGTGGAGTTTTTCTCAATCAAAAGAAGTGTGTCTTTATTATTCATGAAGGTAAGTTACTTGGACACATTGTTTCTAAAGTTGGAATAGCTATTGATCATGATAGAGTTGAGGTTGTTATAGCTTTGTCATTATCCAAGCATAAGAAGGCTTTTCAAAATTTCCTTGGAAATATTAACTTTGTTAGAAGGCTTATACTTGAATTTGGTACTCTTGTGAAGCCCATAATACATACGTTGAACAAAAATCAAGCATTCTAATGGACATAAGAAGGAAAAACTCATTTTGAGGCCATAAAATAAGCTATTTCTCAAGCACCCACACTAACCAATCCAAATTTATCTAAAGATTTTTTTTATATGATTTTGTTAACACTAACACCATCTATTCTATGTTGATCCAAAAAACTGATGAAGGACTTTAAAAACCCATAGGATTTAATAATTAAGGACTAGAAGACTATGAATAAAGGTATACATATGTTGAGAAGAAAGTGTTGGTTGTGATAAAGAGTCTTAATAATTTCAGACATATGGTGTCAAATAAATAATTCATGTGATGATAACCCATCCAATCATAAGATACTTCCTTTTAAATAAAGACTTGAATGATAAAAGGGATGGGTGGATAGCTAAATTGATGGAATATGATGTTGAAATCAAGGCCATGAAGCTAGTAAGAGGAAGAGGGTTGTGTGAGCATCTAGCATCAGACCTAAAGGAAGAATAAGATATGGTTTTGGCATTTCAAGAAGGTTATAGTATAGCATCTACTTCATCTCCTACAAGTTGGACACAAGAAATGGTGAGATTCCTTGACATAGATGAGTGTCCTAGGGGTTTAGATCTAGCAAAAAAGGAGATACTTCAAGTTTTAAGCAATACCTTATGTCTTTATGGATGGAGTTATTTTTAGGAAAGATATCAATTGGGTCCTACTCATATGTGTAGAATAGACCAGATTGATAAACTCTTAGAATAATTCCATGATGGGCCAGAAGGAGGTCATTTTGTACCTAGAACCACAACTACAAAAATAATGAGGGTTGGTTATTATTGGTCTAAACTATTCAAGGATATATATTCTTGGGTTATAAAGTGACAAAAATTTACATTATTTGAAGGTAATTCAATACTTGTAGCCCTTCCTCTTCACCCAATCCAAGTTGAACAACCATTCATGCAATGGGGGATTGATGTCATTGGAATGATCAACCCTCCATTTCGTGCTAGTCATCAACGGGTTTTCACAGCCATAGTATATTTTAAAATATGGGTAAAGGTAGTAGATCTGAAGGAGTCTAGTGAAACTTTAGTTCTTGACTTTTATGAAAGTATAATAACAAGGTTTGGAGTACCTAAAACCATAGTTTTTGATAATACCATGGCTTTTACTTGAGTAAATACAATGAAATTGGCTCTACAATATGGCATCTATTTTAGTACTTCCTCTAATTACTGTCCCCAAGGTAATATGATAGATGAGTGCACTAATAAGAGCATGACCATAATTATAAAGAGAGTTATATATGAAAATCAAAGGATTTGGAATACTAATATGAAGATAACCCTATGGGCTAACAAGATAACTCCCAAAGATGTTATTGGTAACTCTCCTTATATGCTTGTCTATGGGAGAGAAGATAAGTTACCTATTTCACTTGAATTACCATATCTTGAGTTTGCATATCAACTTAATAAAATGGATAATAATCCTATGGAGATAAGGTAGGCATAACTAATGATGTTGGAGGAAGCAATGAATCATGTTATACACACCATTGAATACGAGCAAGCACAAGTGAAGAGAAACTTTGAAAAGAGAGTTATTTCAAGAATATACCAAGAAGGGGAGCTTGTCTTGAAGTAGGATACTGATAGATCTAAGCTTGGTAAGCATACCAATTTTGATGCATTAAGGAGTGAACCTTATATCATCATTACTTACAAGGAGAACAATGCCTTTCAACTAGCAAGACTAAATGGAGAATAATTATGTATCCCAATCAATGAGATACATTAAAGCCATGATATTGAGGTCAATTTCATTTCTTCGTACATGTTAGAGTTGGATTTGAGTTCTATAAGTACATTTTGCATGAGTTTTTTTTTTTTTTTTTTTTGTCTTTCCATCCTATAAATGTCTTATGTCACATCTTTGGTGTTGCCTAGTTTCACTTTGTCTCAAGGTATGTGCCAATTTCTATTTTTAGAGTAACCTTATAACCCAATGAGAATCGATGAGGCCACTGGTCTATCAACTATGTAGCCATGTTGTCCTTGTGAGTAGCAAAGTTTTTGACAAATTTTTGAATTCTAAGTGAAAAATTGTCAAACCCCTATATATTGAAGCTTTAATATTGTTGGTCAAACTTGCATGTGATATTATAAATGTCTTGTCTTGGTCATGAAATCTCATCATGTGTTTATACTTGTAGTAGTTTAGTATTGCCCAAGGTTTAGTCTTATATGACTTATATAGTCCTAAGGGTCATTTTTTAGGTCCTGATGTTGTCATAAGATGTTTAAGAATAGTTAGATACTAACAAACTTGTAGGTTTAATGTCTAAAATGGTAAATATGTCACTTTACAAGTACTTTTGGGAACTTATATGGCATTAGAAGATCAATTTTTAGTTGGAAAAGGTTTAAAATTATCCCTTAGGTTCCCTCAAAGCATTTTCATGCTTTAGATAAAATTTTAGATCATACAAACACTTCAAGCATTCTCTCTCTTCCATCACTGCCTTCACAAGCTCAAAAAGATAAAATTGAAGTGAATGGTATGGCCAAGAGAGTGAAAGAGTTAGGATATGAAACTTTGGCCACTATTAAGGGTCCTGTTAAGCTTTAAATATGTGAAATTATTTTGTAGATTCATAGCTACTTATTCATTAACAATTTCTAAGAGTGACAACAGGTCATTATGCCTTGTCCATCCAAGCAGGGTCTCATCTTGCATCTATTTCTCCAATTTAGAATTTTATGGATAGAGATGGTTTTGAGAAATGTTTTTATTAGTAAACTATATCCTTTTTATTATGGATTTATCAATGATCTCATCTCCAAGAAGTGTCTTCAATAAGGAGGAAGAATGTCTCAAGCACAAGGTGTTCAATCACTCCTGCTGCAAGTGTTCTTTTTTTTTTTCATGGTGGTCACTCTGAGATGTTCCTAGGTGCATAATAATTAATGTAAAATCCATAAAATTCATATATTTCAATGTGCTTCCCATTGGAATGTCATCTTATAAATAATTTTAAGTCTTTTACTCTTTGAAAAAGAATATACGATATTTAATCAACCTTCTCTAAGTTTTAGTGTCAATGTTTGGTCTAAGTGTTATTGATAAATCCATAGTAACATGAATAATACACCATTTAACTATTGAGATTAATAGAGAGTGATGGTGTTGATCCAAGTTCACCTTTAATCAAGGGATAATAGAGTGTTTCAATCACATAGGCCTACATGCTTACAGATGGACATTCATGAGCCCAATTATGTGTTAGGATTGTTTGGTAATATGAGGGTATAACCTGAATTCTTTGAAATCCATTAAGATTTGATTATCTTCTTTGAAGGTCACCAAAGAAGGTATGGGAAAATGAGGATTCTTCAACTCATGTGAACCACTATAGACATAGTCATATGCACCTCAGATAACATTTGATGAATAATTGATATCCACTTGGAATATGTAGACACTTTTAAGAGATATTTCAAAGTTCTCAAGGTAGAAGTGATACAATTCATAAGTTCATGGAGTCAAGAAGACTAGCAGGTATAAGTGGGCCTACAAACAGGGTGTGAAATGAGCAAAGACACTTCAAAGAGTGAAGGTGTCAATGGTTTTCATGAAGAACCAAGGGAATGTTTAAGTTTTTAATAGTTTATACCACATTGAGTTTCAAATGGCACCATAATCTAAGTCAAAAACATATCCATATGATCATAAATCCCATAGAGAGAACCATCTACAACTAAGATTTAATGAATGGGGATTGAGATAAACAAAACCTAGGTATAATCACTATATACATATTAATAAGAGATAAACAAAACCTAGGTATAATCACTATATACATAGTCTCCATCAAGTACTTGATAACTCAGTCTAGGTGATGAACCTAGTCCCTTCTACAACATTGTAGGTCTGTCATGGTGTAACTTGTTATAGTGCACACATATGTTTACAAATTACTTAACCTAGCATCACCAATAATTTATGAAAGAATATTATCCTTTTTGAGAATCATGGAACCAACTCACATCTCTCACAAAAAAAATTCTTACGATAGTCTTGGAGATAAACTTGGTTGTAGTGTGGTAGTCAACACATAATTGAATTTTTTTTAAAACTCTAATGTTTGTTCTAGGTGGCATGTTTAACAATCCATATACAATTTCAAACTTCTCACTATGGTGGTAGATGAATAATTTTTTTCTTCTTCCATATCATTCGGTGCATATTTTGAATCTAGAAAATACCCTATTGCCTTCATCTCCCAAGACAATTTCTCCAACTTTGCACATATCTCATGTGTTTATGGGTGTGATCTATCTCCTACATAAAAATCATGTACCAATTTATGGCCTTCAATCCATCTACAACTAGGTGTCTTTTTAATTCCTCTATCATTTATCAGTCTTTTTACTATTTGGACCTCATCCCACTTGTCCACTTATGCATAGATGTTTGATAGAAGAATATAAGTTACAACTCTTTTAGGAATCAACTCAAAAAGAAGAGTTGCAATAGGTTCTACTAAACCTATATTCTTATGTGCTCTAAAAGCACCAAAAAATATGTCTACATAGCCCCAATAGGTTTAATTAGCATTTTGATGATAAAGTTTAGAGTTTCCTCAAGATAGCCAACACTATCTAGAAGGTCAACCATGTACACGTAATGATAAATTATAGGTGCAATGAAATAAGATTGACTCATTCCATTGATGTATTTATAGTCATTATCAACTAAACCTACATGGCTACATGATAATAACACATGAAAAAATCTTACATGGTCAAGGTATGTTCCTAAATGCTTCATTAATTCAAAGAGTTTGAGAGCATCCTTAAAAAAACCATTTTGTGCATATCCTAAAATCATAGCATGAGGTATTTGTCAAATAATGATTCAAAACTTAGATGGGTTGGTTGATAAATATTTCAAGATCATAATAATAACACAGTAATAATGAATTCTCTGAGAAGAGATGTTTTATTACTCAAGATCGTAATACAACTATATGCTTATCTCTGGGAAGAGATGTCTCATTTTGATTTCAGGTTACATCTTAATTTATACACCTTTTGAAAGTAGGGAGAGGATTTGGAATGTCACCAATATCTATGTATATTAAGTGGTTTGACTTTCATGATTTAAAACAATACAAAATTTGAGGAATTACTATTTTTAAAAACATACTATTTTAAGACTACATTACTAAAATTAAAATTTGGGGCACTTCCATTGGGTTTTTGAGGATAAAAATCCATCAAGTGGAGCTCTATGCCATCTCACCACATTCACCTCATTATTATCTTTCCAACAGTTCAAATGGTGAGTCAATTGGAGCTATGGTGTAAAAGTTGTCTCCCAAAAGTTCTGCCATCATGTGGGGTGGAACCATCACCCAAATTGTCACCTGAACTGTTGCATGAATCATTCTTCCCTCCTTAAGAATAAATGGTCCCCATTTCAATAATGTTCCTCATCAGGTGTGTCAATTGTATTTTGATTTGATTCTCTATGAGCCACTCACCTTGGTGGCTAAGCTGGCCACTTTGACCACTAGATAAAGTTGAATAGAGTGTCCTCTTGTTGTCTTCATCCAAGTGTCCAAAATCTATCCTCCTACACTAGAGCAAGACTCTACGGATCAAGATCATCAATGTCTAGTTATTATGATATGACTAAAGTGTCCAACAAAGGTGGATGATATGGTTTGAGGAGCTCCACATTGAATATTGGATGCAGACCAAGGTAAGCTGGTAGGTTTAGCTCAATTATTTTCTCCAAATTTTCTAGTGATGGTGTACGGACCATATCGTAGAGGTCTAATTTTTATGTGTGGCCCTACAAGTCATTCCTTTTGAAGTTGCAAGCAAACCTTGTCACCCATAACAAAATGGTGTGTAATCCTATGTTTGTCATGGTGTTGCTTATACTTCTAATTCATCTTCTCCAAGATTTCATAAACTTGCTACTATATATGTTGCATTTTTTTAATAAACTTTGTTGCTTTTAATACCTTAGATGTTGCATAAGGTGTGTATTTCATGGTGGAGAATGGAATGGCTATATGAATTGGTGCCATGGGTTAGAACCCAAAGCATCCTTGGAAAGCACTGTGCTTGGTCAAGCTGTGTAGGGCTCGATTGTATCCATGTTATATTAAAAGAAGCCCATCATCCCATGTGCATGGATGTTTAGAGTGATACATGTGAATCATGTGAATAATAAAGTGGTTTACCAACTATATTTGACCATCAGTCTGTGGATGGAAGGATATGGACTTCATCAACTTAGTATCTATCATCTTCCATAGAGTGGACCAGAAGATGCTCAAGAACTTGTTGTCTTGATCTAAGACAATAGACTTGGGGAGATAAAAATGGAGCCATACATAACTAAAATATAGTTGAGCCGTTTATTTAATAGATATATTTTTCTTACAAGCAATCATGATAGCCATTTTTGAGAAACAATCAACTACAACAAAAATACAGTCCTTAGCATGTTTTGAAGTGTGAAAACTTTAGATAAAATCTATTGAGACATATTCCCAAGGGCTAGTTGGTTCTGGCAATGGTGTGTATAATCCTTACTTCTTATTTGTTGGCTTGGCTTTCGCACATGGGGTGCAAGATTTGAGATACCTTTCCACATCCTTTCACATATGGGGCTAGTACAAGTGTTTTTGAAGAACTGTCAATGTCTTTTCTACACCAAAGTGTCTAGTTGTCCTACTGAAATGTGCTTCCCATATCATCTTTTGTTGCTCTATAGCTAGAACATAGATGTGCCCTATATGACAAAGGAAATTATCTTACAAATAGAAACTAGAAACATGTTTACCTTTCTAAAACACCTAATGTGTATCATCAAAGGTAGGATCTCCTTCATACAGATCACCCCAAGTGGTAGGCTTGTGTCTGCATAGGTCAAGAATTTTTGTGAGTGCAGTAATTGGTCAGTAGCTTAGACAATTTATAGTCATCTTTGAACTCCCATTTTTGTGTTTGATTATCAGATGGAATTATTGAAGATATGTAGCCCACTTTTGGTTCCTCTCATTTCATAGTTTACTTTGTGTCTAGATGAATTCCATTGGTCTATGGTCAGTGTGAATGACCATCTCTTTCCACAAGATATAGTGTTCCCCTTCTTTATAGGCTTGCACAATGGCATAGAGATCCTTATCATATGTTAGTTATATCCTAATTGTATCAA
The DNA here is from genome assembly GCA_037957365.1 of Torreya grandis. NCBI lineage: Eukaryota > Viridiplantae > Streptophyta > Pinopsida > Cupressales > Taxaceae > Torreya > Torreya grandis. Next base: position 2,862,187 of record JARHVA010000469.1, on the reverse strand, counting down.
TGAAAGTTTCACTATGATATGCAACAAGATGGCCATGTTGCATGATGATAGCTCCCATGGCATATTCATATGCATCTGTCATCAACTCAAAAGGTTGATGAAAATCTAGTAAGGAAAGAATAGGGGCTGAGCAAAGTCTGTTTTTCAAATTCTTAAATTCTCTTTGTTGTATTTTACCCCACTGAAATGTAGCTTTATCTCCTCCTTTAGTCACTTTGGTTAGTGACCAGGCAACATGTGAAAATCTAAGAACAAACCTATGATAGAAATTTTAAAGACCCAAGAAGATGTGAAGTTTTGTGAGGGTCCTTGGTGTAGACCATTTTTGAATAACCTGAATCTTTTTTGGATCAACATGGACCCCTTCCTCATTCACAATGTACCTGAGGTACTAAATTGTTATCATCCTGAATGTGCATTTTTTGATATTTGAATACAACTTTTGCTCCTAAAGAGTTTGAAGCACCTTACAAACATGTTGCAAATGTTCCTCCCATGTTTTGTTGTAAATGAGTATGTCATCTAGGTAGACAACCATGAATGAGTTTGTGAGGGGTCTTATGATGCCATCCATCATCCTCATGAAGGTTGTATGTGCGTTAGTTAAGATCAAAGGCATAACCAACCATTTAAAGAGCCCCTTCTTAGATGTGGGATCAATGGGAAGTTGGTGATAGCTAAATTTGAGATCAATTTTGGTGAAGAACTTCACACCACAGAGTTGGTCTAGCAATTCATCAATCCTAGGGAGAGGGTAGTGATTCTTCATAGTGACTTTATTTAAGGCTCAATAGTCAATGCAAATCCTCCATGTTCCATATTTCTTTGGTGCCAAGATAATTTGGCTACCACCGGGTGAAGAGTTTGGCCTGATATGACCCTTTTGGATCAATTATTGAATCTATCTTTTTATCTCATCATTCTTAAAAATAGATCTATGATACAAAGGACTGTTAGGCAAAGGTGATCCTGTGATCAAATCAATAGAATGTTTCACCTAGAAATGTACTGGAACTCCTGTGGGTGACTTGAATAAGTCATCATATTCTCCTTTAATTTATCCCACTGCTTTTGTTATTGTGTTGATTGTGTAGTTAGGACTACAACATTGGCCTTCTTGGATTTGTATGGTTTGACCACCATGAGAAAAAATTGCTTTGTCTTTCCACCAATCTCTTACATTGCTTGTCACTGATCAGGGACACAGATGTGAGAGGTGGTACCTATGGTACCCTATGGCACCGTGTTCCAAGAGTGGGGGTTATTCTTTGGGTTTGTGATTCATATATTCCATGTCAATCATACATGAATGACTGACTGAATAGTACATCACAAACATCTAGATTGACCACACCACACAAGAATTCATCTTGGAAAGGTTTTATTACATATGAAAGCAGACACTAATGGGTGACATAGAGGTTTCTCCCTGGGCTCAACCATCTAATACTATGTAGCTTTGGATGAGGCTTCATGGATAAATTTTAACTTTTCACAACTTTAGTAGAGATTAAATTCTTTTAACTCACACTATCAAGAATAAAATGTAGAGGCTTACCTTCTACCCATAATTTGGATTGAAATAATCTTTCCTTGTCATCTGGCCTTTCCTCATGGGACTATGATGAAGTGATGATTGTGTCGAGCTCAACAAATACAATCTCTTCTTCATCCTCTTCAACTATAGGTTGTGTAAGAGACAAAGTAGTAGATGTCAAGTATTGTGACTCAAAAAGTAGTGACTTGATGGCTCAACATTCTTATTTAGAGTGAGTTCTAGTTTTGTGGCAATCACACCATTTTCCAACCTTCCCCTTTTGGGGTTTCTTATCTTAAAACACCTTTTGCTTCCAATTTTGGCCTCATGTTTGACCTTCCTTGTCACTTTTCCATTTTGAGGGTTGACTCTTTGTATTCTTTCTACCATACTTCTGCTCAATCTTCACTGTAAACTTGTATGCCACATCGAGGGTTTCCAAATTAAAGAGTTCCATTTCCCCTCATATGTACCATTGTAGTCTACCATGATATTTGAGAGTCTTATGTTTCTCACTTTATTGGATGCCCAATATTACATACAAGAATGAAAAATGCCTATGTAATCTTGAGCACATTGGTCCTTACCTTGGTGAAGTTGTTGCCACTGTATATATGGATCATCATATGTTTCAATGGGATAATATTCTTCCTTTACCACTTCCATGAAATCAGCCCATGTAGTTTCCACATAAATGCCAATGTCATATGTACTAAACCTCTTTTTTTGCACTTCCCACCAATTTTTCATGAGCAATGATGCTTTCAAAAGAGCAAAAGTGATATTTTATACATTGGTGAATTTATTTATAGAGAAGTAGGAAGATAATTGATGCAACCAATTTTATACTACATTAGTATTGATTTTTCCATCATATGTAGGAATATCAAAATTCACCTATACCTTGAAGGGTGTTTGGACACTGAAAGGATGTTTTATGGATGAGGAGCTAGGAAGTACATATGAGGATCCAAAATTTCCCATCGAGAGTCATTGGAGAATATAGGCAAATTGTTGTAGAATTTGTGTTTATTGCCATTGGAGGGATTAATTCACCATTTCCTTGAAATGATTAGATGTCTCGATGTCATCCACCATTTGAATTCATTTTTAATGAATAGGTTTGGAAGTTCTGTTGTTTTCCACCAAACTTCTTGTACCCTGACCTCATCCTCAAGATCATACACTCTCAAGACAAACCACTCTGATAACACTAATCCAAAACTTATAAATTTGGGTTGATAAATATTTCAAGACCACAAAAATAACATAGTAACAATTAATTCTCTAATAGATGTTTTATTACTCAAGATCACAATACAACTATATGCTTATCTCTGGGAAGAAATGTTTAATTTCCATTTCAGGTTACATATTCATTTATACAAATTTTGAAATTAGGGGGAGGATGTGGAAGGTCACCAATCTTGAGGGAGATTAATTAGTTAAACTTCCATGATTTAAAACAATATAAAATTTAAGGAATTACTATTTTTGAAAACTTACTATTTTTAGACTATACTACTAAAATTGAAAATTGGGTCACTTTTATTGGGTTATTGGAGGTCAAAATCCATCTCACCACATTCTCATCATTTTTATCTTTCTAATGGTTCAAACGATGAGTCAATTGGAGCTACGGTGCAAAAGTTATGGCTCCTGAAAGTTCTATCATCAATTAGGGTGGAACCGTCACCCAAATTGTCACCTGAACTATTACCAAGATCGAACAATTCGTGTACCTTGTGTATGATTCCACAATTTGCATACATGTCTACTAGAGCACTTGCAACTAAAACATCTACCAAAATCCACTTTCAATTATGCTTTCATGGATGTCCATATCATATTTCAAAACTCTCATTTTGGCATAGGCTAGAAGAATGCTAACAAGGGTTGTGGAGTTTGGATTTACACATGTAAATTGCATTTTCTTAAAATTTTCCAAGGCCTTTTCAACAAACCCATTTTATGTATATCCTACAATCATTACAGTCCATGAAACCACATCTCTTTGAAGCATTTTGTCAAATAACTAAGTGCCTTGTGGATGCTTCCACATTTTGCAAACATGTCTACCAAGGCACTTGAAACTAAAATATTTGACAAAAACCCACTTTCAATTATGCTTTTATGGATGTCCATACCCTATTCTAAACCTCTCATTTTGGCACATGCTAGGAAGATGCTAGCAAAGGTCATGGAATCTGGCTTTACACCTACAATTTACATTTTCTTAAATGTTTCCAAGGACTTTTCAATAAACCCATGTTGTGAATATCCTACAATCATTGATGGCTCTATCAGTGATGTTCAAATAAAACATGTTTTTTTGGTGTAAAATGGTAAGGTCATAGAAGCTATCAAATCTTTAGTGTATTCTATCTTCCTTGAAATGCCCCATAAGATTAAGGTAAATTCAATCTTACGTCGCTTTTTTTTATAAATCTCTAATTAGTTTTAGAAGATATGAAATTGGTATAATTATTAGTTGAATGTATTATTAGGCCATGTTACCAAGTGGGTTTAGCTGAAGCAATTACTAGGCTTTCAATCAAGAGCTAAATTAATCTTCCATTTTTAGGTAGAAAGATAATAAGCCTCATTCTAATCTATATTTTAGGGAACTAGAAGTACATATGGTTATGGCCTTAACCTTTGTGGACCAGGTTTAGGAGGTCGTCAAGACCCAAACTCACTTGAGTGAATGAATTCCTATGGTGGGTGTGGCTACAATGTGAGCCCCTCTTTCATCACTCAAGATGGTATTAGCCTTACATTCCTCTGCTTGTGTTAGGGATGCAGCTCACCTTTTGGCTAGACTTTTTGGGGATGGTAGAGTCATGCTACATTTTTATTAGGATGGGGGATGTTGGGAACTCTTAGTTATGGTGGAGGTTGATAGTGGCTACATGGGTTGGTGTGGGCTCAAACCTAAATATTATGGGTGGGATAGGTCATGGTGTGTCTCTTAGAGTGCTTCAAGAAGCACCATAGTAGGAGGTGGTAGTGGAAGCTAGTGGTAGTGGGCAAGTTAGTCCTTCAGAGGAAGATGATATTTGTGAAACTTCACTCTTGAGGTGGTCTAGCTTGGTTTGTTCCTCCTATTTTGTAGTTGACTTGTGTAATACGTACACTTTAAAGATTTTAGTTGGTTTTTACATGTCAGGTGTGTACATGGTGCTATTCATTTTAGTTTTTTTTTAAATCAAGGGTTTTTATAGTCATGTTTTGTAATTTGTCGATTGTGGTGGTTTTTCAATTCTTGCTCCCTCATGGATGTTTATCTAAGACTTATGAGGTATACTGCTCAAACTATAATGTGGGTAAAATTCCACTTTTAACCCTCGATTATCAATTTTAAAAAATAGTAATTTCTCTTACTTCATTAAAACAAAATGATTCTTCATTCATATTATTTTTAAAAATATAATTAACTCATACAATAAATAAAATTATAAATTGTTTAAAAATAAACATACACTGAAATATAAAATAAGCCTACATCAAAAAATTTACATCATATAAAACATCACATATAAATTTATCCAACCAATAAAATTTAAAAATTAAAAACTTAAAAAAAATAAAGAATAAATATTAAAATATAAATAAATAATAATAATAATAATTAATTAATAAAAAAATATTATAAAATATTGCATCCTAATGTTTAATAGGAATGGATAGAAGAATAAGTCCTATAGTGAGAATATTCTAAGCCACAATTATTTTATGACCTACAGTGAGAATATTCTAAGCCACAACTATTTTATGAATTTTCTATGTTGACCAATTAAGAAAACAATAGCTAAAAAGATAGTACTCGAATGGTTTTGGAAAACAAAAAAATCCATGTTATGTAATTACTCCAAGCACGATATGAACATGCTATGCCATATTTAAAATTATGCTCGAGAAAAAATAACCAAGGATTAATATATTATTGGACACTCTGAATATATGCCTTACATGGCTAATAATAATATGTTTGGTAAACTACGTACTAACAAATGTTGATGTAAATTAGAATAGATTATTGAAGATGTTCCCAATAATCCTTTTGAACTTTTGATTTGCATTGTACCTTGTGTATTGGAAAGATTTTGTTTTTAAACTTCTCTCAAATTTGATGTTATACAATGCCTTGGTGAATTCATCTCAAAGTTAATTTTGAGTGCATACCAAACAATACCTTGATGGTATGAAGATAGAGAAAAAAAGAGCTATTAAGAGAAGTTATAAATAAGAATTTGTTTAAATAAATAGAGTAGATATGTTTTTAAATTTAGAAATTATATTAAATTATTTTGATATAGATCATTAAAAAATATAAATGTTTCAATTGTATTAATTATTTTATTAAATATTTTTATTTTAATAAAATAGTAATAAATGATGAAAAAGATTAAATAAAAAAAATTATTCAGATTTCATTACATTTTTAGTTTGATAATAAATTAAAAACGTTTGTGTTAATAGTTTAAAATATATTATATTAATAGGCTAAAACAAATAACTATGTATTAAGTGGGTATAAACCATTTAAAAATGAATTTTCTTTTACATATTGTAACGTTTTTAATATTAAAATAAAAAATTAATAATTAAAAATAAAATGTTTTCATACTTCATAATATTTAAGAAAATAATATTTTGAAATATAATTCTATAATATTAAAATAATAAAATATATAAAATTTTGATAATCTATAATATTTATTAAATAAAATAATTGAAAGTTCTTATAAAAAATTGTAACTAAATTTATGTTATCTCAACATTACCTCAATAAAAAATTACAATAGTAATCACGAATATTATTTTGAAGTGATTTAAACAAGCAATAATGTAATCCACACTTAAATTTTTTTAATCCTTCTATAATAATGCATAATCATCATCCTATACATATATTTATGTATGTTACAATCCCTATCCACCAAATGGGTCCTAATTGATGATAAGAAGTATTCTCCCCCCTTCTACGCTTTACAATCTACATTGCCATAACTAACCACGGAAGTTTTTAAAGGCAAATGGGTTTAACTAAATAATTGCTAAATACTATTACATTTCATTAAACATATCTGAATAACAAATGACACACATGGCTAAGAAGAGTTGAATAAAACCATGTAGAATGTCTAACATTCAAAACTGTGGACCGCGTCCTTTCAAAGTTTTTTTTTTTTTTAATCATGTGTTAAAAGACGAGAAATTGGAATTGATAATGGCTATGCATTCGATGTCATTAAGAAGAACTCTTCATAAACTAAGAATGGAATCCCAACTGCAAGCTTGTTTCAATTTCCCCACAACTGCTTCCACCTTCCTCCTGTCTCCTGTTTTTCCTGTATAAAAATCCACGTTATAACCATTCAAAAGAGTCGGCTATGCTTGACTTCTCTAAACTAAACCATAAAATAATTGCATTCGTATTTTTGTTTAGAACACCATAAATTTCTAAAGGCAGTGAATATTCAACCACGAGGAATGACTTCCCTTCCCTTTCCTTCCCTGTACAGTCTATATATACATAGCTTCCCATTTTATTTGTATCCACCTCTTCCCTTCGAGAAATAGTTTTGTCTTGGGCATATCCATTCTCACATCGCTGAAATTGATTTTGGAACTGCTGCAATGGAGAGAAGTTATTTCATCGTCACGACTGCTTTGCTGCTGTTTATTTTCATTACAGTAGCATTTAATATAGGAAGTGCAGATGCGGCTCGAATTCTCAAGGCAAAACACGCAAAGGATATATATTCTGCTCCGTCCAATCTCATCAATGGAGACATTAAAAGTGTTATATCCAAGCACAGACCTGCACTGAAGAATAAGCTTCCGTCTGGCCCAAGTCCCGGAGTAGGTCATGCATATACCAACGCCGGTCCGGTGAAAGCAGCTAATGGGAGATCAGCCAGTATATTGAAGAATAAGCTTCCTTCTGGTCCCAGCCCTGGAGTCGGCCATGCATATATCAATGTCAGCCCTGTAAAGACGAGTGAGAAAGAGACAATATTGAAAAACAAACTTCCATCTGGACCCCGTCCAGGTGTTGGCCACGCATACATAAATTCCAGCTCTGTTAAGACAGCCAAAGTAGGGCCAAAACATTTGATTAGTTTGAATGAATTGCCTTCTGGTCCGAGTCACGGAGGAGTAGGCCATTGAGCCAAACAAAAGAGGATTTAAAGCATCTACAATTTAAGTAATCATAGCTCTTCTAACAATGTATAGTTGCAGAGTTACGTCAGATGTTGAAACTGGGCTCTGTAAGAGAAAGACCTTCATTTATTTGTATTTATTAAAGATGAGAGCCAAGCTACAAGGGCTGAATAGAAGCAAATTAAGTAACCATGTAAAATCCGTAATCATATATATATATATATATATATATATTTTAAAAATATCAATATTAAATATTTTAATAAAGTATGATCACATTACATAAAAATTATTTTATTTGTGTGGTAAGTTTGCAATTTATGTCAAAAACATTTATTGATTAAGAGAGCTTAAAACAGGTAACAAGGATTATTTCCTCGTTAAGTGTGCAAATAAATCTTTTTTCTCATATTTATTTTGTGGTTTAGTTAAAAATTTGTTAAAATTATGAAATATTGATTTAGGTTAATAACATATCAAGGGAAACTATGAATCATTTCATAAAAATTAAATTCCACAAAGAAAATATTAACTATATTTAGTGCAACAATATAAATATTTATAAAATAGAGTTTTTTATTGTAGTAAAAGGTAACTATATTATTGTTTCAATTTATTGGCCACTTGCTTTCCATATCTTCAACATAATTGTTAGGGAGAAAATATTTCTTTATCACAATCATCAATATCTATAACGTAGTCATACCAATATATGCCATACACTAGAAGCAGAGAAATACAATCATATTAATTCTCTAACATCTAATATAAATTGTTGATCATATATGAAATATAAAACCTATTTATATATCATAAAAATAATTTGAAAACATTATTTATCTTAAATAATAATACAAAGAATAACCACAAAAAAGAAACCTAGGTGCATAAAACTATGATTTGTCCATGCTTTCAATAGAAATACAAACTTGATCCAATAATCATGCTCTCACAAATATAATATTTTATTTTTAGTGCGAACCTACCATTAAATTGTGTCAATAACACATAAAGTGAACATATAAATCCTATGTGCACAATAACAACAACAACAACAACAACAACAACAACAACAACAACAATAATAATAATAATAATAATAATAATAATAATAATAATAATAATAATAATAATAATAATAATAATAATAATAATGGCAAGCAAATTCATTATTGGTGACCAAATCCTAGAACTACATTGTGGGCATATTATTGCTTATGAACTAATTTATGTTGGTTGATACAAAACTATTGCTCTATATTAAGTGATATTTTTGTTCATTATAGTTGCACAAGTTGGGTAACAACCCAAAAACTTTTGGTTGCTCATGTGGAGCATTTTTTGACATGAGGTTGATTCTTAAAGAAACTTCACGAGGCACAAAAAAGACAAGAAATATATGGAAAAGGTAGTCTGGAGCTAGAAGAGACTTGATAGAAGAGTGGAGGTATTTGGGTAGGAGCAAAAAGGAACAAATAGTAGAATTCAATCCATTTAGGAACTTTTGTATGTGTGCGACTCTTGTGTTGCAATAAAAGCCAAGAGTGAGTGCATATAAACTATGTATTTCCTTAAGAAAGATAAATAAAAGTGTGTTTTTAAAAAAAAAAAAAAATTATAGTCTCATGGTATGTGTATATAGCTTAAATTATGTAAGGATAGGGTTTTCCTTCATGAAACCCCTACTCTTGACTTCATCAATTGGTATAAGAGTTGGTAACAACTCTAGGACAAATGAGCGTTGAATGTTGTCCATCTTGTATTGGTTGGTAGTAAAACATATGTTGAAAGAGTAATCTATAAAAGTGTGTGGCCTACATAGGTTTGAAAATAATATATTTCAACAATAGTTTTAGGTTAAGGGAGACTCAAGATGCCTCCATGAAGAGTGGGAAGAATTGGAGTAGTGGTGGCTAACATGGCAGGAAGATGAGATGAGATTGTATAGATGTTGAGTTTTATGTAAACAAGATTATTTGTTGTTGTAGAGGATAGAAGAAAAGGATTTGACCTAAGAGATGATGTGATTGATGAAAAATATGAATAATTTGGAATAGAAGAAGAGGAATAAGCACTTGGCTAGATGGATGAAAGAGAAAGTACTCTTGTTAAAGCCATCTTAAAGATTGGAAGAGGAACAAAGATGATTTTTTCAAACTTTTTAGGAAATTTAACTCAAGGATCTAATTGATTAGCTCATTTAGATAGATAAGTATTTCAAATTTGATGAAGATGTTGACCAATGAAAGGTATAAGTGGCTCAAACCAAACTAAAAGGTCATGTAACCCTATAATGGAAGGAGGTAAAAACTAAGAGGAATAGAAGGGGTAAAGATAAGATCACCCATTGGGAAAAAATGGTTGTAAAATTCAAAGGAAATTTTGAGTTTATGGATTATCAACTAAACTTATTAATTAGGTTACAAAATTTGAGATAAAATGAGCTAAGTATGAAGGGATATAGGGTGGATTTATATAAAATCACAATATGGGCTGGTCATAGTGAGATGGACCAAAATAACATTACAAGATACATCAACATAAAAGTTTACTATTCAAGATAAATCAACCTAGTAAGGTTTCGTATGGTAGAAGGGGCATACCAATATAATCTAAGGGTAGAGGAAAATTTGTGTAGAAGGAAACAACGTGCATCCTAAGGACGAAGGATATTCTAAGGGGGTATAGGTCAATTATCTATAGAAAGTAATCCATAAAGAAATGAGGAAAAGTCTAACACTTCTCAAGTTTCAAATCAAAAAGTAATAGGAGAAGCCACATATAGAAAAGGGATAGGTAGATATGCATGAGGGAGATAGAGATCATTTAATGGAATGTGTTATAGATGTGGGGACTTTGGACACCATACTTTGGAGTGCCCATATGCTCAGGGTGATGGTGAAATAAGAAGAATAAACTAAGGTACTATGTTAATTATACATGAACATTTGGAATCTGTAGCATCACTCGAGGGTACATAAGAACCTAAACAAAGAGATAATTTGATAGAAAGGAGGGGAGTCTTGAAGGTTGAGGGAAAGAATAAGGAAGCTTAACAAAGAATATATGTTTTTAGAAAAAAGTATAGGATCAAAGTTAGGTGTTGTAATTTTGGAGTTAATAGTGTAAATTTAAATAAGTTTCCATTGAAATGGTATGCAAATTAAATATGGTGTATATACCTCACCCAAATCCTTATAGGTTGTCTTGTTATTTCAAGTTCAAGATATCATAGTATGGAAATGTTTTGAGGTTGATATGTAGATTGGTAGGTACCAAGATAAGGTTTTGTGTGATGTCTTGCTTATAGATGCATACCATGATTTTTTGGGAAGGTCTTGTTAATTTGAAAGTGAGATGTTGTATGATATAAGGGATAACACCTTAAGTGTAAATAAGGATGGAAAAAGGTACACTCAAAGTCCATTGATGGAAAAGGGAGACAAGGTTGAGCATAAGAGCCATCTTGTCATGTGTGTTGACAAACATGTTTTTCTAAAATAAGAGAAGTAAGTGAATGATGAACCAATCGTGAAGGAAAAGAAGGTGAGTATAGAAATGGAACGTGAATGCCCAAGTGTAACAATATTATATGACCTATTGACAGGATGAAATTAAATTGGTAAAATAGGTTGAGTGTGTTCTAACTCACCTAGGTTCAAATATCAAAAGGCACTTACTAGTTACAACCATCTGACTTGCAGATATTTGTACACATTTGATTGGCCCAAAGGAGGTTAGTTATTGATGCATGAGCATCAGGGTACCACTATGTTCATAATGTGAATATTCATAATTCACTTATTTATAGCCTTGTGAGATTCTTCAAGATGTCTTAGAAGGACAATAAAGAGCCTTAGAATGCTTCCTTTGTATTAAACTAGTTAATTTGGAGTTTTCCCCCAAAATCATGCATTTGAATATTTTAGATAGCTTGTAAGGCCTTGTGAAAGGCATAGACCTATGAAATGACCTTAGAAGATTAAGAACATGTTATCAAAGGTTTAGTGACATATTGTAAAAAATATTTTTACATCCATATAGAGGTCAATCACCTAAGACATCTATAGAAGCCTCCATCATATGCAAAAGGCTTGAATAAGCATAGTTTTTAGAAAGATAGAGATAATCTTTGTAACAAGTCATGTTGGTACGTATGATAAAGGCAAACATAGTATATGCCATGATAATAATGAAAAGTTGAGAGAATCATGGGATTATTACTTATCAAAATCCATAAGGAGTCTATAAGAGTGTGGTACGTGTAAAAATGCATAATGATGAGATAGGAATAAGGCCTTTAGGCTTGTGAATATCTTTCATATAGTCTCTAGGACTACATAGAGATAAATAAATAAATTAATAAAGTTTTTTGGTGATTTGTGATACATCTTCAAATCTTGTGAATACATAAGTCCAAGTTCTACTCTCTTGTAAATTCTACAAGCTTTTTAAAATTAGGGTATTGTTTAGTGATCGGTATAAGTTTCTAGAGTGGATTGAAGGGTCATTTGCTTAATTATGCTTACTAATTAGAATGTGGATAACCGATTTGGTTTTGATATATAATATTATTATCTTGCCTCTTTAATCGGACTTCTTCCTTTCCAAATTGATTAAGGTCAGTACTATACAGAGGTAATTGGCAGAATGAAGTCGATGGAGTTATCAATTATTCAATAAATGTGTTGATATTTGTATAATTTTGGTAATAGTTTTGAACTTCAAGATAGTCGATTCAAAGTAATATTTTACACTCGTTGATCTTTTTAACAATTTTTTTCAAAAGCCACCTAAGTGTGGAGGGAATAGTGGAATCTTTTTGAAAGTCTTTAATTATGAATTGTTTGACGATGTGACAGTAAAAAATAAATGTATTATTTTGACATCAAATTGATGTTTTCAGGTTAGATGATGGTCATAAAAGGAAATACTTCATTGTTAGTTCTCAAAGATTTAAATTCACCTACCTTTTATGCCCTAGCCCTAGAAAAATATAGAACTATGTATAGCATTTGTATGAATAAAAAGGAGGTATTGATGTCATTTCATTTGTGTCTGATTCATTGATTACAATAGAGACCAAAGTACATGTTTGTATTTTGGAACCCAGTCATTTTAATAAAGCATGGAATTAGGTTTTAAGAATATGTACAAGAATATACTACAATCATGTAGTGGTTGGTTAGATATTGGGTAATTATCCTCAAGCCATTATGTATATGAGATGTTTGGGAAGAAGCTTGACATGGCCTTCTTTAAGATTGAAACTTATAATCTCAATAGATGTTGAGTCAGATTTTTGATGCCAATCAGACTTTAAAATATAATATGATGAAGGTAACATGTTTTGGAAGAAGGGAATGACCAGTGGTGAGTTGATAGGTTATTGGATTTGCCAATTCAATTAAGAGGATAACCAATTTTTGTTGAATTGAAAAATATAAGATAGATTTTGAAAATAGAATAAGTTATTGCTAAGCATGTATGTAGAAGACAATCATTAATGTGGATGTATAGATAGATTTATTAAATAATGGATTCCTCCTTAATATGATTTAATATTAGAATGTGCAGAGTATGTTTTGACCATGCTGAAGTGATGATAGTGAGTGGCGGAGTCTAAAATTGCATAAAATGTTTATGAACAATAGTTTGAGTAAAGGATTGTATGAAATCTCCTATAAGAAGGTTTGTATAATGAATCTCATATAATATCTGATTATATAAGTAATATCGGTTAAAGGATCTTCATTAAGTTCAAAATTCATTAAATTCAAGAATGAAGAATGTTATCATATCAGTTCAAGGTAAAACTATTAGGTAAGATGATGAAGAGTTCTGAAATGAAATAGGTGATTCTCAAGGACAGAGAATGTAATCAGATTTACATGGAATAAGAATAGAGGATTAATCAGTTTAGAATTGGTCATTGGCAAAGTGAAACAAGCATCTAGTTTGCATTAAAAATTCATAAGATATAATATGCAAGTAAGACATTGTTATCAGTTGCAATTGTTTGAATGGTAGTGACTGAATTTATTTCAAATTTTATGTCGGTAGTTTTTCCAGTATCATTGTGAGGATTTATTAATTTTCCACATTAACCTATAAAAAAATAATAGTATATGATCTAGTGGAATATATGGAAAAATCTCTCTTACCCAAAACATAGGAAATGGGGGTTGAAGGGATGTTTATTATAAATGAGAAGAAGATTGCACAACCAATGTTGTTATCAATACATGTGTGTACAACAGAGGATGAAGTTTTAATAGAGCAAGATGACATGTTAAATTTAGGAAGGGGAGGTGAATTTAAGGTTAGTGAGGGTTGGAATGAAGATAGTGTGATGGGTATTGGACATAGGAGGATTATTTGTGATATAGAAGGTAGTTGGAAAATGTGGAATTACCTCACATGGTGGGAAGGAATGTTATGGATTTATGCATCAAATAAAAAGGAGATTTTTACATTTTAACTTAAATTTATGTCTTACCTTGGGAGTTTAATGCAAGATCATCCTAGAAATGAAATGATCTTTCATCACCCAAAAAGATCCTTAATATTTGCACACACCAATGCCATAACAATAGCATGAAGACGACCCACACATATTTTTATCACTTCAACATGATCCTAGAAGAGGGAAATGATTGTGTTATTCAAGGGAACATAGAGTTCTCTATCTCATGTTGAAACCACCATTAAGAGGCAATTTATCTCGTGACAGTTAGACAAGTAGGGTAACAACCTAGAAACATTTGGTTTCTAATTTTGAGTTTTTTGAGATTAATGGGATTCAAAGAGTCACTCCACGAGGCATAAAATCAATAAGAAGTATTTATATAATCCCTGATCAAGTTAGAGGACAGTTTTTAGGAGATTGGAGGTGATTGGGTAAGAACACAAAAGAATAAAGAGTAAAGTTCAATACATTTAAGGGATGTTATGGATGCATGTGATTTATGTTTTATTATTTTTAAAAAAAAATTACTACCTAGTTGGACATAATTGTAGTGACCTACCTTAATACCCCTATCATCTCATCTTGTGAGTCACCTTTATAAATATTATTATGTTATGGATGCATATTGTTATCTTTTGATTAACAAAACTCGAAATACTAAGTCATGGATTATTATATGCCAAGACACACATGGATACATATATGTTCTGTGTGATTATGAGATCATAATTTTTTGTGATCGCCTTATTTCTTTATGAGATATTATATTTGTTTTTTGCATGATGATGTGATGTTTAAATTATAAATTGAAATGAGTATGTCATAATGGACTACGATTTTATTTATTAAATGTCATTGATTATCATAATTATAGATTCACCTTATTATAACATATAGGTACTTTGATAAATCTATTTTTTGTGTAGGTGATAAGAAAGGTATAAACATATATTGGGGTTGAGATGAGATGGGATAGGATCTACAAATTTCCCATTGGGATGATATTTGAGTCAATGCAAGAAATGGGAGCTCAAATATTTGATAGACACATTGCATGAAATAGAATGCACAACACTTTGATCTCTTAGATGGTGTTTAATCCTAAAGTCTAGATATGGTGAATCTAGGGTTAAAGGGGGAAGAGATAGCCTAGGGCATAAGGATGATAGACTATCTGTAGAGTAGGCTAATTGTTTGTAAAACTTAGATTGAACACATAATAAATTTATTATGCTTAGATGATAATAATATAAAGTAAAATCAAGTTAGATATTGTAATGAAAATAATCAAAAACAAGATACTTAACTAGTTTTGATGTTATTATAGATCTCACCCTAAAACAAGTAGAAAGTGGACTAGATCTCGATTCTAGAATAGTCACTTGATTCTAGAAATTATACCTCCATAGGTAGGGATACTTACATCGACTTGAGAGATTTGTGTTGATGCTAATGTCTAGATCAGATGTAGGTGTCTAGTATGGAATACCTATTAAATTTGGATGTGACCCACATAGATGCTTCTAGGTTTTTATTTGCTTTTAATCTAGTGCATTCATATCGAGGTCATAGATTTTTGATCCTTATCAAATATAAAAACCTTAGTTATTCATCTTCATATTGGTTGTGAAAAAAATGGGTTAGTGGGTACATAATATTGAGTTACCCCAAAAAACCTTATGTCAATGAGCATTGCTTACATAACTAATACTTTGAAGAGGGCCTCAGACTTATGTAGTTCTTTCTTATGTGTTGGCTTGTGTGTGAATCATGTAATGTGTGATAAGCAAGAACAATAGTGACCTAGCTTGTAATTTGGTAAATATTACTCTTGGGATGCTCTTTCAGTACTTTAGACCTGTAGATGTGTTGCCTTTATGACTAAGATAGAAATATGATAAAATAGGGAAGTGTTTGATCACTTTAGTGCTTAAAAAAATATTTTTGATAAGTTTTCTTGGTCTATTTAGGTCTTTTCTAGGTTAAAAATGAATTAGGGTTGATCTTATATTTCTATCAATCCTCTTAGAGAATATCTCACACTAAATCACTTAAGCCAACCTTAAAAATGTGTTTCATTTACAAACTAGATTACTTTAGGGTACTATACACTTGCATTAGGTAAGGACACTTGTATAGATGTAGGCATCTAATTGGGATGAAAATATTTTAGACATAGAAAAGTGGGTATAGGTCTAGGACTTAAAAAGATATATATTAAGATAATCATGTTTATAACATTTTGGTCAAAATAGAAGGTCTGGGTAATCTGAACACATAGGTCACACTAAGAGATAAGAAATTGGGCATATATAAATAGTGCATGCAAAATTTGAAGGTACATCCATGATATTTATTTACCAAGTGTATAAGACTGAGTTGATATATAACTTATAAATAGTGTCTACACTCCCCCCTTTAATCTATTAATGAAATTGCCAGTTTAAAGGAAAAAGAATGTGTACATGGGTGTGTATAACACACCTTGTCATTACTTGAGTTTAAATTAAGTGTTTTATTGGTGAGTGACATGAAACCAAGATAATGTTACATTATATAGTCTGAAATAAAAAGTATTAAAATAATTAAAATTTAAAGAGAGTAAATTTTAGGAGTACACATGTACTGATGCAACCACCTTGCCTTTTGATAATTTTATTTAAAAGTTATGTCATTATGAATCAATGGAACTAATATTAGGATAAATACACACACACACACACACACACACACACACACACACACACACACACACACATAGAGAGAGAGAGAGGACACATGCCCCCAACCTTGGAGAAAATGTGGATTGCCACCTAGAAGTTGAGACTAGTTCATCCATGCAACCCAATCATAGTCTATAAAAATGAGTGTGAGTGAACCAATTCAACTCACACTATAAAAATGGTGAGACTAGATGATACAATAAATTCCAACTTATAAACTTAGAAATATTGAATGATTTTATCACCTCAACCATTCTAAAAAGTAAAGTAACTATTGCATTAGATTGGCTCAATATATTCTATAAAAGTCCAACCTTATGGGTGATGATAGCCCCTAAATATGTTTAAAATGTGAAACTGATTTGATTTTGTAATATTATGCACACATTTTATAGCCTATGCACCTTAGATATGTCTCATGCTGAAATTGTGTATAACAATGGTACCATTATATAGAATTCTATCACAAATGTGTATCTAAATCATATAATTACATAATTTGGTTAATTGAAAAACTATGTAAATGTGGAGAACATGTTTCCAAAGCATTTCCCCACTATATATGGAGAAATATGAAAAATTGATATAAGTGGCAATGTAGAGGACATGTTTCTAAAACATGCCTCAACTGTAATCTAAGAATGTTGCATACTTAATAAGTGTAGAGAACATGTTTCCAAAACATGCCCCAACTATAATATGAATCTATGAGCAATGTGGAAGTCATGCCTCTATGACATACCCCCCTTTTGAGGTGAGGGAAGTACAAATTGGTAGTTACCGTACCCCAAAAAGATAAGATAACCATATAATTGTGAATTTACCATATAATTGTGAATTTACCATGTAACATATAAAAGAAACATTTTTAGGTAAATATATCATTGAAACATGAAGAACATGATCACGCCAAGTCTTAAGATACATGATGTGAATCATAATAATGTCTAGATATTAATAGTACAATCTTAACAAGTAATCAAACACACACACAAGAGAACTCAAAAGCAAGTCAAAAGATAATGGTCCAAGGAGACCTCAAACAAAGGGCGCATGTCAAATGTCACATAATTTAAGGGACATGACCTATTCAAATGTCCATAAAGTAAGAAATTAAATTTTCAAATGTCAGTACACAACAAACAATGACATATTTAAATGTCAAAGAGGAAAACAAAGGCACAGAGGATGAAAACTATGGAACATATTCAAATGATCAAACAAGCACAATAATAGCAAGGTAAAAGACTCAAATAATTACACACACGAATACATAAATAATTATCACACACATATCATGCTAGTACCTACACATATGTGTTAGAAAAAACTTTAATTACATAACATATCAAGTACACGATGAAATATATAAGCATTAATGAAGACATGTGTAAGTGCATATATGATGTCAAACATGATAATGTAAAATTACCTCAGATTGATAGAACTTGGATGTGTCATGATCATAGAGGTGGATGCCCCCAACATCTTGGTAACATGATTAGAGGGAAATACCAACATCTAAAAGTGCATAAATCATGTATCTTTGTATGCCTGAATTACACTCAAAAGATGCGTGAAACACATGTATATAATAAAATACTAAATTATCATCTACCAACATAGAACCAATAATATATATGACAAGGAGATAATATAATATGTAGATGCTAAAGACATTCTTGGATTTATGATTTTTTTTTTTTTTTTTTGTATTTTTGGATTTTTTTAGGAAGAAAAAACTATCCTATGATCCCATCCAAAGGATGGTCATAGATATATACTCACTATGAGCCTAGTGTAATATACTGGTGATGTTGTTGAAGAACATTCATAGGTACAATATTTATTACTATAGTTTCTATTATGCTCTTTATATGTATAATTTGACTCTATGGTCATGAATAAATAATAGGAGTAGGGGTTTATAAAATCCATCATTGAGTTTTATGTGGTTTCTTTGGAGTAGCGTTAATAAGAACATGTGAAGGTGCCATGGAAATCTACATATGGTGTGTATGAGATGAGGATAATGTGGAATCCATTATGGATCTCTTATGCAATATTTATAAAGTACTATTCACTTGGTAAAGGGGATTTCATATTTCTTACCCTTTTATAGAAGATTAACATGAGGAGGTTTTATAGTTGTTTAACTAGGTAAAAATATTTGTTGCTCAATAGGATGTTCATATGGAATTTTAAAATATATAATTACCTAATTAGCATGAATATATTTAACACACCCATGCACTATAAAATTTATTTCTCAAAGTGTATGTATCCAAGGTCATCCTAATAACATATCAAAGACACACGTGGAAGGTATAACTGAGAATATAGTTACTACATGGGTGGGGTAAAGGCAAATCAATCTCATGAAGAGCCTGTTGTGAGATCCCATCAAATGATCTAACTAATTTTGTTGAAGGATACAAATCATTATTTTTATAACCCAAATTGTAAGTAATGTCATGCGACAATCATTTTCCCTTGTGCCATTATCAATCATAACATTGTTTATAGGTTGAGGGTCAAGGTATGCTCGAGTAAATAAGGAATGAAGATCGAATTCATCATCCCTAATCTCACTATCATTGAAATTAATAGAATGTATCTAAACCATAGGATTTTTATGTCATGTATAAGTACCAATAATCCCATCCAATGGGTGATCATATTATGGAGGACGAAGTGCATTATATGCAATTTTCACTTCTGAATATTTCTTTGAATGATTTGAAAAGAGTTGTTAAATATTATATGTTTATGGCAGTCACCAGGTTATGAACCTGATTCTTTTAGAGGATAATTAAAGTTAATATTTTAATCATTGATGAGGTCTAGGATCTTATGCTTCAATGTGAAACATCTATTCATAGAATTCTCAGGGCCTTGGTAATAGTCACAATAAGCATTCACATCATACCCTTTGGGTAGACGTCTACTCATATCAACCTCTATAAGATGAATGAGAGATATAAGATGACACTCTATAAGCTATAGGATTAATGCAGTGAGAGACTTAGGTAATCATATAAATTGACTTCATGATGCATTAGTTAACACAACTTGATTAGGTTGTTATGACACCACATTATCCATGGTAGTTGTTTATTTTTTAGGCTCAGAAGGTTTAACCTTATAACTTTGTCTGATAGTAACCTTGGTATTATATATAGATGTAGTTAGTGTATCTGATACACACTTAAGTTTATTCAATGAGATAATTCTTATTTCATGATCAAAAATAATTTGTCATAAGTCATCGAAAGATTTGAACTTTTTGAAAATAATAGACTCATGTAAAGGACCAAGCAAACTTTGCTTGAAAATATCTTGATGATGTTTATCTACCATATGATTTGTCATTTTAGCTAATATTTTCTTGTGCCCTAAGACATATTTATCAATAGGTTCATTGGTTCCTTGTTTGATCTTTGGAAGTTGGGCATAGGAAACATTTTCAGTAATCTTAATAGATAAGTGTGCTAAAAATTGATTCGAAGTGGTTTGAATATATTGACTAATTGAGTTGTTAAATCATAAAACCTCCTTAAAGCATAGTATTTAAGGCTCCTCAGAAATATTTTAGTAAAATGTTTGTCATTGGAGGCATAATCAAGGCATGTCATATAAAATGACTAGAGGTGTTGTTTAGGATCACCCTTTCCATCATAAAATCTAAAATTTGGTGTAATAAACCTAGTTAGGAAAGGGTGCAAAGATATCTCTAATGATAGAGGATTATGCAATACCTCTTCTGAATCAATAGCATAAGCTAATTTCATAGAGTTTTGTTCATTATGTGTGACCTTAGTTTGTAAAAAATTTATAGGTTGGACAACAGGTTACACCTCTTGGTCTTTTAAGTTGGACACTTGAGAAGTCACCAAATGAGGTGTACCCATAGGTTGGGTAGATATAGGCATTGAAAACCGTAATTGGGTTGAAATAAATTTTTTTCCCATGTAAGATGTGGTAATAGTAGTTTTAGGGAGCAAAGATTGAAATATATACCTTGTGCCCCCATTAAAAATAAGAAGTGATAATATGATCAACGAGAGGGTTATTGACATATGGGGATGACCCATATCTCAAAGAGTGTGATCAATAAATGGACCTACATGTGCATCTATGATTTTTTATTTAGAATTTCTAGTATGGTTCTTAGGATTTCAATAAGATCTTTAGGGTTCTAACAAATATGCTCATGAAATAATGCAATTTATTGCAAATTGCTCATGTCTATCAATTTCATCAGACTCATGATTTTAATTATCAAAATATTATTCTATGAAAACCTTATCAATATATTTATTATTCTAAAAATTGGTATTATCATGATCCATAGGCTTATATTCTTTATTGGTTTTAGAACTTTTAGGTCATATGAGGTGAATTTCAATGTTTTCAACAGGCACACCTCCCAATTTAGGGCTATGCCTAGGTTACATGAAAAATAATATAAAAAGAAAATGAAAAAGTACATCAATCTAAGATCCTGACTAAAAAACCCTAAAAATAGATAAATTTGCATTCATACAAATTTGGTTTACCAAATGTTTACCCCTACTATCTATATATGGGGAATCTAGGGTTAAAATGGGAAGAGATAACCTAGAGCATAAGGATGGTAGACTATCTCTAGAATAAGACAATTGTTTATGAAAATTAGATATAATATATACTCAATTTATTATGCTAAAATGCTAATAATGGAAAGTATATTTATGTTAGATATTTTAATGAAAATAATGAAAAACAAGATACATAGTTGGTTTTGATGCTAATATAGATCTCAATCTAGAATAGACAAAACATGGACTGGATTTATATTATGAAATAGTTTCTTGATTTTAAAAATTATACCTCTATAGCCACATAAATTTGCATCAACCTTGGATGGCTGCAACAAAACTACTATTTGGATCGAAAGTAGGTGTCTAGTATGGAATAACTATTGAATTTGGACGTGACTACTTGGACACTTTTGGGTTTTTATATCACCTTTATTTTGGTGTATTTAGATCTAGGTCATAGATTGTCACTCATTAGAAAATAATAAAACCTTAGTTCTTCGTGTTCATATTAGTTATGGGAAAAATATGCTAGTGGGCACATAGTGTCAAATTACCCCAAAGACCCCTCTATCAATGAGCACTGCCTATATAGCTAATACTTTGAATAGGGCCTCAAACTTATGTAGTTATCCTCTACATGTTGTCTTGTATGTGAATAATGTAATGCGTGATAATAAAGTACAATAGGGACCTAACTTGGAAAATATAACTCTTAGGATGGTCCTTTAGTATTTCAGACCTATAGATGTGTTTTTCCTCTGACTGAGATGGAAATGGTTAAAAATAGGGAAGCTTTTGATCACTTGAATGCTTTATAGAATGCTTTAGATAAGTTTCCTTAGACTCTTTAGGTATTTTATAGGTTAGGAATGAATGCAGGTTAATCTTATATTTATACCAATCCTATTAGAGAATATCTCACATCAAACTACTTAGGCCGACCTTTAGGACATGTTTCATTTACAAATTGGATAAATTTAGGGCACATGACACTTATGCCAGTTAAGGACACTTGCATCAACATAGGCATATGACTGGGGCACAAGTGTTCAAGAAACATAAAAGTAGGTATAGATTTAGGACTTGTAGAAGTGGAAATTAAAAATGTTTATAATATTTTGGGCAAGATAAAAGGCATTGGTCATCAAAATACACACGTTAGACTAATATATATGTAATTAGGCACACAATGATAGTGTATGTGAGCCTTTTGATAGTAGGAGAGGTCTAAAAGCTAAAGTTACATCCATGATATGTATTTTTAAAGTGTATAAGATTGAGATACTATATGATTTAAAAACAACATTGATAGATAGTTGGTAACTTGTAATTGAATGCAAATAGACATATTGTATTTCAATGTAGGAGCACATTATCATAAATAAATAAGAAAGAAATATGTAATGAACATATGTTTCATGATCATGAATGTGTGAATGTGGTAAATTAGAGAAAGTAATCGCATTAAAGATAAAATGAAAATGGAAGAGACCATAATCCCCCAAAAAATATAAACTATCTCTCAGAAGGAAAAAAACCATAGATAATAGTCCAAAGAATAAATGAGGAGAGTTGAAGATTTGGAAAAAAAACCAAAATCCATGAGCAGGTAAAGAATTAAAGAATGTCCATTCTTATTCTTGTCCTTGGATTGATGCAAGTAGTCTCAGAATTTAGAGCTAACTAACATAAGTAAAAGCATGAAGAAAATTGCATGCACATTATTAAATGCAAAAACATCTTGGGTAAGACAAGATAACATAAATTAATACTTTTTGGGTGGATATAAGAAGAAAAAAAAACATTCAAATGGTGGAAAATAATTATGTAATAGGAAAATATTGATAGAAAAAGGAAGAACATGTTGGAAGAAGAAATGTAACAACATATTACCATGTAGAAGGTAACATCCCAAATTGTGTTTTCAGCTAGTCCTTTCCTTATTGATGTCTTAGCTGCACACAACTTGTGTATTGTTACTATGATCCTTCCTTACGACTAAATTTTTCCTTGTTGAAGGATGAATTTAAGTTTATGATATTTGGATATGATTTTTCATTATTGGCAATCTCCTTTGTGGATCTATATTTTTGTAAAATAGTGGTTGAACTATTTTAAATCTATATTCTTCTTATATTTTTAATTTTCCATCCTCTATGATTTCTTTGGGTGGGTTAAAGTTCTCTGCTAAGGTGGGGGAGAGGTGGTTAAGTCCTGGAATGGTGTATTTAAGGGATATTGTCCCTCATGGGATTAAAAGTATCCACTAGATATGCATCCTATTTATTATTATGCATATGATACATGTCTTGATAACACCTAGATCTCAAGTTATTGTGCATTTGGGGTACCTTGTATTCATTGTAATACTTCTAGCCTTGAATATTTTGCTTAATTTCATGTTGTTGAAATTTTCACCTTTGTTGATTTGATCATGATTTATTGATGGGGATGTATCCTTTGAGTCCTTTTGTTTCTTATGTTTAAATCACTATATTATTAACTAATAAACCTGTAGAAGGCCATTTATCTTGCTCACTTGTTAGTAATTTGGAATTATGAATGAAATGGAATGATGACTTAGAATTAGTCTAGAATAAAATGATGGGTTAGAAAATAATGAGTTATACAATAAATAAGTAACATAAAATTTAAAAGATTCCTCAGAACTCCCTTATGAATAGTATGCACTCACCATGAGGGTGGTCAGGTAGAACATGACACCAAACAATCTCCTCATTCAAAAGTTATCTACTGAAAATGCAAGCAATCAGCAAGCAACTTTAGCATCATGTTGCACACATTCTTACTCTTATTTATGTCTCTATAAAATTAAAAAAGAAGGATAAATTATGTTTAATATTTATTTCAGCATGACAAACACATATGGTGAAGTTACAATATTGTGTTAAACCATATGCTGGAGCTTATAATGCCATGTTTACATTATTGATATTATAAGGACGTCTTGAATGAAATTAGGGAATAAAACTCAAACCCTCCTTTGGCTAAATTGATAAGTAATATAGAGAAAGTTACCTTTGTTCCATTTTAAAATGAAATGTTTTTAAATGCTAGTGTATCACAATCTCTTTTTGTTAAGATAAAATAATTATTTACTTAAGGGATATTAAAAAGAAAACTCCATTCAACTATGTTGACAATCTTGGCCATACATATGATTAAATCATTAAATTTTAAGATAGGTAATAATGTTTTGGGTAGATGCATGAAGTTGGGGGATAAAAAATATCATTAACAAAAAATACAAAACTTCTTTTGCAAATGGCATATGGTCATTTAAAAAAACTATAAAAAAGTTTAATTAGTTTGGTCTTTGAAATGCATTTTTAGGAGGAAATGGTAAAACATTGGAAAAT
Source organism: Torreya grandis (assembly GCA_037957365.1). NCBI lineage: Eukaryota > Viridiplantae > Streptophyta > Pinopsida > Cupressales > Taxaceae > Torreya > Torreya grandis. The sequence goes on along the minus strand of JARHVA010000469.1, from coordinate 2,837,324 downwards.
TTGAATGAAATGGTGTACATCCGAGGAATTATAAAGGGCATACACCTTTAGGAAAGGGTGTAGCCATTTGAGTTAAAAAATTTATTGTGCTTGTTTGAATTACAAAATGTTTTGTGCTTGTTTGAGTTAAAAAATATTTAGTAATATAAATATAATAAGTATAAGTTTACATTTAATTTATATATAATTTAAATTTATTTTACTAAATTTAACAAATTAGGGCCACTCTGCATCTTCTAAAATTTATTTTAGAATTGTAGGAGTTACCATTTAGAAGTTATTTTTTCAAAATCCATTATGGTCAATATTTAGTTTTCAAAATTTCAAGATTAGAAACTGACTAAAATATTGGATTTATTAACCTTTAAGCTCAAGTAAGGGAGTTATAAATTAAATATAAACATATAATTTAAATTTATTTTACTAAATATAACAAATTACGGATACTCTACATCTTCTAAAATTGATTCAAGATCTATAGAAGTTAGTTTTTTAAAATCTATTTTGATCAATAGTTAGTTTTCAAAATTTTAATATTGGATATTGAATAAAATATTATAGTTATTAATATTTAAGTTGAAGTATGAAATTTATATATTAAATGTAAACTCATACTTGAAGTTTATTTTAATAAATATAACAAATTAGGGCCACTTTGTATCTTCTAAAATCAATTTTAGAGGTATAGGAGTTACCATATAGAAGTTAGTTTTTTCAAACTCTATTCTCATCAATATTTAGTTTTTAGAATTTTAGGATTGAAAACTACCTAAAATATTAGTTATTAAGCACTAAGCTCAAGTATGGATGTCATTTGTTGAGATAGATATATGAATAAATATATTAAAATAGGGAATCATGTATGGATTGGTCAAGATAAAGATAAGGCCTTTGTTAACATGGATGTAACATCTAAGTAATACGATGAGATAGAACATACATAAATGTATCGACCTATCTCAATTGATATACCCAACCCTTGATAAAAATTAGACCTCTATTCCCATATCATATTCATGGTTTAGGTTGTAATGTTAACACCATTTTAGGTGGTGATATTCCAAATCTGGGGCCTTGTCATGCTTTATCTATGCCTTGGTCTGCAATAAAATGAATCAAGGGATAACATAGGAATGTTACCCCACTATAAATATATAGGGAGAACCATTCTTAATGCCCTATCCTAATCTCAAGATTGATATACTTAATAATTCAAGGGAATATTTCCTTACCTAAATCATCTATGCCAAGGAGTAAGGCAAGGGAAGCTTGTGTTACTAATATTTAGCTTTGCTTTACCTAATAGAATATTACGGGAAGATTTCCTTCCTAATAGATCCAAAAGTGAGTAAGGCATAGACTTCAAGTTAAGTTTGCCTTCATGATATCTAGGTTTGTTTTTATTCTAGATTAAGGAATAACTATCAAGGGAAGCTTACTTCTAGATAGATAGCTTTGTTCTTACCCTACCTACATAGTTATGCCCAACCTGATAAGGCAAGGTAAGCTTGATTCTTGATATATAGCTTTATTCATGTCCTCCCTACTTTCCTTTCTATAAAAAATTATTATCTATGAAGGTAATATTGATTCTTGATCTAAAACTTACATATATTCTTAACCTACCTACTTAGCTATTCCATAATTACTTAGCTTCTATAGCTGGCAAGGGAAACTTGTTTGTTGATAGATATAATTAGAAATGAAGTCTCAAATCATGTTACATATGTAATATATCTATACCATTAAGTATGCAAGGGATACCTAATTTACCTGCATGAGTATGCCCTACCTAATCAAATACATGAGCATATCTTATTTTTGACTATGGCCTACTTACCTTCTTATACTTGACTATGCCATCCCTAATTTAAACCTACTTGAGTATGCCCTACCTACATATCCTTCTTGTCCTACATACTTGAGTATGCCCTACCTACTTGAGTATGCCCTACTCGATTGAATACCCAAGACATATATTGATATTGAATACCTATATCTAATACTGACTATATCTATCTTAGCAAAGCCATATCTTGAACACCTAATACATGATTGAATACCCAAGCCATATCATGAGAGCAGAGATGGAATTATCATGATGAAAAATCAATAGAGTGGGCATTATTAGATAAAGGGATAAAGGAGAGGGAAAATTATCAAGGGATGCTTGAAAATAAGGATAGGTTGCATTATCACCTATATATAAAAAGGAGAGGGGTTAGTGAATGAACCATATCTTGAAAAAAGAGGGGGCATTATATATAGATAAAATCATGACAAGAGATGATTAAGAAAAAGACTTGAAGTTAATTCAACCCAAATTCATAAATAATTTGTGGGATTTTATATTGATGGGTCTATCGATATGCATAAATTAATGGACTATAACATACATGTAGTCATGATATGGTCACTCATACATGATATCTACTACATACCTAGTACAACATGTAGGTATGTCATCACGCATACATGACATTTACCTGTAATCATGATATAATCACTCATATTGGATATGGATGTAACTAATCACCTTAGTACACTCCATTCAGAATGAAAGGAATTGAAACATCATTTAAGATTCATCTTAAGAAAGATACCATTCACTCTAAAAAAAATGTTATATTGATGGTTAAATCCATGTCTGCTTCAATTCAAATCTCATACATGTATGACCTAACCACTTTAAGCCAAACTCACATAGAATAAATTCATCTTCTAGCATTCCAAACCCACATAGGACACTACCACTACCAAAACCACTACCACTACTATTTAGGATGAACACTATTTTCTTAGGTTCATATCAAAATCACTCACATCATTATCTCCCTCTCCTTAAACCATATGGAGAGAGGGGGTCAAGCACATATACAAACATTCACCATCTCAATCACTCCCTAATCATATATCATTGTCCCTCACTCCTCTCTCATCAACCCTCATTGTCACTCATCACCATAATCACTCCCTCATCATCCCTTATCATCCCTCATCACTCCCCCATTGACCTCATCATTCCCAATCATCCCAAGTCACTCCCTCATAATCCCTTACCACTCCCTCATCATCCCTAATCATTCGTAATCACTCACTCAATGGCCCTCATTTTCTCTAATCACACCCTCATTGATCCTCATCATCCATAATCAGTCCCTCATCATCCCTCATTTCCCTCCATAATGCTTAATCACTCTTTCATCAACCCTCATCATCCCTAATCAATCCTTCATTGGACCTCATCATCCATTATAATCCCTAGTTACTCACTCATTAGACCTCATTGTCCTTCATCATCCCTAATCACTCCCTCATTATCCTTCATCATCCCTTACCATCCCATATATCTTTAATTTAGAATTCCAACCCATTTATACCTTTAATTTAGAATTTCATCTTGGGTTTAAGTTTCAATCTTATTTTTATCAATTAATTTAAGTTTACGTTTATCTTTATAAATTATTTTGAGTGTAAGTCTTGTATTTGGTTATAAATAATCTTTATAAAAAACTATATTAATCTATTTTTTTATAAACTATGTTGCATTTAAGTTTCATCCTTATTCTTATAAACTAATTTAGGTTTTATCCTTAACTTTATAAATTACTTTAGGTTTAAATTTTATATTTAATATAATTATATGTTTTAATAACTTAACCTAATCAATTTTCCTATCTAAATATTTTATTTAATCATTCATCTATAAATAATTTATTGTTAATTTTAATATTTCACCTACATTATTTTGGGCTTTATATATCTCCAAAAATTTGGGTTATATAAGTGGCTTAGTTTCTTTAGGATTTATATTTCTCTTTTATTTTTCGTAAATAATATTTATTTGCTTTCACATTTAATTATAAAAATTTAAAATCAGCATGATGTGTAGATAAATTTTTTGTGATAAAAATAGTCTTGAATTAAATCTTGCAAAGAAAAAAATCATGACATTCAATGTAATTAAGAAATTATTATTTACAATCAATTTGATATACAAGGTACAATGTGTTGGGGTGGTGCACTTTCATACCTACTCGGGCATGGTTTTTATGGGCCGCCTTTTAGCCTTGTACTTATAAAATAAGTAAAACTTAGTAAAGAATATTCATCATTGAGATTTTTGGATAGATAATATTTTGAGCTCCAATTTCAAGATGTCCAGACTAATAATTGAATTTTATATACTTTAGTTACTCTCACATTGTTGTATGGAGGTGAGGTTTGGAGCCCATTCTTAAAACAAAATATTTTCAAATGTATGAAAATAGTTTTCATCTCTATGTAATCTAATAACATTAAACCTAAAAGATAAATTCCTCACTTAATTATTGTTTTAGAGTTTGAGGTATGTCCTCTCTTTATCTCTTTAGCTTTCTTTAATATCACCATATTGAATATACTATGATTCATGACATTTTTTTTCTATAGTCAAAATAGGTATATGTATTTGGCACTTTAATCTTCTTTAAAACATGCCAAATAAGGATACAAACCTCATTGGTACGCAAACGTTATGGCTCTCCTCCAATAGTTAGATATTGATATATTAAGACTCTCCTCTTGAGTTTTATGTTAAAGCTTCTTAGTTCACTAATCAAGAAATTAACAAAGATATCCATGAAGAGATTGATAAATATTATTTGAAAGTTATATAGATTAATCTAAAAGAACCTTTGAAATGAAACATATTCATTATTTCAGATTTTATTTGTGCCTCTGTGAAGATTGAATTTTAGTTCTTGAGTATATAAATAAGATGCCACCATCTTCCTTAAGGATCCCTTTAGTTTAGTTTTAAAAATTATCTCATCAACCCCTGATAGAATATGCCCATGATCTTCTACTTTGTAGGGTGAGTGTAATTTAATTATTTAGACATTGAAAGTGAATATCATTTTGTATTCAAGCATCCTATCTATTATGAGATTTGTGTAAGATACCATTATAATTTTATAGATTTTTATGGATCTCAAAAGACATTTATTTAGCATGAAGAATAGATATGTTTAACTTCATTTATCTATGAGATACTAAATAAATTTGATAGAGAATAATTAAATTAGAATATTCACTTAAAGATAATTCCAAGATATCAATTATTACTTCCAAACAACAAGTTTTAAAAACCATAAAAACCACATACATAGATAATATGGTCTAAATTTGTAAGGCAATATAAAATTTGCTATTTTCAAAATCTATGACTTTCAAATATTAAGATAATTATTTCTCATTAAATTTTGCTCTTTTTTTTTTCTCTCTCTCTAATCTCTCTATTTTCTTTGAAATATATTTAGAAGTTCTTTATTTATTAAGTTCGTATAATATCTTCTTCAAATAGAATACCCATGCTTGGTCTTAGTGAACATTAATATCTAAATAAAGTTAAATTAAATTATCAATCATTCTTTTTTAAAGTTTTCATGATAGAGATTAAAAGAAATTTAAGTCAACTCTACATATATTTTTTAAAACCTCATTTTTAATGGATGATGAGACTTAAGACTTAAATTTAACAATTAATTTTAAATACCATAAATTTTTTGATGATGATTATTTATTCAATATTACATTTTAAATGTTAATATAATTTATAATAAAAAAAGAAAAATTAAAAAATATACATATACATATATACACATAATTTAATTTTAATAATTTTTAATAATTTATTTGAAATTATATTTTTTATTTAATACAATCTTTTATAAAAATTGATTATATTTTATAAATAAAAAATACAAATATTACCATAAGACCATCAAATTTAAACCCTAATAAAACTTATATTTAAATAAATAATAGAACATTGAATTAAAAAGCTTACATTTTAACAATGAAATTCTTTAAAAGGTCAAAGTTCTTGTGAGTTGAAATGGTGAACAAGCATAATAACATATATGCATAAGCCACATGGCTTGACTCAACATATATACTTACAAAACATTACTATTAGTCTACGCACTAAATAATGTCAAATTTGCGCAACATGCCCATTCACTGACTTTAATTGGTCACATTTGACTGACTACCTTTTCTCGCGGCACAATGCCCACTGTCTAAGCAATTATAGTGGCAAAATAAATTTGTCAACCGCAAGGAATGAAATCAATTACCAAATGAGAAATCCCGATCCACAAGAAATTTGTCATATTTTGACAATCGATAGGTTGTATGAGTTTCGCCGACTGTAAACTGGGAATGTGTCATATTTTTACAATCGATAGGTTGTATGATTTATGGAGGATTCATCATCTTCAATGAATTGTACATTTCATTTTGCGCTCAAGGTGCTGCCTTGATGATTAATGTCAAGAAGCTTAAACCATTGCGTCTTTCTGGAGAGAATAGTATTTCAAAATTATTTAATGATTTCTACACTTCAACCCCCTCACATAACCGTTTAATGTTAGACCTATTTGGGTGGTTCTTCTTAACCTTCCCTTTCAGTTTTGATATGACCTATTACAAGGAGAGAAAATATCTTAAAGAAAGTTTCTGAAAACTGACCTAATTATTAATTTATTCTCCCACACTATTTTCTCAGAATATAAGTTAATTTAGACATTTCTAAAAGTCTATTTGTAAAAATGAATCTGAAAGTTGAGGATTGGTTGTGGACTCAAACTCTTGATCATGAAGGTTTGCTTTTTCATTATCACTATTGCTTTAAGACTGACTAATTATCTACAAAATATAGAAACTTCAAAAGAAAGAAAGAAACTACTTGGTGGAATGATTTCCACTCTAACCATGTTACCATGGAAAGAGGTGATTATGATACTAAAGGATCAGACTCATCTTCTGAAGATCTTGAATCCTATGACCCAAAGGAAATACTTACAACTACCAAGGGTCCTTCTCAAGCAAAGGGAGACACCATGACAATTTTAAGCTCCTTGCTTAAAGTGAAAATATCTAATGAAATTTACAAGGAATCAAATTAAATTGAAATAGTTATTCCCTTCTCCCTTGATTCAAATCTAGATAATAAGTAAGATTGAACATTGGAGAGAAGAAAGAAGAAAAAAAGACTCAACAAAGACCCTATCCCTTACAACGGTCAACAGAGGTAGAATGCAATGTTGAAGATTTACTGAATCCTGATGGGTAGTTAGAAGAAGATAAGATGATTTTTGGTTGATTGTTTGTTCCTTTTGTTACCTACATTTTATTTGGTGTTTTGTATTTGGACAATGTATTGTTTGTTTGTTTAGTGTTGTGTTCTGCAAGGCTCTCGAACTTTCAAAACCCAATCTTTTACCTTATCAAATAAAAAAATAATTCTTTTTACTTAATATATAAATATTTTTTAACAACATTTTTAAATGAACATTATCAAAACATCATAAATAAAGCACTAACCATTAACACCCTTGTTTTCTTATATATCTTAAATTTTTTAAAGAATCTTATATACTGAGAACTTTAATGAATAATTTTAGTTAAAAATAATATAAATCAATGAAATAGTAATTTTTTGTTTTACATGAGCTATAAATTATGTCCTTGCTATAAACAATATTAAAAAATCACTCTAAAGACTCCTTTAAACACCATATAATTGGGCGGTACCTATTTCCACCTGGTATATACCCTAAAGATTAGATCCATGTATATTCTTTCATTCTCAATGATAAAAATTATTTAATTATATATATATAGAGAGAGTTTAGAAAGGGAAACCACAAAGTCATACTAATAAAATATATAATACTAATCTATTCGAACAAGCCGTATTAATATGGATGCAGTATGTAAGCAAAAACATTAAGTCAGTGTTTAGTTTTTATATGTAAATGCTAAGTGGAAATGAAATTCATGTTACACCAAAAATGAATTCAATCTTAAAATATAGATTCCAATCTAGTTCATATAGTTTATAAAATCAATATTCACCAAAGTATTAATTAAATACTACACTATTGTATCTCTATAGAATATTTAGGATTGACCGCAATACATTTAAGATCTTAAAATTACATAACAGTCTATCATGATTGTACCAATAGAATAATTAACAAAAATTAGTCATATATTGCATAACTTAGGAATGTTGTATTAATTAAAAAAAGTATTTAAAACATAATAAACTGTTTAATACATATCATTGTCATATTAAATATTATCCAAACTATTTTTGAAACATAAACTATCAATTTTATGGAACAAATCCTACTGTCACTTGCTTCGTGTCACAACCCTCCTTTAAAACTACAGTCTCCTCTTTCCTACCTGTGCACCATCCTTGAAAAATACTTAAGAAGATCATTTGTAGTAGAATTTATATTGGCAAGATTCTCTTTCCCCATTCATTTCATTGCCTATTAAAAATAGACTTGGATCTATGTCTATTTTCTTCTTTAATAAAATTTATGGGTCGATCTTGTGCTCTTTAATAATTTTGTTCCATGTGTTGTTATATTTATTTTAAAAAACACACTTTTCCTTGAATTCAATCGCAAAAATTTATACTTTTTCATGAATTTTTCAAATGTACATTAAGTAGTTGTGTTTCTTTCTTCAAATTTTCTAATTTTGCATACAATTGAAAAATGAAATATAATTAGATGAAAATTATAATAACAATAATATAAATGCTAGAAATGATGAAAACTTACCAAATATTTTTCCTTCTCTGCTTGAGCAATGACAACAAGGTTTACATCTCTTTCCCATTTGCTGAAATATGCTCAAGCTTCTACATTTAAATTTTATAACTTGTTTATCATAAAGCCCAAAACATTGTCATTATAAACATTTTTAACTAAAATTAACCCATATTGAGCTTGATTGAATAAAGCATCAATCTTTGATGATTCATTTCGAACTAGTAAAAAAAATTCACTCTCTAGGAGTGATTGTGAAAATAAGCCTTAATTTACTTTATTAATGCTTTTGCCCTTATTTTTCATTATTTTAAATCATTAAACTCATTGATAACACCATCCCTAATATTGGAAATTATACTTTTTTAAAGCAAATTATCTAATAAAAAATAAGTGATAGCATCATCAAACATCTCTAAAATATCTATAATGGTTGGGGTAGTGGGGGAAGAGGAAGAAGGTACTTATGTAGTAAGCACATTAGAAACTTCAATAGAATCATGTGGATTGAAATCACTACCAACTTGATCCCACTTAAATCCATAGGTACTCTTCATCAAGATCAATATGTTGTAAACATGTAACACCCTGCACACTAGAAACACCACCAATAGAGAAATTGGAGAAATTAGACGCAAAAATTTTCAAGGTTCCTATGCTTTATTCAAAAAGGAATATATTCTTTCCTCTTCTCCTAATTTAGATGGGTGGTGGAATATTTATCCTCACAAATGTAGGGCGACCTATAAAATTAAAAAATTATTGAAAATGGTAAATTTAAAAATATAAATTAATGCTAATTCAAAATTTAATAGTTATTATGTGTAGTTGGGGAGATTATATCTTCCACTCTATGTGTTTGAGTTAGAGTGAGAGTGGTGGTTTTAACTATAAAATAAGATATTATGAAGTCAATATATATAATCCAATAGAATAAACTTTAATTTAAGATGCAAAAGTTGTAAAGAAATAAACATTGAAAAAGTTGTTGAGAAGAGTCTTAAACAATAATGGCTCTAGAGTCCACTAGAAAAGGTAAACAAATAAATAAAATAATACAAAAATTAAGTTTTCATAAAATAATTCAAAAAATAAATAATCATTAAAATTTTGGAGGATAACCTGCAAGGGCAGATGATATTGAAGAAGACCTTGGGCATTTGGAAATTCTAAATAAATTAAACAATGACTTTGTAGACTTAGTATCATCAGATCCTTTAGGGGCATGACAACCTTTTGTTTTTTCCTATCTTATTGCGATAAACACATGTATTATTAAATATAATAAGATAAAAAATATTAAAATTAAAATTTATATATTAATAGTTAGTTGATTAATGAAGGCTAAACTAACCTCTTGTTCATTGAGGGAAAAAGAATTAGTGGTCACTTTTTTATGAAGCATAGTTGGAATAATTGTTTTTAACATATCATATAAGACATAATAATACAATGCTAAAATAATATTTGAGCATGAAATGGTGGAACTCTCATTGGTAAAAGCATAATTCAACTTTGTCATAATCATACATGATATATAGGTGCATCATTCATATTTTAACCCCATAAGAGAACATGAAGAATATAGTAAACAACCCAATAGGGAATGTCCCATGGTCTTTCTTATAAAATAATTTTGTCTCAAAATAAATTCATAACAGATTTCAAAAATGGATTAGATATTCTATCCACTTGGATCTCTCTTTTAAGCTGACTATCTGCAATGAAAGCAAAAAACATGCAATTGGGAAATTAGTAACATGGAATAATGAATTATTAAAAACAAATATAAATATCAATAATAATTTTATAAATTACCATCTTGGTTGATGGCCAAGTTTTACACAAACTCCAAATACTTTATTTATCATCAGTTAAGAGGTTTTTGGTGGTGACAAGTTTTACGTTGTAGTTTGTAAGGCATGTTAAATTATAGATATCCATAGGAGAGGTGTCAAAGGAAATTAATTTGGTGTTGATACTCAAATGGAATTTGGTCCTTTTATTGTCATAGGAAGCAATTAGAGATCTTAGTAAGTTTATGTCGATATCATACTGAGGCATGTCAACATGCCTCAAAAATTACATGTGTCAATCCAATCCACATATGTTTTGGGATGCTCCACCATTCTGAGAAAGTAAGAATATTAAATTCTTGAAAATATATTTCTATATGATACTTGTGTTTATGGATGTTGTCCATGTTGAAGCCATTTAGATGTCATAGATTTCTTATTCATCGAAAGTGCAATTAGAGACAACAAAATGAGAAAAAACAAGTGAATATAGTGCTAAAATGAGGCCAAAGGGGTTTTTTTATAGACTCGCCATGCAACAGAGGCAACCATTAGATGCAATTGGCAGTAATTGGTCACACATGTAATGCAAAGGGGTAATGTTTGGTGTCAAATGGCTACAACACGCAATTGAGTATACCTTGTTATCACCCAAATGCATCATGCATCTATGTAATACTTGATATCATCCAACTTCATCATGTAATTGGATGACCCCTATCGCCACTAGATGGCATCATGCATCCAAGTGACAACATATGTCATTTGGCTATATGATGCAATTGGGCTACAATCGGTGTCCCCTGACTACATGATACAACCAAGTGGAAACATGTGTCCCCTGATAACATGCTATAACTAGGAATCAACTAAGGTCACCTAACATCACTATGAAAATGGGAGATTGTACCAAAATTTTGAAAATGAAAAAAATGCTTTTAGATCCTGCTAATTCACTAAGGCTACAAATCAGAAGCACCTAAACAAACCTAAAGTAGTTTTCGATATGTACTTTTAAAATTTACCTTGACACATACACATACACATACACATAAAAATAAACATATATATGTATTTATATATATACATGAATATTTTTAAGTAGTTTTTTGGGAAAATGTACTTTTTTATTAGTGTTTTCCATGTCGAATCAATCCTACTAATTGAATTTGGGTCATACAAGCTGCATACATTTTACTTCATAGTGAACACATAGATATTGAAGTAATGAATAAACAATTACATCCATATTTTCTATGTAAGTGTTTAATACCTGATATCATCCAACTTCATCATGTAATTGGATGACCCCTATCGCCACTAGATGGCATCATGCATCCAAGTGACAACATATGTCATTTGGCTATATGATGTAATTGGGCTACAATCGCTGTCTCCTGACTACATGATACAACCAAGTGTAAACATGTGTCCCCTGATAACATGCTATAACTAGGAATCAACTAAGGTCACCTAACATCACTATGAAAATGGGAGATTGTACCAAAAATTTGAAAATGAAAAAAAATGCTTTTAGATCCTGCTAATTCACTAAGGCTACAAATCAGAATCCCCTGAACAAACCTAAAGTAGTTTTCGATATGTACTTTTAAAATTTACCCTGACACATACACATAAAAATAAACATATATATGTATTTATGTATATACATGAATATTTTTAAGTAGTTTTTTGGGAAAATGTACTTTTTTATTAGTATTTTCCATGTCGAATCAATCCTACTAATTGAATTTGGGTCATACAAGCTGCATACATTTTACTTCATAGCGAACAAATAGATATTGAAGTAATGAATAAATAATTACATCCATATTTTCTATGTAAGTGGTTATTATCCTCCTCAGCTATCATTGTAAGCATGAGAAAACCATCATACCTAAATTAGAAGGAATAGTTTTAATGTCAAAACATTCCTAATAAACATTGAAATGTTGAAGCAATGAAGTAGGAATTATTATGAATGGTGTCACTTTTTATTATAGAAATATTTTTTTCATCTTTTCAATGAAAAATATGTATAAAATATTGTCATGTGATGGATGAAGTGATGAATGTAATGATGAAAATTAGATTTTATGTAAGGTTATTTTAACAATGCTTATAATTTCAAGTATATAACAAAGGTGGTATATATGACACTTATTGGACATATAAATATGAGTTGAAATAATGAATTATGCATGTTTGTATAGGGCTAAAATCATGCATGGTAATTAGTGATTTATATTTATGAGTTGAGTATCCCCATATCTGTCTAAAAGAATGATTCAAGTGAATGGTGCATGTATTTTACATTGGATAGTATAGTAGATTTTATAAAATATATTGAATGTAAAATATAGTCAAAGGATTTAATAATATGGTATAAACCAAAGAATGAAGATCTTTTTATAATAAGAAAAACATATATGTATAAAAAAATTAGTATGTGAAAAGTTACAATATCACTCCCTCAACAACTTCATCATCCCTAATAATCCCTAGTACATATAGCATGGAATATCTCAATGCAAATCTCACAAATTTTTTGGTTTCCCTCCCCTAACACCCCCTGTATAAAGGTTTTCATTGCTTATATGAAGTCATATATGAAAAGTGGATATGAAATGATTGGTTAGTTAGCTCCTTACTAAGGTAAATTGATATGGCTAGCCTTCACAATCTATATACTGATGCAATAGAGTGGAGAGGAAGATTAAAAAATAAAATTAATATAAAAGAGAACAAGAATTGATACCTAATATTATGGATCTAGTTGGTGTTGAATAATGGATTAATACATATATTAGTCCTCCTCATACTCTATCAAAACTTTTGGCGGTGCTCGTGATGTTGGTGTAGGATATTCATTATTCCATTTACTTATTAAATATATAATTCCTACACATATAGCTTCATCTTACTTAGGTGCCATAAGAGGTTAAGTGGGTGAGGGGTGAGTTCCACCTAGAGTTCCACCTAAGTTCAATTGAGTGCCACTGTGAGTTCTCCTATGAGTATCAAATTGAGTTACACTCAGTCTAACTATGAGTTCTCTAGCCAGTTAACTCTCCCTAATCCTTTATAATCCTCTTCACCATGTTATTTTAACTAATCAAAGTAGTGTAGAACATATAACTGGTAAGGAAGGCATTTAATACAAAAGATAATTATTACACATCTTCTTGCATATTTCTAAATATAGACAAGGTCATCATTGTTGTAGAATACTTATGTGCTCACTCTACCAGAAGATCACCTATTGGCTTATTTTGACATGGTATCAGAGATAAAGGTTTTGGTAATAAGCATCAAATTATCTATTGATTTTTAATTTGTATTCTATTTAATTTATTGAGATGAATTTGAATATTTTTTCTCTTTTTCATTTGCATGTAAGCTTAGTTGTACAAATTTGTGAGAAGGATACATGGTTTATAGACCATAGTCCTTTTCTGTGCAGACCACTTTCACATGGTAAAAAGGTCTTTCTATAGCATTCTAACATATCCCATGTCCTCATTTGACAGTCCACAATCAGCTTGGCATTTTTGATTGAAGTGTTTTTAGGAAGGCCTGGGTTTTTAAGAACATTCAATTATTTTGAATATTTTTTGGCTTGTATACATCCTGATCATTCTCATACCTTCCACCATTAGCATAATACTTTTCTATATGGCTTACATACTTTTCTCATGTAGATTGATCATTTCTAGACAGTGCTTGTACTTCTATTCCCAACCATTGAGGGGTTCTTTGGCCTATCCAATGACCTCTTACTACCAATCTAGAAGCTTTAGGTGTTGGTATTTTTATAGATATAGAAGTGGGCAGCATAATAGAGCTAAAAATAATATTTTGTATGTAGGTTGAGGCACAATCAAGCTGATTATAGATTGGTTGCACCTCTCAAGCCTAGCAAGCGATTCATGTGGTTATTCTATCCCTCATGACCTCACCACTCTCTGACCAACTTGGTCATGAACTTCATTATAGATCCTCATGATGTCTCTTCAAGGCTATTATATAGCAAAGAGAATCCTTGATGGAATGTATAGTATGCCACATAGGATGTTGATGTGGAGACAATCTCATTTATAACTTTAGAAAAGATAAGGGTGATGAGACTAATGCAAAGAAATGAATTATTATCCATTGCCTAAATTTGTTACATTTGCTCTATGTTTGTATTTTTTTACTCTATTCTATCGTATGATCTACAATTCTATATCCTCCATTATGTCATCTAATCTACATATATCATATGCATCATGAATCTAACATTTCCCCTCCACCTAGGTTGAATCAATTTGATTCCCTCCTTGCCCTCATATACTCACGACCTATAGAAGAAGATAAGAAGAGAAGAGAGTGGAAGATAAGAACTGATAGTAACTTTAACCCTGTACATGCAAATCTAATCTAACTGTGTATGCAAACTATGTGGTAAAACTTCTCCAGCTAGCTCCTTACATGAATAATGGGGGAACCAGCTAACTAAGTTTTAAAAGTCAAAACACTAAATACTACTTAAAAAGAAATAAATAATTAAAGCATGTTTTATTCATTTTTAGAATAGCTTTGCATAAATTTTTAATTAAAACCCCCCTTGTAAGAGGCTTTTTTAGAAAAATCAACATAAAGGTGACTAGACAAGGGTTTTTTTAACTTTTGTTGACGTGAGAAGGTTCATAGTTTAGTGCGAATTCTAATAGATAGTTACATGGCATTCTTTATGTTTGAACTTGATGAGTATTTAATATATAAGTGCAATTTAATTAAATAGGCCATTAATGATGGAAAAAATATTTTGCTATAACTTTTGATTGATAACTCAAAATTGAGTGCCACTTTTTTTAAGTGCATATCTTTTGTCCTCTTTTCAATGGTTTGCTTTGTTTTTTAAAAATAACTAAAGTTCTAAAGTGTCATATTTAGAGGGGGTTATGGGCCCTATTACTTTCTATAGCATACTTCATACACTGATTGCTCTCATTTATATGGACTCATTTTTGGCTCAATCTGAAGTCCATCTCTAGAGCATGCAGTATTGTTGTCCCTTACTCCAGGACTAATTTCTCACTTGGATGCATTCTCACCTTTATCAGACGTCTCATTCATGAGTGTGTTTTCGGGGTTCATTACAGAGTATTTATGGATTTATGTACTTTTATAGTGTCTTTTCTCAATCATGTCGACCCCATTTGAGAGAATCCAAATGAGGAGAGCTATTTCATCTCTAGTGATCCTTCTTGGGAAGGATAATTACACTTCATGGCATGTTTATATGGAACACTTGCTCACACACAAGAATCTTATTCCATTTCTACATGGACAGATTCCTACACTCACTAATCCTATTCACTTTGATAAGTGGGCTAATACTTGTGACAAGGTTTTTACCACTATAATACTACATGTTTCCATGGATCTTCATTTCCATGTGGAATATATAGAGTCTTCATGCACTATTTGGAGCATCCTACCGTCTCTTTTCAGAGATCCTACTGAGACCTATGTCACATCTCCTCCTTCACTTCTTATTGTCTCTTTTGAGACTATTGTACTATCTCCTCATGCTTTTATTTCTTCCGATGATACATCTATGGTGGATAGTTCTCATCCTTATTTTGAGCTTCCACTACAAAATGATATTCTTCTAGACCTTAGTTATCCTATTGTAAATTCTACTTTCATTCATGTGCATATTATTGCTCTTTCAAAGCCTTCACAGACTTGCATTTTCAAATAACTTACTGATTTCAGTGAGAGTATACACATTCAGAGTATTGATGACTCATATGTTCCTGTAGATGTTAATTTTATAGATTTGAGTGTTTTATCTATAGACCAATCTTCAATTTCGATAGTTGTTGAGTCTTACTCTCCTATTCCCATGGACATTATTTTAGTGAATGTTCCATGTCTATCTTCTTCTCTGGATATTCCCTTCCCTTCATTGTGTGCTTCTTCATTTCAATCTTCTATAGTTAGTCTTGTGATATTTGATAAGAATTTACCACATTTCAGCATTAACAGGGAGATATTTGAGCATTATCCAGAGATATACATCTTGATTCCTATACACATTCCACTTGAGTGGTAATTCAATAGTTTGACAACTATTGATTTCTTTCTTCCAAAATGAAGAGGTAACATTTATTATAGAGGGACCTACTAAAACATTCACTATGTGAGATTATGTGTATACATTCTCTCTCTTCTTTGTGGAGGCACATATCTTTCATATATTGTAAGATACTGGGATCATCACTATGTGCTTAGGTACCTCATCAAGGCTTGTTGTCAGGACCCAATTTTATATCCCATCTAAGCTATACTTAAGGGGGGGTGTTGGAGTGGGCTTTCTAGTCCCTTCTTTTTATCTCTCTTTTAGGGGGATTTTTTTTCCACTAGATTTTCTTCTTTTACTCCACTTAATGAGAGTTACATTTTACGTGGGTGCCTCATCAGGCCTTTTTTTTAGGACCCATCTTTTAGTTTTTGCCAACCTAATATATGCTTAAGGGGGGTGTTGGTGTAGGATATTCATTATTCTATTTACTTATGAAATGGATAATTCTTACACATGTAGCTTCAGCATATTTAGGTTTCATAAGAGATTAAGTGGGTGAGAGTGTAAGTTCCACCTAGAGTTCAACTTGAGTTCCATTGAGTGCCACTGTGAGTTCTCCTATGAGTCCCATAGTGAGTTACACTCAGTCTAACGATGAATTCTCTAGTGAGTTAACTCCCCCTACTCCTTTATAGTCCTCTTCACCATGCTATTGTAATTAACCAAAGTAGTGCAGAGAAAAATTTTGGTAAGCAAGGCAATTATTGTAGATCTTGAACATTTCTAAATAGACAAGGTCATCATTGTTGTAGAATACTTGTATGCTCACTCTACCAGAAGGTCACCTACTGGCTTATTTAGACACGTGATACTTATTTGTTCTTAATAATCTTTTAAATTTAATTGGTATTATTTATTTTTTATGGCCATTGATATATTTAATGACTTGTGGGCCTAATATAAAATAAACTATTTAAAATGGATAAATTGCAAGACCAATTGATGATAGTTCCTCTAACATAATATTATGTTGCAAGGAAAAATATTTAAAAATAAAATTTAGTGTTTAGGAAACATCAAATTAAAATTCTTGCCTCTCGTATTGGTGGGTTAATGACATACATGCTAGCACCTTTTTCTATCATGTGTTTTGTCTAACTTTATCTGTTTCTATCATAAATTTGGGCCAAAAGCAAAAATAGTTATTCATCTTTCAAAATAAATTATTTTTATTTCAATGTATAACCTATTATATGTGTACATTATATATTAATGTAGGTAAAAAATAAATAATTATTTCTCTATTAAAAAAAATGTTATTTATAAAATAATTATATTAATAATATTTTACAATATATCAATATATATATATATATATATATATATATATATATATATATATATATATATATATATATAAATAATAAAAATAATAATAATAATAATATTTATGAATTTATATTATTTTTTTAAATTATTTTTACCACATTTAAATTTTTATAATTAAAATTATTATCTTCAAAAATTTAAATTTTTTTAAAACATTAAATTAAATACAAATTTTAATTCATTTTCGAAGCCCATTTTATTGTATACATTTCAAGATATAAGAAAATGGTTTATATATAATTTAACCTCCCCATAAATTCGAAAGAGACATAAAAATTAAAATTAGAACTAAACATTTCTTTCAATGTATTTTCTATATAAGTCTCCCAATACTTGTTTCCTTTATTACTCAAAAGAACAAAAAAATAAAATATGTCCCTTTGAAGGATTATCTAGAACATAAAATTAAAGCTGAATCTCTAATGGTGGCTAGGAAAAGGAGGGACGGGTCAAAATTATTTTAATTTAAACTTACCTCAAATTTAAAAGTTTTATATGTTCTCCATACACCATAGCTTGGTGACATTTTTGGGTCAAATTCCCTTTTATTCTCTTCGCCACTTTTATATTTTCTATTAAATATTTTAGATAAGATGTTACGGACAAGAAACTACCTACTAACAATTGTGGATTTAAATATTAAAGATGTTTTTAATAACCTTTTTGAATTTTGAATTTTTGTTTCTAAACTTCTCAAATTTGATGCTAATCTTGAGTGTATCAAGGGGAATACTCGATGGCATGAAGACAGAAAAATAAAAGAGTTATTTTGGGAAGCTAGAATTTGATTAAAGAGATAGAACACGTGTTTTTAAATTTAGATATTATATTAAACTAATTTGTTATAGGTCATTTTAAAATATGAAAATTTTAATTATTTTGATTAATGAGATAGAACACGTGTTTTTAAATTTAGATATTATATTAAATTTATTTGTTGTAGGTCATCATAAAATATTAATATTTTAATTATTTTTTATTTTAATTAATTTATTCAATATTTTAGGAAGATAATAAAAGATGATAAAAAATATTGCATATGGTAGATACAAATCTTTTAGGTGTAAATTTTATTTTACATATTGTAACACTTTCAATATTAAAATAAAAAGTTAATAATTAAAAATAAGATATTTCAATACTTCATAATATTTGAAAAATATTATTTTAAAATCTATGTAATAGTAAACTAACAAATTAATAATGAAACATAGGGAGTTTTGATAGTCTATAATATATGTTAAATTAGGTAATTAAAGGTTTTTATAAGTTATACCAACATTACCTTAATAAAAAAAATATAATATTACTCTGGAGATAATTCTAGTGCTTCATATGGGTTCAACAACTATAAAGCTAATTGAGGTGGACCGCCATTTTAACCCAATTAATTCTCATAATGATCAAAACATATGAGCCCGACCCTGGCAATATTGACTGTGGAAATCAAAATTGGAAATGGCAGTGCAAAGCACTCATAATAGGGGATGGCTAGCACCCTATGTGGCAAGTGACATGTGATAGTTTAAACTATCGCAACCATCACCCTTCAAACTTAAGCCTTGGGATATTTTTACAATGTTAAGATTAGGCAATCATCACGAAGAGTAGCATGGTAGATAAGGATGCTCTTCAGGTCCTTCCAAATGCACTAGGTAGACCAAGGGCAAGGCGACGACAGTCAACCCGGTGAGGGAAATGAATGAAAACATGGTTCAAAAGTATTCTCTTGATGATTTGCACCACTCCTTCTTGGGATTAGTTAATGTTATTTTGAATTTAGTACACCTATTGAATTATGATAATCTTTGTGAGAAGAAAACAAGGATCACTATGAAAAAGACCATGAATATCTAGGAGTAGGCCCTGGTGAATGGAGTGAAGGATTAGAAGCTCAAATATCCTCCACACACAATTGTTTGCAAGGTTAGGCAGAGGATCTTGAGTTGCATCAGTGGATTCAGTCATACAAGCCATTTCAGACCTTGGTCAATCCATTCCCATGATAGGTACTCTCAAAGTAGTGCAACTCATCGACATTCAAACTACCTTGTTTAGTGTCAACAACTTATTGGTAATACATGAGGATGTTAAGAAATTTGGGGCTATGGTGGAGACCAAGCTTAACCAATTCTAGAGACTATTGAAGGCGTTTGCCCTTGACAAAATTGCTTAGGGACAAAAACTAAATGTAATCTATGAGAGGATGAGCATCCCAAGTTCCAACAATGAGCCTCAACTTGCAGAGTCACTCACTACACTAGTCATCAAGGAGGATGCTCACAATAATGACCCAACTGCAATAGTTTTTATCTATAAAAGTACTTGATTTCCTTTATATTTATCTATGTTTCTTCTCATGTTCTCGAAATATAAAAAATACCAACCACAAATACATTTTAATGTATATCTCTAATTTAATAAACAGACTTTACCTTATATATATATATATATATATATATATATATATATATATATATATATATATAAATAAAACAATCATTTCTCAAACACCAATGAAATTCATACATAATTATATAATATTTTTTTTAATCCCTATAATAAGGCACAATCATCATCAATACATCCTTTTATGTATGTTAAAATCCCTATCCACTGCGAATATAATCTAAGGAATGGGTCCTATTTGATGATTTAATAAGTAATTTTTTTCTTCTACTCTTTATAATCTGCATTGCCATAACTAACGACAGAAGTTTTTAAAAGCAATTGAGTTTAATTAAATAATTGTTAAATACTATCATACTTCATAAAACATATCTGCATAAAAATAATACACACACTTTTTCAATAACTTTTTGATAGATAGGAAGAGTTGAATAAAATAATGCTAAATGTCAACATTCAAAACTGTCGACCGTGTCCTTTGAAAGTATTTTTGTGTTGGATTTGATAGTCAAAATCAATACAAGTTATTTTTTAACACTAAAAATAGTTGTGTTGTTCAACGGAAACGATGTAGATATTAATGGCAATCTAATCGATGTCATTGAGAAGAATTCTTCATAGACTAACAATGGAATCCCAGCTGCTTCAATTTCTCCACAACTGCTTCCACTTTCTTCCTGTCTCCTGTTGTTTCTGTATAAAAATCCCAAGTTACACCTATTCAAAAGAATCGGCTATGCTTGACTTCTCTAAACCAAACCATAAATTAATTAGCGTAGTGTTTTTGTTTAGAACACCATAAATTTCTTGAGGCAGGGAACATTCAACCACGAGGAATGACTTCCCTTCCCTTTCCTTCCCTGTACAGTCTATATATACACAGCTTCCCATTTTCTTTGTATCCACCTCTTCCCTTCCATTACTTAGTGAAATAGTTTTCTCTTACTCTCTTGGGCATATCCATTCTCACATCGCTGAAATTAATTTTGGAACTGCTGCAATGGGGAGAAGTCATTTCATCGTCACGACTGCTTTGCTGCTGTTTATTTTCATTACGGTAGCATTTAATATAGGAAGTGCAGATGCGGCTCGAATTCTCAAGCCAAAACACGCAAAGGATATATATTCTCCTCCGCCCAATCTCATCAATGGAGATATTAAAAGTGTTATATCCAACCACAGACCTGGATTGAAGAATAAGCTTCCGTCTGGCCCCAGTCCCGGAGTAGGTCATGCATATACCAACGCCGGTCCTGTGAAAGCAGCTAATGGGAGATCAGCCAGCATATTGAAGAATAAGCTTCCTTCTGGTCCCAGCCCTGGAGTCGGCCATGCATATATCAACGTCGGCCCTGTAAAGACGAGTGAGAAAGAGACAATATTGAAAAACAAACTTCCATCTGGACCCAGTGTAGGTGTTGGCCATGCATACATAAATTCCAGCCCTGTTAAGATAGCCAAAGTAGGGCCAAAACATTTGATTAGTTTGACTGAATTGCCTTCTGGTCCGAGTCACGGAGGAGTAGGCCATTAGAGAGGATTTAAAGCAACTGCAATTTAAGTACTCATAGCTCTTCTAACAATGTATAGTTGCAGGGTTTCGTCAGATGTTGAACCTGGCCTCTGTAGGAGAAAGACCTCCATTTATTTATATTTATTTAAAGATGAGAGCCAAGCTAGATGAATAGAAGCAAATTAAGTAACCATGTAAAATCCGTAATCGTGTTAAATTTGTTTCATATATAGATTCTCTAAATCTCTATATATAATCTAATAAAGAAGTGTGTTTGTTTATTTCACACATAATTGTATGCTACTAAATATTGTGCTTATATACACTAGGAATTGCTTGTGGGAGGTGCAAAATATACGTCAATAAAGAGAAATAAGTGTTCTCTTAATTATATGAAGAAATAAAAGAGATTAATTATGAAGAAATTTAAAAGATTTGTTTGATATTTTAATCATTTTATAGATAAATATTAAAATTCATTATTGTTAATAGCAAAAAAGAAAAATTGGAATAAAATAGAAATAATAATTAAAATATTGTAAGAAATTACCTAAATTTTTTAAGTTTTCAAGAAAAACTGCTCCTTAATCAAATGTTAAAAAAAATTAAAAATATTTTTTAAAAATATCAATATTAAATTGTTTAATAAAATATGATAACATTATATAACAATTATTTTATTTGTCTGGTAAGTTTGTCATTTATATCAAAAATATTTATTGACCAAGAGAGCTTAAAATTAGTGACAAGGATTAATTTTTTGTTAAGTGTGCAATTAATTTTTTTTTTCTCATATTTATTTACTTTGTGGTTTAGTTGAATTTTTTTTAAAATTATGAAGTATTGATTTAGGTTAATAACACATCAAGGGAGACTATGAATCATTTCATAAACATTAAATTCCATTAAAAAAAATTGCATTTAATGTAACAATGTATATCTATAAAATAAAGTTTTTATTGTAGTAAATGGTACCTATATTATTATTTCAATTTATTGACTGCTTGGCTTCCATATCTTCAACATAACTATTGGAGAGACAAAGATTTTTTGTCACCATCATTAATATCTATGACGTAGTCACATCAATATATACCATGCATCGAAAGCAAAGAAATACAATCATATTAGCTCTCTAACATCTAATGTGAACTGTTGATCATGTATGAAACATGTAAGACTTATTTATTTATCATAAAAGCAATCTGAGAACATTATTTATCTTAAATAATAATACAAATAATAATCATAGAAAAAGAGACTTAAGTGCACAAAACTATGATTTATCTATGCTTTCAATAAAATAATAAATTTGATCTCATAGTTATGCTCTCACATATATAATATTTTATTTTTAGTATGAACTTAAAATTAAACTGTGTCAATAACACATAGCAAACATATAAATCCTATGCACACAGGTAAAAATAATAATAAAAGAATTAAAATTTTTGAAGTTTCCATCCCCATATTTTTAGACTCAAGGGAAGGTGATGTGGCCTCCAACCACATAATGGATTCAAAAATCAATTAACCTCACAATACATAGAATCAACTAAAGAATTCACTATAAAATATCTTCATTAATTTTCATTAATCAACAATACATTACATGTTCAAAAGGCCATGCCGCATATGCATGCCATTACACACTCTCAATACTTGGCCAACATGCCAAGGAGGCTTCCTCAAAAAGATTTTAAAAAATCTATCATCATAAATTCCCACAATTCCAACCTAGCCTAACAAAATCAAAGGAAATACATTCATCTATAGATTTTACAAGGAAAGAGTGAGTGAAAGAAACACAAAAGGGCCAGAAATTCATCTCACTCTTTCACATGGAAGTAATCTTTTCAAGAGACAAGGTGTATCCCAAGATAATCCATGCCACATGCTTCATGGGATCATCTTTGACCAAGTACAAAGCATCTTTAAAAAATTGGCACCACCTTAAAGTAAGGTCACATGGAAAAAGTAGATTCCAATCTGAAAGAGAGATCCATGTTTCTCCACTTAACAAAAGCTTATGAAATAGGTAGTTTTGTCTTTTGAACACTCTTTTCATACCCCACATGATAAATTCAACCCATTACACCTAAGCAATCAATAATAGTGTTGTGGACACTTGACCAAAATGAATAGTGTCTATCAAATCATCAGTGAATAGTGTAGCATGAATAATGTTTTTTCTATTTCATCATTCTCAATGTATGTTGTAACATTTTATGGTTTGACCATTTGATGAAAATTATATATTTTTTTTACATTTCACATAATTATTTATAAAAAAAATATTTGATCCAATCCAAACAACTTTCCAAAATCTATTACTGCATAAATGAAATGCTAAACTAAAAGCTAAAATATAAAAATTATTAATTTCTTAAAAATATAGTGACTTGATTTATGTTAAAATCTCATTTCATTTATGGTCTCAATTATATGCAACAAATATTTTGGATTGCACAGATAATAAAGAAATGTTGAAAACATTATATATGTTAATTTTACAAAATAATACAATGTGTACTAGAAAAGAAATTAAATCTTAATAATGACCAAATAAAAACTAAAATTATTCATACAAGAAACAAACATTTATACTTAAAACTAATTTATAAGCTGAGTTTGGCTTGATCAATGGTGATCTTGGTGTAATTAAAACTTTAATTTATATAATTGATACTAAACCACCCTAATTTCCAAAATTTGTGGTTACACATAAAAAAATATAGCCATGACATAGGATCTAAATAAATCTTAATATATGAGATTGTCCCTATAATTTAAAGAGATCATTAATATTTTCCATAAAAAATCCTTGGAGGTCTAAAACACATAGATCACATGTACCAAAATTATAAAATCAAACAATTCATATTAGCGTTAATGAACGTTAAAGCCTAACTTTCATTACAATAAATATAGTGCAAGTCTAACAAACAGCTTTGTATTTTTCATCCTTTCTCTTTTGACTGGTATTCATTTAAAGTAATCAAATTTTTTTGTGTTGGACTAATCGCCAGCATCCCCCTCAGGGATTCGTGACATGGACTAACAGCCTCCCGTGGGTACTTATCTGGGGTTTGTATTGGGCGTTAACAGGTTGACCTTTTGGCGCAACGGCAAGCATTCCTACAATTGGTATCAGAGCGGTGGTCACGGGTTCGAATCCCCTCAGGTGACGCTGAGGGGGGGATTGTTGGACTAATCGCCAGCGTCCCCCTCAGGGATTCGTGACATGGACTAACAGCCTCCCGTGGGTACTTATCTGGGGTTTGTATTGGGCGTTAACAGGTTGACCTTTTGGCGCAACGGCAAGCATTCCTACATGTTGCCCTTATTTTTATGCCTTAACAAGTCTTTAAATTATATATGCATTGCTAACATGTAGACTTGGCTTGGAGGGAAGTTTGTTTTTTAATATTTTATCTTGCTCACTAGTCTTTATAGGGTTGACATTGATATATGCATGTCTGACTCAAGGTTTAGGACTAGAAGGAATATTACTATCTATTATTTTGTAAATTATATCCCAATAGTTATTTGAAAAAAAATGATGTTGATATATGCATGACTTAGTTCAGGACTTGGGCCAGAAGGGAGCTTGATATGTAACAAACTTATTTTATTGTGATGAGCTTTGAGTTTCATGTAACCAATTACAAGAATGTGACTGTATTTAACACTTTTAGTGTCTCCTTTACCCATTTTGGCTTAATAATTTGAATTCCTTCTCCAATTTATATAGTTTAGGCTACTGTAATGAACATACACATCTTTTTTAGTGTCTCCTTTGCCTATTTTGGCTTCTGAATTTACGTTGCTTCTATACTTTATATATTAAAAGCTATTGTAATGAAAATAGCCAACACCAAACTATTCATTACGATGAAACAACATCTCCCCAGTGCAAAAATTATAAAACTAATCTTAGTGATGTATGAATGGATATGCATAAGAGAGGAAGTGAAAAATAATTCTCAATCAAATGGAAGGGTAAAGGCAGATAGAAATAAAATTGGAAACTATGTAAATAAGGGAATATCATTGGGTATGACATAGTGGAATTCATTCCTCGTGGTTGAATATACATTTGTCAAATTTATGGTATTTTAAATCAAAAAAAAGAAAAAAGAAAGAGAAAGAAAAGGTGGTAGTGATTTTATAGTTTAGTTTAGAGAATTTAAGCATGTACTATTATTTTGAATAGTTACACATTAGTATATTTGTATGGAGAATACAATGCATCACAAATAATATTCTCAATGTCAATTGTGGGGTAAATTAAAAAAATCCTTCTAAGTTATTGGGTTTTTGTAAATTAAAAAAATCTTTCTAAGTTATTGTGTTTAGAATGCAAATGGATAATTATTATGATATTTTGAGAAACTTAAAAATACCAATTCCAAAATTTATATACTAAAATGTTTCAAATATTTAAATATTTATAAAGATATATTTTTTGAGACTTTACATGATATTACATTACCTCATGATATTAAATCAAATCATTATTCTTTTAATTATTAAAAAATTATAGGATAGTGAGATCTTAATTGATTTTGACATGGACGAATTACAACTTAAATATAGACCAAAATTACCCATGTACATTCATAATAAAAGATCAAATGTGTGCTTATAATTAATGGTTTGGGATTGCAAATTCTTAGTGAGACCATTCATAATGTACTCTGTCATTGTCATCATTCTCTTATAACGTTTACTATGAATATGAAAGGGTTTAACAATCAATCTAAAATGGCTAAAAAATAATTATATTGAACATAAAAATTGGTTGATTCAAACTATAACTACATAATGTAAAGTGATAGATAATAATGTTTCACTCATAGAAAAAATATTTCAATATAATTATCAAATAAATATTTTAGAAGAGTTAAATTTTTAAAATATTTTTAAAAATCTAGATTCATTATATCTTTTTAAATATAAATAGACATCCAATTTTTGTGTAATTCCCTTTTCTAGAGTAATTTTTAGTTATTTTTACACACTTTATTAAGTTTTATATTTTAATTATTTTCATGACATTTTCTATCCCACAATATTATCTCTCCAACCTTTTGCTTTCCATATGTCTTAAAAATTAATCTATTTTATATTTTGAGGTTTACATTTTTTAACTATTTATATTTTTTTGGAGTATTTATATCTCCCATAGTGGATTTGGGATCTACATGGCTTTCATTGAATTTTCCTTATGCAAATTGAGTAGGACGTTGAATCTATTCTCTATTTTTTGTGAATCCTTTTACCCTATATCATATTTTTCTCATATCACTGTTTTCTAAGTGTAAAAATTTATGCATTTCATAACTTAAAGAGTTGTATACATTTAATTCATAGTCATCTAATAAATATAGTTTAAATAAAAATCATATCGAAAGCATTTCATAAGATAGCTTCTTCAGTTGATTAAAATGTTTTACTACATTTTAGAAGGAACGTTCACATTGAGACACCTTTAAACATTATTTAGGGCAATCTATTATTTATATATTTAGTGTAAACTCATTTTTTAACAATTCATAATTATATTTATTTTATGAATATTATATTTATAAAAAATATAAATAAATTAAAATTTTATTTTAATAAAATAAAATAAAGTATTTATATATATATATATATATATATATATATATATATATATACTTTCAACAACTCTCAAACTATTGCCCAACAAAAATAAATAAATAAAATTATTTTTTTATTTTTTATTTGTTGATTATATGTTTTTCACATGTTAAATATAAACAACTTGGTATTTGCATGCTTAATTGCAAAATTTATTCACCAAGATATATATATACGAGTTAGTATCTTTTTTAGTTATATTTTTTTCTTAATAGAAACTTATACCCATTGACATAATTTTCTTAATATATATCCCATTTGCGGGGCTAAAAGTTTGATGACCGACCATCTAGTTCAAGTGCCAACAATGTTTAAAAGCTTGAAAAAAAGAGATTTTATTAAAAAAATTCATTTTATTTAGTTTTATTATTTTTTTTTTTTTTTCCAAAAAAAATTGAATGTTTATATTTTATGTTAGCTTATTCAACTTTCTTTAACCGAGAAATTTTATAAAACGTTCATATTGAGTTTTATTTTTTTGGGTTTTCATATATGTGTTAAGTAATATTTAATAATTATTTAATTTAATTTTTTTAATTTTAAAACCATCTCCCGATAATTATCACATTATGTTTTGCAAAGAATAAAAAAGAAAATTATTTTTCGA
This sequence comes from Torreya grandis, assembly GCA_037957365.1. Classification (NCBI taxonomy): domain Eukaryota; kingdom Viridiplantae; phylum Streptophyta; class Pinopsida; order Cupressales; family Taxaceae; genus Torreya; species Torreya grandis. The sequence continues at coordinate 2,809,255 of JARHVA010000469.1, read as the reverse complement.
TCATCAAACCCTTGTCCTTAAGAAGGAAATTTCTGATTTGGGCCATTATTCTTACATAACACCATTAAAAGCATCCTATGATAATCTTGCAATATTTTTCAGAGATTTCCTATGGGCTAATGATAAGCAGACTTAGGATTTAATAAAGTAGCTTGGAAAGTTTTTTCTCTCCTTCGAGTCAAAGGAGGCATATACATATTATTTTTCTCCAGGACAGCAGTGCACTATGTGATAGATGAGTTTTTTTGACATGGTTAAATGCCGTGATTATTAAAGAAATCTTCTTCAAAATTACATATGAATAGGTTCACCTTATGCCAAATCCAATTAAAAAACTTTGTCTTGATATGTTTCCAATTACCTTTGCCCTGGTCAAAACTAAGGTATTCTTTGTTATTCGGATTATTTTTAAAGCCTTTGATTTGGTTAAACCTATTCTCAAATGTATTTGTTGATTGATTTAAATTAGTGATTTTTTTCAATAACTATCAAAAAATAATATTACTATAACTCATGGTATTAAATCATTTTATTGTTTTAAGAAATGTATGTGTATTGTGCAAGATCTTATTTCTCCTCAAGATTGAAATCCATGTTTCAATATTCAATGTAAGTATAAGCTACTTATTTATTAAATGCCTTATATTTATTGTATTTAAGAAGTTGTTTGCAATGTTATGATGAACAAATCGGTGCTTCCATAGTCGATGGCATAGTGAAACGACAAGCATTTGAAATGTCAAACACCATTTAAACATTGTATTCTAAGAAATTTGTATAAAATTCTAAGACCATTTTATTCAACTCTTGACAAGTTAAAAAGATGGATTTTAAACTCTTCACCTTAGACATGGATTTCTGAGCTTGATAATATATAAGAAGCTAACCCAGAGCTTAACTAGCTTTATCAAATATTTCCACTTAGAGAGATCTCACTAAAATGAAATTTCTCATTCAAAATTTCATGTGTATAAAAAACCCAAGACGTTAAAACACTATTTATAAACTTTTCAATAGGCCTAGATTGCATGACAATGGATCCATATCATTTTCTCTATTTGTCACCTAAAGCCCATCACCTAGAAGATGACTTTTGGTAGAGACTATGCTTAGTGTACAAATTACATTTATTTTATTTTATTTTATTTTATTTTATTTTATTTTATTTTATTATATTAGAGATTTTATAATTTTTAAAAATTAGGAATTCAACCATCTGCAGCAATGAGAGTATATCACAATAGGTTCTTATTTGGGATTTTTTAATCTCCAAGATATCTTGCAGAGTGCACTTTTTATCTCCAATTTTTAAATAAATATCACCACAAATTTGAATAATGCAGGATGTATCATTACCGAGAGAGACATTTTCCAGTGATGATTTTTGGTTCAATGTGGAGAACCATTCCTTCTTACTAGTCATGTGTGATGTAGCACCATAACATATACCAAAATAAATTTAGATAAATGTTATCCTCATATATTTTAGTGATAAATATTTGATCATCATATAAATAATCATTAACATAGTAACCAACACTCACAAATTAGTGGAGTCCACACTTTCAACCAATCACATAAATCCATACCAAGAAGTATAATATAGAAAAAAAATCTCGATTGGTTGTCCAAGTAAAGTCAACTAATTTATGAGTGTTGGTTAAACTTGCCCCAATGAAAGATGTATAATGCTCATTAATATTGATCAAACATGAAGGCTATATATATAGGTTTTATGAGCCATAGTCCATCACACCTAATACTTCATGGTGGAGAAAATTATTAAATGTCTACAAAAACCTACCTACCCTTATTTACTAATACACTAGTTATTTGCTATTGAACACATGTATGACTTTCTAGACTATGAGCTAGTACTTATTATTATTCTAATACATAAGATCAAAGACCAACAATAGCCTAAATACTTTTGACTTGATCCCTTTAAACATCTATGTAATTAATCAAAAGTTCATGAATAAAACTTGATGCTACTTAAAGTTTATTAATTTTATTAAAGAATCAAGACCAAATTCTCTATGCAAAATCACAATAAAAGAAGATGTGTTGTGAGTTTTTATAATTATTGTTAAAAAACATGCATCAAGAAAACCCTTGAAAATCAATCCTTTGAAATTTATTTTATAAAAAAGATTTCTTCTTCATAATAAAACACATATTTATGTTAACTTTAAGAAATCTTCAAAAATTCATACTTTTTTCATATGCTATATTCATGTATTATGATAAAATATTAACTTATTATAACTTTGTTTCACTAAATTTTATAATATATTATAAACCAAATTTAAATAATATAATACATTGTTTTTTATATATCATTTTAAAATATAAACAATTTTATTATGTTTAATATTTTTGATATTTTATTAAACGTTTATAATTTAAAAAATAAGTAATGGCCGATGAAAACGACCAAATGAGGAAATCCAAATGAGATTTCATTACATTATATATATTTTTCTCATAACGTAAAACAAACCATGTCAATAGCCTTTTTTAACAACCTAAAACGAATTATGAAAATGGCCTTACGAAAACAATGTCACCAGGCTAAATTAAATAGCTATGCATTGAGTGGGTGCAAACCATTCGGGGTATGATTTTTGTAAATATATAGTAACATTTAAATTTTAAAATAAAAGTTGATAATTGAAAAAATGAAGTTTATATTTATTTATATAAATATATAATGATTAAAAAATAAATTAATAATGAAAGATATGAAGTTTTGACTGATAAAATAGGTAGTTGAAATTTTTTACAGTTTTTTTAATTATATTGATAATTATTTTTAAATATTTAATGTGTTAAATTTTTTCAATTTTATCCTAATAAATCATTATTATTTTAATAATATTTATATGTAAAAAATTAATGATATTTTTGAAAGTCTTTTTAATATAATTTAAACAAATATTAATAAAATCTATATAAAAATCAATAATAATTATGTAATAAATTTTTATATAATTATTTTATAAATTAATATTTTGAGCATTCAATGGTCAATTGTCAAGATTTTGATTAATATCTTCAATTATAATGAAAGTCATTGTCTCTAACTTTGAAAATTTTATTACATTTGATATATACATCAATATATTAAAAATTGATTAAGGTGAGAATAAATGATAAGAGGTAATCATAATAAAAATTCTAAGTTAAATTTGTTATATTCAAAAGTTCTCTAAACGTAAACAAATTTATAGCTGTGTCAGGTGTTATAAATTCAAATATTAAAATTTTTAAATTTTTTATTTTTTTTTAAAGTTATAATGAAAATCTGTTATAATCTTTTATAATTTTTATTTAGATTTGAAGTTCTATTTTGGTAATTATTCAATCATCTTCATGTTTTATTCTTATTATATTTAGTTTTTCTGATTTATAATCATATTCATTATATTCAATTAAAATAAGTAAAACTCCAAAAATATAGATTTTGAACCATTGACTTTCTATATATTTTAACATACAAAATTATTAAATGTACCATTTATTTTTACCAGGGACTTTTAAAATATTAATATTAACAGTTTAAACACACGGAAAAGGTCAAGAAGTTGAACGAGTCTTATTTCCAATATTTCATAAAAGAAGTGGGCGACGTGACAAATATTTAAATAAAAAGTAACAATTAAAAAAAACCATGCCATTGCCAGTCTTTGTGTATTGAAAAAGTCAACAGGGGACGTTTTCTATTTATAATCTATATTGCTACAAGTGACAAGGGAAGTTTGTAAAAGCAAAAGTGTTTAATTAAATAATTGTTAAATTTTTCAACGTTTACTACTGAAAACACATCTGAGGAAAAAGAAATTGAGATTAAAACCCACTATAGACTTTCAATAAATTTTGATAGTTAAGAAGAGTTGAATAAAATCATGTAGAATGTCAACATTTAAAACTGTGGACATGAATTTTTTTTTTTTCATATGTTAAAAGATGAGAGTTTGGATTTGAAAGTCAAAATCAATGGAAACGATGATATTAATGACTGTCAAAATCATTGAGAAGAATTCAACTGCAATATTGTTTGAATTTCTCCGCAATTGCTTTTCATTTATTTCCACCTTAGTTGTTAGCTCTCTTAGGCTAGTCATCGTTTGCCGAGAAATTGCATGTGTGTGATCATAATTTCTTAGTTCTTCCTCCTCCCACGGTATAGAAGGCAATTTGGCCTTCGATGCCTTCATTTCGATTTTAAAGATTGTTGACGGTGCCCGGTCTTCTCCGTTTAAAAATTCCATGTTATAACTATTCAAAAGAATCGGCCATGCTTGACTTCTGTAAATTTAACCATAAATTCACTTTCGCCCTATTTTTTTAAGAATACAATAAAAGTATCTCAATCCTGCTAAACTTATTTTATGAGCACTAACATTTCTCAACTTGATTCCCCCATAAGTCTTTAAATAGGAGTAGGAGTTGCATGAGCGAGGCACAATGCAAACATTAATAGAGTGAGAGAAATGAAGGAGTTCTTCAGAAAGCGAATGTAGTTCGTGTTATTCTTTTTTTTAATGATGTGGATATTCGCTCCATCTTCTATTCCTGTATATCAGTCAAAAGATATACGAAGTGAAATACAAATGTTTAAAAGGATCAAACTCTTTACATTACAATTAAATTTAGGCTTTTATATTTATTAAAATATAAGTATCAATATTAATTGATTCCTTTTTAAATATTAATTGTTGTTATTGTTAGAATTCAAATCATTTTTAATGGAAGTTATTTGAGGTTACATTTTAAATTATAAGAGGCATATGCACAGGGTTATTTGTAACCTATGTTTAGCTTATATATTATTTCATATGTAATACTATAAATAATGTGAATTCAAATATTTTGGTTTCACTAAAAGTATCATTGACCAAGCTAGATTTAATTTAAAAATTGGTTGTAAGTATAATTTGTTGTCTCTTTTTAATGAATAATGTGCGTCTCCAATTAATCATATTTAATGATTTTAACTTTTCCTTATTATATGTTGAAGCTAAATTAATTATTGTATATAAATGAGTTGATAAACAAAATGAGAGTTTTTTAAAAGAACATGAGTTACTATATATTTAACACATTAATAATTTATAATTTTCAATTTTTAGTACAACATTTCATATATTTAATAGTAGATTTTAGAAAGTTAGTTATCCTGGATGAAATCCTTTTTTAAGAGAATTTTCACAATTTAATAACAATTGTTGAAGCTCTGTTAAATGACTGAACCATATAATGTTACACTATATATTGATTTATCATCTAACAAACATAAAACATATCAATATGAATAAATATTTATTAATTATTAAAAAATAAAAATAAATAAAATAAATAAATACTTATTTATATATATCTTGGTGAATATTAAACAAACATGTAATCAACAAAGATAATATATGCAAAACATATAATCAACAAATAAATAATCTAAAAAAAAATGATTTCTTTTTCTTTCTTTCTCTTTTTTTCCTTTTTTTTTTGGTTGTAAAACTATAATTTAAAAGTTATTAGAATAGTTAAAATATATATTAAATATTTATTTCATTTTATTAAAAAAAAATTTATTTTATATATATCATTTTTAAAAAATTAATATTTATAAAATAAAATAATTATAAATTGCTAAAAATAAACTTATACCAAGTCCGTAAATAATATAAAAAATCACCAACAAATCTTTAAAAAAGTGTCTTATCCGTGTAAGAAAAGATGTCTTACAAATATATTGCATCCTAACGTTTAATAGAAATGGGTAGAAGCATAAATCCAAACGATTATTATATTCTAAGCCAAAACTATCATATGAATTGTGTATGTTGACAAATTTTAAAAAATAATTAATTGAGTGCATAGTAATTGAATGATGGTAAGAAAATAACATTCCATGTCATGTGAACAGTAACCACGCACAATATGAATTTGCTAATATCAGTATTTAAAATTGTGTTGTAGAGAAAGTACCCATTAATAAATATTTAATTGGGCATTCTGAATATATGCTTTATAACTAATAATAATATGTTTGTAATGAAAGACCAAAAGATTCAAACAATTCGGATTTCATCAAATGAAATAAATGAATGCTTATGTTTTAATGTGTTCTAAATAATATGTTAAAACATGTATGTGAAATTGTTCATTTTGGTTTGGGATATATTGATTATGTCAGTTTTGAATGAAGGATTAATGAAGTTAATTCGAAAATATGAGTAATCTTTCAATCAATTGTAATTAAAATATTATTATAAATTGATAGTGGTTTAAATATAAATATATTTATTATTTTATTGATCAAAATAAATTTACGTAATATAATATTTGTATTGGTAATTTTTCATAATATATATGAAAAAGTAAAGTAATATAAATAATTGATAAGACATTTTTACAAAAATTGTAGATATATATTATACACGTTAGAATCAAATTCCACATAATTATTTCATAAAATAAATATAATCTCATTCAACATTTTTAACTTCTTATTTTTTAAATATGATAATCCAACTCTAATAACATATACTTAAACTCACATTTCATATAAATAAATAATGTCACAATAACTTAAACTAAATAATAAAAAAGGGTCTCTCAATGTTCATGCTCCTTCTAAAGTGTAGCAATGTCCATTAAATCTTACTTAAATTCAATTTAGCATAGTAAAATAATATCAATAAAATAATTCTAAAGTGGCTTGATTTGTTTTCAATTGTGTATATAAAAAAAGTGATTTCAATCAAATTTACCTCTTGTGAGCCTTAAATGCATGTCCTTGAATAAAATATAATATAAAATAATCTTTTCAAAAAGTGTCACAATATTATTATATATTATACTATGTATTTTTTAATTATATGAGATATGATATTTGTACATAATTAAATTATATTTACTACTTGAGTAATAGAATTTGTAACTGAATGTTTTGTTATACTTTACATAATTAAATTATACTCATTATTTGAGTGAAGAGAACTCGCAACTGAAATTTTTGTTATAAAAATATTAAAATGAATCTCATTTATATTTTAAACATTGCATTGATTAGAGGTATTTTATACATCTTTTTATATCATTGTAAATAATATAATGTATTCCACAAATCTATTATTTAAATAATTAATCGTGTTTTAAAAATAAATAAATAAAATATGTGTAAGAGATTTATTTTTAGAAACCCCTTAAAAATGTGATATATCTAAAATAAAATAATAAAATATGTAACAAAGATATAAAAATATAATTAAAAAATAATGATGACTATAAGTTAATAATAACAATGTAACCAATTTTTCACTAAATAATATCATGAAAATCTACTCCCAATTCCTAATAGTTTGATAAAAAGAAAAAAGAAAGGTATTATTTAAATGAAACATTATAACATGACATTTGTCAATTGAAAAAATAAACATAAAAAATATATAATTTTTTACGAAAAATATTATGTATATTTTAAAATATTATTAAATAATTGTATTACATATAATCTTAAAATATCATAATAAATTTATAATTGTTAGATATTATCTTCAAATATTTTAATGATTCAATTAATCAATAAATTTTTAAAATAAAACAATATTCATCACTTAAATTTTTATTATATATTAATTTTTTTAAATATTAAATTTGCAATGCTACGAATATATTGATAGAACCTTTTTAAAATATCAATTTCCATTACTAACACACATTCATTTCACTACTCATAATAAGGAAATTTTTTTTTTTTAAAATTTAGTTTCAAGAAAACATTACATCATACTTGTTCAGAATATCAATTATATTATATATTTTTGCAATCACAAAACTAATCCTTATTTGAACATAATCACTTAGACAATCACTTCATAAAAACATGATGTACAAAGGTAATTGATGTACTCAAACCAAATAAGGATACTTTATTATTGTATTTTGAAACATTTAAAGGGAAATATTCTAATAATTTATGTTTAAATTTAATAATATATATGATAATTTAATTTATAATAATTATAAAAAATTTATTCATAGAGTGTTTTCATTGCATCCTATTCTTTCACACTTGCAACCCATTCTTAATTTATGAGATAATACATTCACATGACCAAAATCCATATTTATTAAAACTTATCAAATATTGATGTAAAAAAATATGTTGTTTATACAATGATTCATATTTTATTTCATATAAATAAATATAGTTATTTTCCACATTAATCATAGTAGTAATTTTCATCTAGTAAACAATATTTTCCATGGCTATAAATCCATTTTTTCTAACTAAATCAAAGGAAATAAATAGGATTGCATAACTTACGTCCATGTGATGTCAACAAGCATCCATGGCCCTGATCAACCATCAAGCCCAAAGGATATCTCAATGATTAAAAAAAAAAATCAAAGAATATTTAATGACAAAATAAATATTTATATATAATTGTTTGTATACATATTGGCTTGAGATTAAGTAAAAATAATCACACAATAGACAACCAACCATTACCATAAATTTAAACTATAGTCTTTTAATTGTTAGGGTATACTCTAATCATTAAATAGTTCACAATTTGAAGCATTATATTATTTTAGAACAAAAACATTAGGGAAACTATCATACCTCCCCGCTCTAACTTAAGGTTCCATCTAAGTTGATTCTTACACCCATAAGTATAGGAACTCTCCAGTAAACATCCAAATCCTTCACATTATTTTAGCATATTAACTCAAATATTTCTAACATAACAATTCATAAATTATTTCAACATTATCTCTTAATTTATGCATAGTTTTTTAACACTATAACTCCAATACTACAAATTTTACCATACAAAGAAAGCATAGATCCTACCTGAGTACTTCTATAATTTATTTTCCAATGGCACTATTATAACCAAATTTTGTACCTTAGGAGAAAAATTTTCAGGCCTCTCTAAATTTGGTGAAACATGGGATTAACCCTAGACCTGTGGGTTGTCTATAATAGGGGTAAACCTCTAGATTGAAGGGCTAACTACCCTTGATGAATCATTCAGGATCAATTTCATTACTTGATTGCTTTGAAAATGGGAAGAAAGAACTGAAATAAACCTAATTATAGTGGTGATGAACCAAAATAAATTGACCACTACCACACATTGAAAAATGCACTAAGTCCTACAAGATAACATGAAAATACACACATCTTAGATTGAACCTATTGCATCAGTGTTTTGTAGAAGGGTAAGGCATTATAAGGCTAAGAGGGAAGACTAATTCCACTTCAAAACCCACAAGAGACCCTTTAAGACACCACACACAACTTGAAATAAATAAACAACCACGTGAGGGAAGATATATAGGACACAAAGAAGGTGACATATATCTACACTTGATAAGATCAACTATTTAGATCTTTATCACTACATGTAGTCATAAAATGAGGTAAAAAATTAGTTGTTTTATTGATCAAAGGTAGAAAAAATGGGTAGGGATTCATGATACCCAAGTAGAGGATGCAAACTTAGCCAAAAATGGCTCAATATATAGAAAATGTGAGAGAGAAGAGAGAGAGGTCTGGTAGAAGATGTGTGACAAGTGTCCATGAGAGTTAAAACCAGAAAAGGAGTTATGAGATATTATAATAGACCTTAAAGGATATGTATCTCACTCCTAAATCACATTGAACATTCCAAGTGGCATGTGGGTTACAAACTTGCTTGACACCTTGACTAGCTCCTTTGAAATTGCGCTTCTTTGTATGAAAGGATTGAAAAATGGACCTTACAATCATGAATTCACCTTGAAATAATATTAACCCACTAATTTAACATCTTACATGTCTTAATAAACTCCTTTGGTCTGCTCTTCTATCATTCAAGTACATAGGTCTCTTGTAACTCTTCATTTCCCGCACCTAGTTTGGTCCAAGTGGCCTAAAACTCAAGTTCATATTATTCATCTCTTAAAAACAATATGAATGGTCTTAAAATATGTTTTCAAGTTTTAAAAAAACAATTTTGGTTATCGTACCAACTCACAAAAACTCATTTTGCTCATCAAGACTTCAGTAGGCCTACTTTCCTTGTAGCCTATTTTTTATATAAATATCCTCATGTGGGATTTTTATGGACTATAATAAAAAAAAAGGGGAATATTATATGACCCTATATTTTATTACATATCCATACCAAATTTTATCTTCAAACTCTAAGTAGAAGCCCATTTTTTTACCTTTCTCTTCTACCAATTAGGCCTCTTTGCTTTGGACCCTATTTTCTTGCTCAAGACATCTGCCACACATGTGAAATCACCTAAAATTATGTGATTAAATTTAGATACACCATAAATAACCTCCATGTCAATTTTTGGGTTATAGAACATTGTGCTTACAGCCAAACCATGAAATGGCAAAAAATAAGCCCTTCACAAACCTGTTTGGACTGCCCTAAAAAATGGGACTGATTTGATCATCTCTAGAATATAATTTATAAGTTATATTAAATTTAATATTTATTAAAATTCCCAAATGACTTAATCCCATGATTTATAAGCTCTCCCCTTCTCAGAACTCTTATAAAACACCAAAAATATGCAAAAACATGTTATTTTTGGAAATCAATACTAGGGATGTCAGCATAAAATTACATAATAATAACCTAATTTGGAATCCTAAACAACATAAAGTAATTTTAAGTATCAAAATATGTTATTAGATTTGATTTTTAGGTCTTTCTCTACAAACTAGTCATAACTGGGGTTTTGGGAGGGTTTAAGACCTGTTTGTGGTCTTAACAAATGTTCATAAATAAAATATCATTAAATGACCCCATTATAATTGGAAAGCCTTTTTATTATACCCCTTAAACTATTCAAAAATTATTAGACTCCCATGCAAAGTGTGAGCAATGGTATGATCATCTGAAGTTGCTATTTGGGTGGCTTGTTTAGTGTTTCTCAAGCCCAAGAGAGGTCTACTTCAAGTTCTAGGTATTATAAGTTAATCCCACTATTTTTAATATTTCATAGACATATAGAACATCTATTCTCATGATTCCACAAGATTTTTAAGTGTGGGTTACCCCTATGTGTGCTCATGATACACTAGTCAGGGTGTGCGGTTTAAGAGCCTATCTTCTCTTTGCTAGTCCTCAAGGGCCTTGGAGTGAAAACTAAAGTTTTTATCCTCATACAACCTAATCACTAGTTTTGAAACCATGGAGTACCCCAAACAGATCTACAAGTTTGTGTTTGACTATGTATATATATTTATTTTAAATGGGTTTACAATATTTTTGTTTTAAGAGTCCTTATTTCCATTGAACCTTTTCAAACTTATTCTATGCCATTGGTGATATCTGAGAACTCATTTGAAACCTTGAAACTTTATACTTTGCTCATTATCCCCTATCTCAAGACCAAGTCCCTATTAGGTTGGCTATATGTATCAATTAGGGTAGTTTAACTGTGTTATGACTTTATTTGACCTTAAAAACAATCATGTAACTTCTCCATAGCTCAACCATGTCATTTTTTGATATCTTAGGCACTCCTCAAAGCCCTGAAAACTTACATATCATCAACATCTCTATTTAAGCCAATCTTAGTTGATTGTATGTGACTCCAAGATGACTTGACTTTATTTTATCCCTATTAGGTATTTGTACCAATCTTCAAAGTTTTATAATGACTCTTTCTCATATTTTTGATGGCTTAAGGCATTCTCAAAACCCTATAAATCCAATCTCTTCAAATTTCACTTTCATTATTTATGTTCAAAGCATACTTCCTCAAGCTGACTATAGGTGCCAACTTAGAGAGTTGAATATGTTTTTAAGTTTGAGACCTTACCTTCTTAGCTTAGTGACCTTTAAATTATTTTAAACTCATTTAAAGATCCCAAATGGGTCTAAACACCTCATACATGTTATGTTAACTTTTTTTAATCTAAAAATAGGCCAAATTCTAAGTAGGCCTATAAGTGCTCTGTTAAGGTCAATAATGTGTAATGGGTGTTTTAATGTCCTACTCTCTCTCCATGTTTGAGCATAATTGAAGACTTCCATTTGAGTTTTATCATCTCCTAATACCTATATCTCTTTACCTATGCCTAAAACAAATTGGTCTTATCTGCCTATAGTTAGCATTTCGAGGGTGTCTTGATTGTATATTGAAAAGCTTGGACCTAGTCTTGTCATCACTGATTTATATTTTAGACTTCACCATTCACATCCACTTCTCCAATGGACCTTTATCTTGGTTGAGTATTAAATCGGGTTTATATCCTCTCTCAACTATTGAACATCATCTCTTAAAAAGAATGGTTTTTAGATAGCCCTGTAGGTGAACCTTTAAGATCTAGGACTGTATACTGAGTCTTGAACCATCCAACCCTATCAAGTCACCTTTTAATTTATTATTATTGTTTCAAGGCCTCACATATCTTAATTAAAATTATTAATACCTTATATCCATTTCAAGTAACCTTCAAGATATTCAAATGATCTATATGAATTGCAAGTATAATCAATCCATGTGTATATTCTATGCAATGAGAATTAGAGCCTCTAGTCAATTGGAAACAACGTGATAGAGGAAGTAGGGTATTCAATACCATGAAGGCATGAGGATATGTGAAAGTTATTTTCCACCATCCAATATATTCTTATAGTCCACACAACATATATATGAAGGAAACAACAAGCTCTCATTGGAGAAGTGTACATTTGGACTCCATTTTGAAATTTTCTTCACTTTCAGGAGTATAATATCATTTTATAACCTCACACTATGATTTATCATTAGAATTTTATCCAATATTGACAATCAAACTTCCATTATACTCTTCAAACACATATTATGTCTCCCAAAGAGTAAATGCTTGAAGAATATGGACTAAAACACATCTGAGGAAAAATAACTATGAATATATGAACTTGAGGTATTTTCCATGAAAATTTAATCACTATAAACCTCTAATAATCACTACCATGAAGATAAAATAGAGACTTGTAGCATGACTCATTATACCAACTTGTACACTAGGGCATTCTTCCTCCAAGTGAAAGTAACTCACAGAGATGAATTGGATAATTAAAACACCATTAATAGGAGCTCTAAAATTTATAAATACTATCATAAAAAACATTCCTTTCCATTATTTTTTAATCTATAAAAACAAGTGCAAGAATAGACCCCTCTCAGATGAATAGGCCATAGTGACCCGATGTCACTCTTAACAATTTTTAATAAATAATAGGAAATCATTATAAAAAATAATTCCAATTATTTCAATATCATTAGGACCCCTAACAATGTAAAAAAAATTAGATCTTAGCTCTATCTCTCTTGGTCATACCATCCACTTTAATTTTTGCCTTTCTGAGTTTGTGAAGGCAATAAGGAAGGAGAAAAGATGTATGGAGTATCAGCTCAAATTTAACAATGGTATAAAGATATTAAATGACATTATTGATCCAAATAAACACTTAAAACCCATTTTTAAACTGAATAGTGATCCTTGAAGGCCATATAAGTGCCTAAAAAGTGCTTGAAAAGTATCATTCTTTAAATTTGGGAGGTTGAACCTACAATTTTTTTAGTACCTGACTTAAGATAAACATTATATGACATATCTATGACACTATTCATCTTTTTAATCTTCTTTAAATCTTCTCTTTTTATATTGGTACATCCAACCCTTCCAAATGGGCTAAAAGGTGGTAAAAATGTAATTTTTTGCATATAGGAGCCAAAAAAATGATAGAGCATGATAATATTTTCTAAATGACATATAAATAAACTTTTGGAATTAATCTATACTATATTATACCTTTGACTTAGTTTGACTGTGTTTGACTATGTACTTGACCATACAACTAAACAACTGAACATAAGACTAGAACTTAGACAAAGCTAGATAAGGACACATATGACCACATGGGACTCTTTAGGACCATTTAGACCATGAAAATACCATATGAACACCTTATTAAAGTTTTAAATTATATGGGTTGACCTATTTTGACTTGGGGTCAAATTTTGGTCAATAATTTAATGATTCATAGGGGTAGCATGCTTGCAATGCTAATGGACCAGTAGCCTTATCCTTCCATTGGGATATGGAGTCAATTGCACCCCAAAAAAATAAGATCAAACCTTGACACTTGGCCAACAAGAAAACTTTATTACCTCAACAACACACAAAATTAAGACACACACATGTGTTAACTAAGCACTTAGGGAACACAATAAAATAGAAAACAAATAGCTATATACGACTAATCTGGAGACAACTTCTTCCTCCTAAATCAAATGTGAAATTGGCACCATCATTTGATCCATGATATGAAAGAGGACATGAAGTAAATTTCCTTTTGAGATTTGGTTTTGACGTGTTCAACTCTTTCATACTTGTTAATCTTCTTAGCACGAATTCCAATGCAACAATAATAGATACAAACATATCACCTATGAGGTGAATTCTTCTTGTGACTAAATAATCTAAATCTTCTCATGAGACTCCTCAACTTCAACCTTGTTCAATACTACCTCACCAAAGCATTTTTATTTAACCTCCATGGTATTTTGAATGAGATTAAGCTTCCCTTCAACTGATATAATATCATCAAGCTCTTAAAGGAGATTATCATACTCAACCTAATCCTTATCATCATCTTCAATGAAGACAACTTGAATAATATCTATTTACATGGTATTCAACTTTGCAAGGACTTTCAAGATCTTAGAGGAGCTCAATGTTTTATTTCTAATCATCTTTATCTTCTTCCTCTTCAACAACCACAACTTCTTGAACTTAATCTTCATGCTCATTGAGCACTTCATCAAACTCAACTTACTTAATTGAAGAGTATTCAATCTCAAGGATAGTTTCAACTTCATCAAGTTTGATACCTTGGAAGCTAGCATATGGTCCTTCAAGAGGCAATGCATCTTTGATAATGTCTTCAACTTGACCAATAAGAGGTGTAGGATTTTGAAGGGGTTCAAACTTTTCACAGGTCCCATTGGATCTTTCCCATAAGTCATATTGTTCCATGGATTTAATAGCATCTTAAACTTCTATTAGTTTTTCAAAATTAGCCTCTTGATGTTGCTCATGAGTCTCAACTAACTCAACTGATGTGATGTCTCTTTCAAGCACCTTCTCTTTCATGCCTTGATCAAAATCTTCATTGGTAGTTTTAACTTGATCTTGATTATCTTTTTATTCACTAAACAAGATGGATTTATTCTTGTCTTCATCAAGGGGATTCCCAATAGTGAACTCTTCATCATAGGCACTTAAGTCATCTTCTTACCCAGCTACAACTTTGGCTTGATCTTCTTCAGTTATCTCCCATAGAATGGGTTCTCCTTTAAGAAAGGGTGAGGTGAGAGGGTGTTGAACATGTTCATGGGTTGGAGAGGGAGTATGAGGTGTGATGGAGGGTTCATGAGTGGGCTTGGGAATGAGTTATTTTGAAGGAAATATTGGAGAGATAGTAGGTTAAATTGAGCAATGGAAGGGACATCTTCTTCAATAAGAACTTTATTTTCCTCATAGCCTTCTTGAGGATCTTCAACAGATGAAATTTTTTATTACACCTTCTCAACTAGAATATCATTCTTGTTTTTGATACACTTTTAAATAGACCTCCAAGATGTAAAAGTTATAGGTTTTTGAGGATATGGCAATGGGGCTTGATTAGGCACAAAGTTTTCTTTGTCTTCCATCTATTGGTCTTGTCTCTCTTCAAGTCCTTTTATCTTCAACTCCAAATCTTTGATTTCCCTATCTATATCCTCTCAAAATAGCTGTTTTTGAAGGTTATTAGTGGCCTCATGGGGATAAGTATCATAATAAGGTTGATATAAAGTATAAGAGATCTCTTAAGGAGGTGTGGGAGAGACTTGCATGGTTCATATTTCCATTTCCATTAAACTCCCCAATCTATACTTATTTCACCTTTCCCACTCCAAGACTTTACTACTTGATTCCATCTTGGAATTTTGAAAGACTCCTTGAGGGTTCCTTGAGGAAGATAAGTGGAATGTTGGCTTGAATCAATAGCTTATTCTACAACAATCTGATTTTCTTTTTGAATACTCTCTTGGATTGAATTCCAAGAAGAGAAGGTTTGAGGAACACATGGAAGAATTGGAACACTTGGAGATTCACTTGGAAATGTCTTTTTGGTGAATAATGGGTGGCATGTATAAGAATTGAGATGGAGTGTAAGAAGACAAATAGGGATAATTGAATTAGACCTGTTATCCTTCATGAACTTTCAACGTATCTTCTATCCTTTAAATGAGACCACTTACATCCAACATTTCACTTAAGAGGCTTTGCCAATTTTCTCTCTAAATAGGTGTTCATTATCCTTTCAATACCTTCAATGAGTCTCTCATGTCATTAATTATATGGTTATGAATATATTGACCATGTTCTCTTTGAATATGAAGGTCTGAGATGTATTTCTCACAGCCTAAGTGAGTTTTCTTCAAACTTGAAATGTATTGGTTTGAGGGACAACTAGAGACATCTTGAGCATGAGAAGGTTGTTCATATGCAACATCATGTCATGTAGAGGAGAAATATGTTGACCATAGGATTGATATGACTCATAAGGAGGGTAAAAATCTTGAGAAGGCTATGGAAGCACATATTTGGGGTCACAAACAAGTTGATAAAGAAGGTTATATGGCTAGTATGATTCATGACAAGGCTGATAAGGAGGTGCATAATAAAATTTCTCATCATATCCAACCATACCAACTTCATTAGTCAAATGAAACATAAGATATTTAGAAAATTATTTGAATAATAAGTACCTAGGCTACTTATAACTAGTTTATTACATTCAAAGTTTCCATTATTGCTTGCTTGAGTTCTTTCAAAGGCTGATAGGTAGAAGAACACACTGAAAATCCTTCAACTCTTTTGGACCTTATGTCCCACCGACCATGATGAAACTATTATAACCAAATTTTGAACCCTAAGAGAAGGTTTTTCAGACCTCTCCAAATTTGGTAAAACATGGGATTACCCCTAGACCTGTGGGTTGTCTATAACAAGGGTAAACCACTAGATTAAAGGGATAACTCCCCTTGATGAATCCCTTAGGCACACTTTCACTACTGGATTACTTTGAAAATGGGAAGAAATAACTAAAATAAAATTAACTATAGTGTTGATGCACCAAATTTTTTTTACCACTACCACACATTGCACAATGCACTAAGACCTACAAGACAACATGAACATACACTCATGCTAGACTGAACCTATTGCATCAATGTTTTGTAGAAGGGTAAGGCAATGTAGGTTCTTGGGGAGATGGAAATGGGGCTTCATTAGGCACAAATTTTTCTTTTTCTTCTATCTCTTGGTCTTGTATCTCTTCAAGTCATTTTATCTTCAACTCCAACTCTTTGATTTCCCTATCTATATCCTCTTAAAATAGCTTTTATTGAAGGTTATTAGTGGCCTCATGAGGATAAGTATCATAAGAAGGTTGATATAGAGTATAAGAGATCTGTTAAGGATGGGTGGGAGAGACTTTCATGGTTCATATTTCCTTTTCCCTAAAACTCCCCAATCTATACTTATTTCACCTTTCCCACTCCAAGACTTTACTACTTGATTCCATCATGGAATTTTTGAAGACTCCCTGGGGGTTCCTTGAGGAAGATAAGTGGAATGTTAGCTTGAATCAATAGCTTATTCTACAACAATCTCCTTTTCTTTTTGAATACTCTCTTGGATTGAATTCCAAGAAGGGGAGGTTTGAGGAACACTTGGAGATTCACTTGGAAATGTCTCTTGGGGAAGAATGGGTGGCATGTATGACAGTTGAGATGGAGTGTAAGAAGACACATAGCGCTGATGGAATTGGACCTGTTGTCCTTCATGAACTTTCAATGTATCTTCTATCCTTTGAATGAGACCACTTACGTAAAATATTTCATTTGAGAGGCTTTGCCAATTTTCTCTCTCAATAGGTGTTCATTATCCTTTCAACACCTTCAATGAGTCTCTCATGTCATGAATTAGATGGTTAGGAATATATTGACCATGTTCTCTTTAAATATGAAGGTCTAACATATATTTCACATAGCCTAAGAGATTTTTATTCAAGCTTTAAATTTATTGGTTTGAGGGACAACTAGAGACATCTTGAGCTTGAGAAGGTTGTTCATATGCAACATCATGTCATGTAGAGGAGAAATAGGTTGACCATAGGACTGATATAACTATAAGGAGGTTAAAAATATTGAGAAGGCTATGGAAGCACATATTTGGGCTCATAACTAGGTTGATAAAGAAGGCTATAACATATTTGGATGGTATGAGTCATGACAAGGCTGATAAGGAGGTGTATAGTAAAATTTCTCATCATATCCAACCGTACCAACTTCACTAGTTAAATGAAACATAATATATTTAGAAAATTCTTTTCATAATAAGTACCTATGCAACTTATAATCATTTGATTACATTCAAAGTTTCCATTAGTGCTTGCTTGAGTTACTTCAAAGGCTAATAGGTAGAAGAACACACTAAAAATCCTTCAACTCTTTTGGACCTTATGCCACACCGACCATGACAAAACTATTATAACCAATTTTTGAACCCTAGGAGAAGGTTATTCAGACCTCTCCAAATTTGGTAAAACATGGGATTACCCCTAGACCTGTGGGTTGTCTATAACAAGGGTAAACCACTAGATTAAAGGGATAACTCCCCTTGATGAATCCCTTAGGCACAATTTCACTACTAGATTGCTTTGAAAATGGGAAGAAAGAACTAAAATAAACTTAACTATAGTGTTGATGCACCAAACTTTTTTTTACCACTACCACACATTGCACATGCACTAAGACCTGCAAGATAGCATGAACATACAATCATGCTAGACTGAACCTATTGCATCAATGTTTTGTACAAGGGTAAGGAATTGTAAGGCTAAGAGGGAAGACTAATTCCACTTAAAACCCCAAAAAATACCCCTAATGACACCAATGATAACCTATAATAAAGAAACAACCACATGAGGCAAGATAAATAGGACAAAAATAAGGTGACATACATCTACACTTGATGAGATCAACCATTTAGAGCTTTATCATTGTATGTAGTCATAGAATGAGGTAAAAAATCATTTTTTTTCAGAATCAAATGAATAAAAAATTGTAAGTGATTCATGATACCTAGGCGGAGGATACAAACATATTGCAAAATGGCTCAATATATATAGAATGTGAGTGAGAAGAGAGATAAGTGTGGTAAAAGATTCTTGAAAAGTTTAAATGAGAATTAAAACCAAAAAATGAGTTATGATATAGTTCAAAATACCTCCAAGCCCATTTTTCTCACTCTTGAATGAACTTCAATCTTCCAAGTGGCATGGGCATAACAAACTCTCTTGACACTTTGACTAGCTCCTTAGAAACTGCCCTTCTTTGCATGAAAGGAGTGAAAAATGGACCTTCCAACCATGAATTCACATTTAAATTATATTAAAAAACTAATTTAACATCTGATATACCTTATAAATCTCCTTTGGCCTACCATTCCATCATTAAAGTGCATAAGTGTCCTATAACTCTGTATTTCCCACACCTAGTTTGGTCTAAGTAGCCTAAAAATCAAGTGCATTTTCTTCAGCTCATCCAAACCAAATGAATGGTCTTAAAATATGTTATCATATTTTAAACACATAATTATATTTCTTTTACCAACTCCCACAAACTCATTTTTCCCATTAAGCCTTTAATAGGTGTGGTTTCTCAGCAGTGGAGACCTTGTTAGGTTATGAAGGTGTTTTTGATGGGTTTTTTACATTTTCTCATGCAACTTTAGGATGTTTTTTCCAATCCCAAACACCAAAGAAGTAATTCTTGTTTCATAACACCTTGGACTTATCTTGTGTCTCCATAAATGGTTATAGGTGTCCATATATTGAAGGCAAGATCATAGTTGATAATTTGGGTTTGAAACTTCACCCTTGCCTCAGTTATCTTCCAATGCTCTTGATACTTCTTCACCTATCACACTCTTTATATTATCAATATAATTTCTCACATGACAACCCTCTAAGTCTTGTTATGTATAGTCTTATGCATGTAGTTGAGTTAAGTACGCAGGGGTCTAAACAGAGTTTTCATCATGCTATTTAATTATTTTTGAGTTTGATGGTTCCTGTAGAGTAATTTCATTACTATTTGAATCATTTTTTAACTATACATCTAACCTCCTTCTAAGTTAGGTAAGCAAGCTTATATGAGGATTGTTCTATAGCCAATTAGGCCTTGTGACTATTATTTAGCTCCTTTTCTCTATTAGTCACTTATAAACCCTTGTGAACTCACTAAATTTGGAACCCTGAGTCCCATATATATTTAAAACAATCATACACCACTAATGTCTCAGGTTTTTAAGTCCTCAACTCTCCAAATAAATAACTCTCTTAACCCAAACAGGTAGACTATGTTTTTTTAGACTATGTGCCCCTGTGTTCACATTTATCTTCTCCTATTTTTAGGACCTATTAACATTTAAGACTTTTATATCCTAAATATCACACATATAACCCAATCATATTTTTTGAAAACCATAGAGTGCCCTAGAAAGACCTATAGGTAAATGTTTGACTATGTATGTATATTTATTTTGAATGGGTCTACAATATTTATGTTTTAATAGTTGTTCTTGACATTTAACCTTTTAAAACTATGCAATTCCATTGTTTATATCTTAAAACTCCTTTGAAACCTTTAAAATCTATACTTTCCTCATTATCTCTTGTCTCAAGACCAAGGCCCTATTAGGCTGGTTGTAGGTATGAATTAGTGTAGTTTGACTGTGTTATGACTTTATTTGACCTTAAAAACAATCCTTAAACTTCTCTATAACTCAACCATGTCATTTTTTATGTCTTAGGCACTCCTCAAATCCCTAAAAACTTCAATGTCATCAACATCTCTGTTCAATCCAATCTTAGTTGACTGTAAGTGACTCCAAGATGACGTGACTATGCTTTAGACTTATTAGGTCTTTACACCAATATTCAAAGTTTTCCAATGACTCTTTCTCATGCTGTTGATGGCTTAAGGTCTTCTCAAATCCCTATAATTCCAAGATCTTCAAATTTCACTGTCATTATCTATGTTCAAAGCAAACTTCCTCAAGTTGATCATAGGTGCCAACTTAGAGAGTTAACTATGTTTTGAATTTTTAGACCTTGCCTTCTCACCTTAGTGAACTTTCAATACTTTCAAAGTTGCTTGAAGATCCCAACTAGGTCCCAACACCTCATAAATGTTTTGTTAACTTTTCTTAGCTTGAAAATATTCCAACTTCTAAGTAGGCATGTACGCACTTTGTTAAGGTTAAGACTATGTACTAGGTGTTTTAAGGTCCTAATCTCTCCTCAAATTTCATTAGCATAGTTAAACTCTTAAGTTTGATTTTTATCTTCTCCTAATACCTCTACCTCTTTACCTATGCCCAAAACCAATTGGTCTTATCTACAAGTAGGTAGCCTTTAGAGGGTTTATTGACTGCATATTGAAAAGCTTGTACATAGTCTTGTCATCATTATTTTGTATTTTAGACTTCATCATTTGCATCCACTTCTCCAATGGACCTTGAGCTTGGTTGAGGATTAGATTGGGTTTATAACCTCTCAACTCTTGAAGCTCATCTCTTGAAAAAAATTGGTCTTTAGATGGGCCTATAGGTGAACCTTTAGGACCTAGGACTGTATGCTGAGTTTTGAACCATCCAACACTATCAAGTCAACTTTTGATTTCTTATAACTATTTCAAGGACTCATAGAGCTTCATGACAATTCTCAATACCTTTTATCCATTTGAACTCACCTTCAAGCTATTCAAATGATATGTACAGACTACAAGTACAGTCAACCCATGTGTATGTTCTATGCAATGAGAATCAAAGCCTCTAGTGAATTAGAAAAAAATTTGATGGAGGTTGTAGGGTATGCAAGACAATGAATCATTAAGAATATGTGAAAGGTATTTTCCACCATTTCTCTAAACATCTTCAATCTATTCTTACAGTCCACACAACATATATATGAAGGAAACAAAAACAAGTTCTCATTAGAGAAGTGTGCATTTGGACTCCATTTTCAACTTTTATTCACTTTCAGGAGTATAATATCATCTACAAAACCTCACATTATGACACATTATTGTAATTGAGCCAATATTGACAATCAAACTTCCATTAGACTATTCAAACACAAACTATGTCCCCCAAACAGAAAATGCTTGAAGAAGATGGACTAAAACACATCTGAGGCAAAATAACAATGATTTCATGAAATTGATGGAGTTTATATGAGTAGTGGATCACCATAAACCTCTGAGAATCACTACCATGAAGATAAAATAGAGACATGTAGTAGAACTCATTAGAACAACTTGTACACCAAGGGATTCTTCCTCCAAGTGAAAGTAACTCATAGAGATGAATTGGGTGATGACATCCAAAAACAAAGGGAATAAATCCAACATCATGCTTAATATACACAAGATAGATTCAATGAAAATCTTGTAGATGTTGAGTCCATCACAAAAGAGATAAACACTAAAAAATAATACAAGTATCTCATAATATGGTCTAATAAATCTCAAAAGATAAGATGGATTAATTTTTAAGACATATGGAAGGAAAAAAATTAGAGAGATAGTATTGTGGGATAGAAAGTTTCGTAAAACTACAAAAAAATATAAAAATTGAAAAAAGTATGTAAAAACAACTAAAAGGTGTTATGTAAAATGGACTTATACCAAAATTGAGTGTCCACTTATATTTATAAAGAAACAGTGACTCTAAATTTTCCATAATATTGAAAATCTATCAATTATTTTTTTAAAATTATTTAATAATTATTTTTTGAAATATTTTTTTCCTACCAAATAGAACATCATTATGTGTCACTTCATATTATATAGTTATAGTTTAACTTCCAACTTTTATGTTCATTATTTTTTTTCTAAAACCAATCTTAGTTTATTCTAAAACCCTTTTGCATTCATATTCAATGTTATAAGAGAATGATGACTAAGACTAAGTGCATTATGAATAGTCTCACTAAGAATTTTTAATCCCAAACCATTAACTATAAGCTCAAATTTAATCTTTTAGTATGAATGTACATGGGTAAATGTTGATTTGAATTTTATTTAGAATGTAAATCCTTCTTGTCAAAATCAATTAGATTCTTGTTGTCTTTTAAATTTTAATAATAAAAGTAAAGTAATTTATTTTAATATCACGAAGTAAAATAATACCATGTAAAGTCTCAATTTTATAACTAGTATTCTCAATTTTATCAAAAATATCATAATATTTGTCCATTTACATTCTAACATTAGGAACTTAGGAGACATTTTTTAATCCCACTTTGAAGTTGGGAATGTTATTTTTGGTGAATTTTCATTTCCTTATGAGTATACTAACTTATAAATTTTCAAAAGAATCATCCATGCTTAACTTCTCTAAACTAAACCATAAAATCACTGCCACTGGTTTACTTAAAATACCATAAATTTTTCAAGGTGTTTTATATTCAATCACGATGAAGACTTCAAATTTGTCATACTCAATGATGTTCCCTTATTTACATAGATTCCCATTTTATTTTTGTCCTCCTTTTCACTTCCTCTCTTATGCATATCCATACTCATATTATTAAAATTAATTTTATAACTATTATAATAGAAAGAATTTATTACATCATAATGACTATTTTGATGTTGTATATTTTTATTAGTTTCTAAAGGAGATCTATTAGCTTTCATTTTTGCATTATCCTTTAATTAATACTTATTTCCCACCCAATCAAGATACATTGACTAATATGTTAGAAATATGTAAACATTTTAACAAATTAAGTTATAATGGATTTAATTTATTCATAAAATAATATTACTTTATATGCCCTAATTAATTAAAAATATTAGATGTTATTTTTTAGTTCTAACCCAATCAGGATACATTGATTAGTATGTTAAAAATATGTAAACATTTTAACAAATTAGTTACAATGGATTTAATTTATTCATAACATAATATTATTTTATATGCACTGATTGACTACAAATATTGGATGTTATTTCTAACTTCTAGCAAATGAAGCACTCGCATGATTTCAGGTCTGCCATAGTCATAATCACTACAATCATAATCATTGTGCAAAAGTGCAGCCCGCCTACCCCAGCCATCTGCCAGCTGCTAAATGCTCAGATTTAATATGTCTCTACTCTGGATTGGTAAATCAGAATGCACTACACCAAAAATTCCAAAGACTAAAACAAGGAATACTAAAAAACATTTTTATTAGTTTCGAATGTGGATGTTTGTTTCAGCCATTCACGCATCATCGCTCAAACATAGCGAACCCAAAAATAAAACTATAAATTGATTTGACTCAAACATTGATCTTTAAAAAGGAAAAGTAATTAGCATTTCTATGTGTGGATCTAGCATAAAGAAAATGAATCAAATAGATTTAGGCAAGTGCATACATAATTTTCAAGCACATTTGCCTGGCACCATTTTGGCTTCCTTTGTCTCACTTTTATCTATTATAATTGATGGCACCAGTTTATTTTATGATGGCTATTCTTGTCTATTTTGTGAATGGAAATTTTTTATCTTGTTTTTATTTCATTGGAGTGTGATTCGTTACGTCCAAGCCAGATTTAGTCACCTAGAACTTTGGATTATTTTTTGCATTTCATTTTACATCTAATATATCAATTTGTACTAAAGTTAGTTTGTTTTATTACCTTGAAATTAATTGGAATTATTTATCTACTCCTGATTAAGAATACACACAATAATACACATACAAATCTATGTATGTCCTCATACCCGTGTAAACAATGTATATTTCAAATTCTATATACAGTATAGCCTTACCCTCTAATAACCTAAGTGACTAGTGATCTATCATTATTAAAATTATATAGATTATTTTCTAGACATTAGTTATGCTTGAAAACAAATCAATTCTGGGATGGTTGATCCTTTGGGGCTGCATTGCAATAATTTGATTTTATTATATGGGACTGTTCCTTGGTGGTAGTATGTATGGTAGGCATGGTTAGAGATTTAGCATATTTTTTCAAGTTCCTTCAATGCAAAGGATGTGAAATATGTGGTTTAATAATGATTATTTGTTTTGGCAGATCAATTTAATTTATTAAATATTCTAAATTCTAATTTTCTACATATTTTTGTTTTTATGGATGGTTAATGCATAAAGTTGGTATAAGTAGGCAATTAGTAGTATTGTCCTATTTTTTGCATTTCTAAGGGTGGTTAATACCTGAACTTGGTATAATTAGGAAATTAGTAGTTTTGTCCTAGGTTAGCATGGTTCATTTCCCCATAATCTATGATCATAAGCTCAACATGTCAGAGTTGTTGCTTCATAATTTTTAGTAGGTCATTTTGAAATAGTAGTTTCTAAATCCATGACTATCTATTGAGTTGAACTATCTCAAAATGTGGATGTGAATCTATATTTAATATGCAATCCAGATCCACGTATTAAGTTGTAGAGTCATTGCCATCTCTATATGTGAATCCAGGTGTAATATATAAGTCAATTCTGCAAACTAAGCTCTAGATTGATTGCCATCACTTTGATTAGGTAGTAGTAGACCATCTAGGGTAAAAACTACATTATGAAAGGTAATTGAGATCAACCTAGACAAAAATAGTGTATTTATATGGATATTGGGATTATCTATTGGAAAAGCTGTAATTTGATCATATATTCTTACTTTTATATGTGATAAGGGATTGATACTATTGGCATGGTAAAATGTATCCTATAAATAGTCCTTTTTAGTTCCCAAGGTTAATTTAGGTTAAATGATAGTAGCTTAAAATGAGTGATGTGTAGCTTTTATTCCCCTGATTATATACAATAGTGTTAGTTTAAGCTCCAACATACTGGGTGTGAAGTTCCTTTATATCTTGGGTTAAAAGCTTTACAATCTTCCTTGGGAAGCTTTTTAATGGTTTTGATATGCTCCTTAATAATGTTATTGAATTTTTCAATGTTTCTCTTTCTTGAATTTTAGAGTATTAATGTTATCATTCTACAAGTAACCAACACATAAATTTAATAGGACAGTAGATTTTGAATGGCCATGTTTGGTCTATTTGTATTATATTACATGATTGTAGAAGTTGATGCTTTTTCATTTCAGAGGCTTGGTAATTTGATATTTTATTTATATTGTTGCCAAAGCTCTCTATTATTACAACATGCTATATTTTTATTGATTATTTAATGGTTGTTGTTCTCTCTCTTGTGTCTTAGATGTAGATTTGTGTTGCATTTATCCAAGCATAAACATGCATCTCAGCCTCCTTTTTTCTTCCATGGCCAATATCATAGATAGAACATCTTCCAATGCATTCAAGATATTGGCTCAAGGTTTAGTTGATATCTTGATTTAAATGATCTCTAGTTCAAATTAAATATCAAACTATGAACATTTATCTCTTCAATAGATTCTTGCAAGGATTATAATTCAATAGTAACTTGATAAAATAGTTATATACTACAGAAATTATGAACTCTTCACACCATTTTATTAATGACCTAGAAAATAAACTACTTTATATTTAATTTTATTAAATAGTTTTGGACATTGTTTCAGGAAACGTTTAAAATTAGAAAGTAGTTAAGAAACTACATAAAGCACATTAATAAAAAAACTTTCTTTTTCTTGTGTATTTGGAATATACGTTGGGCTTTTTAGAGTTTTAATTTTTATATTATAATGTACACATCAAACTCCTTATACGATTCCTTTATTCTTTAATTTCATATCATCTAAGCTAGGATAGTTTACAAGCCAAAGCTTGGGAGTTTTTTGAGTGGAAATTCTAGTCTCTATCTAGTCCATAAAATACCTAGTTCATAAATGAAAATGGATTTGATGTCTAAGAGTGTATAATTATGTATGATAGAAGAGTTAATCCAAGTAACTTCTAACCTCTGCTTGCCGCAGGGACTTGGCACTCTATGCCCTTTTTGCAATAGAATTTACTATAAAAAGTGTAGAATGCACTCAAAATCTCAAGCCAAAAAAAGTAAAGGATCTATAATCTACTCATCCCAATCTCTTAAAAAGAGCCAATAAAAGTGTTATATCCAAGCACACACCTATAATTGGTCACACGAAACTCATTCTCATCACACAAAAATAAGTGTGTTGAATAACAAGCTCCCTTGTGGCCTACAACCTGATGTAGGTCATGTATTTACCAACGTCAGTCTATTTTAATTAACTAATGAGATATAATCCAAAATCATCAAGAGTAAGCTTACTTATGGTCCTAATATTTGAATCAGCGATGCATATATTGACACTAATATGATAGTTAGATCACATAAACCAAAGAGTGATAGTTAATAGTCACTACTAGAAGAGAGCATCTAAAAGATCACACTAATTTTTAAATTAAAACCATACCTTACATTCTCTCACACACCATTGTATTGAGAGCGTACCAACTTTATCTTGGAGACTCAATTATATTAAAATCTCTACACACAAGTGAAATGGTGAGAAGTAAGATGTTAACCAAATATCATTAATAAATTATTCTATTAGAACCATCATTTAGAACGTAATTATTAAGAATTTCTAATAAATAAGTACTAATATTAAGGACAAGGCAATCAATACTCAAGGAGTTAGTGTACTCCGAAAATCCATTCAATCCAGTTTGTGTCCTGCTCTCACATAGAATAAATGGATGTGGATCTCGACACTGACAGAAAAGTCAATCATTAAAACCAGTTCCACTCCGCGGCTTCACATATGAAATCGAAGCACCTACCCACCAAGCAAAACACGCTCTCCAAGGTATAAATACATTCTGTATCGCCCACTTAACTTCAATTTATGTCTGAATCATTTTTCATTGCAATAATTTATCAATCTGTTTTAGTGAGGAACACGAGCTCAAGTATGAATCCCTCCTTAGTTCTGGTTATTTTCGTTTTAGCAGCATTGAATACTGAAGCTGCATATGGAGGCCGATTCCTCCACGGCAAAACTGTGGAGGATATATATTCATCAGCTAATGTATTGTCCGGGGGGAATATACAGTTAGAACTGCGGCTATCAAGGTCCAAGCACAGTCCCGCGGTCGGTCACATGCAACTCATACGTCCTCGAAAGAAAGTCGGTATGTTGATGATTAAGCTCCCTTCTGGCCCAAGTTCAGGGGTTGGTCATGCTTATATCGACGCTGTACCTCGGCAGTAGGGTCCTCATATTTTTAGCATGTAAAGATGTATTGATTCATTTTGAATACGTTTTATGAATATATAAAAAATGATTTGCCTGAAATTTGAAGGAAGGATCTAAAAATTTAAGATGAAATTTGAAATACGGAGCTAAATTTAAAAAATTGACGAATATTAATCAATATATTTTTACATGCCACTAGATGATTGCATTAAAAAGATTCTTGATTTTTTTAAAAATAAGACTAAATAGAGGTGATGAACTGTATTTTAATATATATTTTAATTTTATTTTTTAAATTTGATGTATAATATATCAATAAAGTTGTTATCACCATTTTTAATGTTTTTTATATTTGTCGTCCTAACCTTTACAAGAGGGGTAGGTATCAAGTCTGTTTTTTTTTCAAAATATATTCATAAAATAATTTAAATGAAATTTGAATAAATTAATAAAAATCTCAAAATATTCAAGAATACTTTTTTGCAACATAGTTATTTCTTCTTTAATATGTCAAATTCGAAGCGACGGGTCCAAGCACAGTCCGGCGGTCGGTCACATGCAACTCATACGTCCTCGATAGAAAGTCGGTATGTTGATGATTAAGCTCCCTTCGGGCCCAAGTTCAGGGGTTGGTCATGCTTATATAGTTTTAAAAATAAGACTAAATTGACCTGATGAACTGTATTTTAATATATATTTTATTTTTATTTTTTAATTCTAATGTATAATATATCAATAATGTTGTTATCACCATTTTTACCCAACCTTTATAGGACGGGTAGGTATCAAGTCTGTGTTTTTTTCAAATTATATTCATAAAATAATTTAAATGAAATTTGAATAAATTAATAAAAATCTCAAAAATATTCAAGAATACTATTTTGCAACATAATGTTGACCATTTTTGGTCCTACAAGCCAAAAATTAGTCCCCCTTTTTTCCCTACTGCCCTAAGCAGTCCGTCTCTTATGTATTCACATTATTGCAATTGTGCCTTTTCCCTTTGTAGAGGCCTGTTCTTATAAAGATCCGAGTTATCTAAGTCCTGTAGGTTTTCAAGTTGATCTGGGGCTTATTTCGCTTTGAGCAAATCACCTTGGACAAGCCTTTTTGGCAAAGGAATGGGCCAACTTAAAAGAGAAACAAGTCTTTCACAAAGCTCCGAAGGTCAAGTGCCCTTGCGAAGGGCAGGCATGTTACAAATGGGACTGTTCACGCAAGCTCCAAAGGGCAACTTTGGACCCAAGGTGCCCTTGCGAAGGGCAGAGAGCAAGGCAGAGGGCTCGAAGGGGAATTTTTCTTCAAAAAAGTGACAAGGCAAAAGACAAAGGATTTCTTCGGACTTTTATCCGAAGAAAATCCAAGGAGAAATCAAAGGTAAATTCTTTTGGACAAAAAGCCTAAAGGATTTCCTTCGAAATTTTGTCCGAAGGAATTTATAAAGAGAAAGACGAGACATGAAGGCAACATTTCCTTCGGGAAAAATGTCTGAAGGAATTGGGAAGACAAAGGAGCCCGAAGGGCAAGTGCCCTTGTGGAGGGCTCTCAGCTAGCAAAAAAGGACCCTCTCCTCTTTTTCAAAAGGTTAGCTTCCCTTCAAGAAAGTTCAATTTGCAAAAATGCTGAAGGAACTGGTAAAGGTGATGATAGGCTTGAGAATGTCAACTTTGACATGGTGAACTAGTCGTTGGAGGTTCAAACATTTGGTGGCGTCCTCGTAGATGTCAAATTCAAGATAGTGAAATAGTCGTTGGACATTTTGCCCAAAAGAACTCATGGCAAGTGGCTAAAAGAACTCGTGAGCATGGGCCCGAAGGAATTCAAAGGAATAAGGCCAAAAGGAAACTCAATGACCCGCCAAGAAAGGAGCCCGAAAATAGGAGATGAAAGATAGCCCTGAGGGCCGAGGAGCCAAGAAAAGATAAGAAGTAGCACAGGATGAATAGAGCAGTCCAGATGGCACAAAAAGTTTCATAAAGAAAAGATATTACTGCAGATGAAATAGTCTCCACCAGGTGGTCATCAAGGGGAGTGCAAGCATTCAATAAAGTGGCCCTTTTTTCTTTGTTCAAGCATTAATGAGCAGATAGTTGTGTAAGTTTCATAGAGAGGCAGCCTTGTCATTTAGAAAACAAAACAACCCATGCTTTATCAGGAACGTTTAATACACTTTGAGCAGAAAAGTCAATACCCGTAGCAATCTACAGCATGGTTCTTTCAGGCCATTTATGGAAGGATGACAACAATATAAGCGGACTCCCTTTCCCCAAGGGTTTAATACAGCATGGGCCGCCTATTCTTGAAGGCACCAAAAGTCTTTCTCTTAATGCTATATATTGTAACCTCTCAGCTGAGAAATGTATCTCTCACTTGTATAAGGCAAAGCCCTGCCAATTTTACCTTGGAATCAATAGAACATGTTTTACCTCTATCTGACTAGTTATACTTCTGAATATGTCTATGTATCAAATCTGTGTTTAGTCATTTCATCTTGATGCTTTCATAGGTTGACACCAACATATCTAGTATGTCCAAGACCATTTTTACAGGTTAACAGGAAGTGCCCAAGTTGGGGCATAGAGACAGAAGAGAAGTTATCTAATAGTGTGCTTCTACATCACCTATGGTAAGTTTCTTTTTTTTGTATCTTCATTAAGCCCCCTATTAAAGCACCCATACAGTCTAGTCTTTTGATTAGATGGAGTGTCTATTCGTTCTTTTGGTCTAAAGTGTTGATATAAGCTAAGTGGATCAAATCATTTGGTACATCACCATTTTAGATAGTTTTTATTTTGTCATATCCTTCTCTCTTTTCACTCCCCCCTGCCACCATTATTAATAGTAGTAGTTAAAGAGCCCAAACGAGGCATCAAAGGGAGCTAGCCCTTATCTAGAGATTCTTTCCTCAGTTTTGCCAAGCCCACAGCAAGAGGAAAGTCTCCATTATGCCATGTGGAAGAGAGAAGCTGAGCCTTGTTTCAAGGGTGCAATCCACTATGTCAACAATTTTTGGCACGCCTAATGGGACCAATTTTTTAATGCTTAGAGAAGTTCCAAGATTGGTGCTGGTCTTGTTACTACAAAAGTGAGTAACTAACCTAGCATCTGGTGACTCCTTTTTCAAGAACATTAGTCTCTTGTCAAAGATCATCCTGACATCCCATGCCTAAGGTCACCACAAGATCTTCTACCAACGGTGTCCCTTTCAAATTTGTTGAGCTGCCCTTAAACCTACTAAAGTGGCTAAGTTTTGCAAGGACTCATCCCTATACAAAAAATTAATTTCCCAAACCTATGATAAAATATACTTACACAAGAAGACCTCGGTTGAACCCTGTCATCGCCATGGCTTTACCTTTTGTAGCCTTCCATGGTCAGAGCCCTTTAAACCTTCTACATTATGACCCAATCCCAGGGACAACCCTTATGAGTGTTCCTCCTTTTAATGGAGAGGGGCCTAATACCGCTATTGAGCATATCAAAAATATAGCCAACCTCTACAACATTCATAATGTCACCGAAGAAAATGTAGCCATCAGGTTACTAGCATTGTCTTTTAAGGGTAAAGTTTTGGACTGGTATGGAACCTTGCCTATGAACTCAGTCAGCTCATGGAATGAATTAGGCACCCTCTTGACAAATATATTTGGGGAGAAGAGTGATCATTTCTCTCTTGCTGAGCAATTGACTACCATGAAAAGAGTTCCGCATGAATTTATGTAGGATTTTAATACTAGGTTCCAAAAGACTTGGGGCAGAATCCCTATTTTAGTAAGACTGACCCCAAGCTATGCTTTCATTTGCTACTTAAAGGATTTGAACAACAACATTGTTGTCATGATACAGTCCATGGGAGGATAGGTGTTACCAATTACATATGAAACAGCGATAACCACCAAAAATTGTCTGGTACAAGCAGGAAAGATAACCCCTAGACCTCATATATCGCTCTTTCCCAAATTGTCACCCCGAATTTAGACTATTGCACCCACTTTAGCTCCTCTACTTGGTGTAAAAAATCCAACTACTACCTCACCAAATGACCTCCATGAAGTTAAGAGCTTGTTAAAAAGTGTAACCAACGAATTAGTGGCTCTCAAGAGGCAACAAGCTTAAAAATTATTGATCAAATCAGGGATACCAATAGTTCAGAAAAATGAATAGACCTCCTTTCCAAAATTATAATCAAGGATAGGGTCAGATTACCCAAGTCAGACCATATCAAGGTAACAATCCAGGTGCCCCTTCATCATCCAAAGCTCTTGTTCCCACTCAAAATAACTTGGTATAGGAACAGCTTAATTGCCTACCCTTGGGGTATGGCCAAGAACAGGTTGCATATACTAATGAGTTATTGAATCAATATATAAATGCATAAAACAATCAAGCAACCCAATTCCCAAGCTTTGAGACATCAGAACAACCTGGGATGGACAACAGGCATGCTCAGTCCAATTCAACTCTCATGAACCCCCTAGAAGGAGAATTCTATGAAATAAATTATGTGGGCAATATGAACAACCAAGGTGATTATGTTATAGCCAATACTAGGCCCAAAAAGAGAGCTATGGAGGAAGCTCAGGCAGCTGGTCAGACGTCTGCACCATCTTCTTCATCATAAGTGAAACAAAAGTTTCCAGATTACAAGCTGCCAGTTGCATCCTCAACTCCTCGGCTTGCACCTTAGGCTGTAAATGCCCCCAAAGAAAATTTAAAAGGGATCAATCCTCATATCAATGTGGTGGACCAGATGAAGAAGCTGCACATGAATATCTCACTGTGAGATTCCTTAGTAATCCCAAGACAAAAGGATATACTCCATAGGAAATTACACGGGTTGAATGAACAAGTTGTCCCAATAAAGGTCGATAATGTATTGATTATGAATGGGCACCCTTCCATGACAAGTCAATTAAAGTGGGATGAAAAGGTTCCTCCTTTCTATCTATCCTTAGTTATAGGAGATTTCTTGGTACACAATTGCATTATTGATAATGGGACAAGCACCTCAGTAATGCCCAAATGCATAAAAGATAAGTTAGGACTCAAGTATGAGGAAATGACTGAGAGAGTCCTACAGTTAGATGGATCACCAGTTAAGACATTAGGAGTGGTGAAAGGCTTGAATCTAATGCTTCACACTTGTCCAACCTTCTCAGTCCCCCATGACATGGTAGTGGTGGATGTTCCTCCCTACTTTTCTCTCTACTTATCTAGGGATTTCATATCCAAAATAGGTGGGTACTTAGCAGCAAATTGGTCTTACATGGTTTTTAGAACCAAATATGGAACTAAAGTGAATATTAAGTTAGATCCAATCCGTATAGATCATCTAGATCCATAATCAATCAAGGCATCAAACCTCAGCTATGCCATCATTGACGAAGAAGAATTCCAAATGGACCAATCTCCACCCTCTTCTCTTGAAGGAGTTGCTGACCTACTCTTAGACAAATGGGGAAGTGATAATTTTGAACATGACCCATAAAAATTCATAAAAAAGGTAGGTCTTAGAGTTTACTACATGCATGAAGAAGGTACTTTTATGTCAAATTTGATGAAGGCAAACCAAGAGAGCTCAATTTTATGGCAACTCTTCTTCGATGGATCAAGAAGCAAATTGGGAGCTAGTGGTGGAGTAATTTTAATTTCACCCTCAAAGGAGAGATACTTCTCAACTTTTAGATTATAATTCTCCTGTACTTGGAATGTTTCATAATATGAGTCTCTCATTCATGGTCTAGAATGGGAAAGGAAAAGGGGAATAAAAGAGTTGCAGGTTTTTAGAGATAGTGAGTTGATTGTAAACTAGGTGAGAGGCTGAAACATGACCAGGAACTCTTTGCTTAAGTCTTACAAGCACAGGGTGTAGGACCTAGTAGAGAGTTTCCTTTCTTTCAATATTATTTCCATTTCAAGAGAATAAAATAAAAAAGCAAACAGAGTAGCAGCAATTGGTGCTCAATTTGACATTCCCAAGGGAATAAGTCAGGACAACAGTTTGCACCATTTAAAATTAATAATAAGAACCTTCATGCCTGATAATGTCACCAATTGGTAGGTGTTTGATAGTGATCAGTAGATAACACTCTTCTTACAAGAGGAGGTTGATTTTGCTTCTAGGAATCAAGCCAAGCTACAGTAGTAGTATGGTGGTCAGATTGTTCAGCTGAAGAACAATAAACTTCTCAAAGGCTTGGTCACTCTTGAAAGCATCTTCAACAAAGATGACCAACTAAAAAATGACAAAACAAGCATCACAACCAAGAGAGAAAATTATGAAACAGTCAAATATTCAATGATAGGCTGCTTGCACTTGGGAAGGTATGTACATATGATGAAAGTCATTCTTTCATTTTGTTATGCTAAGAGTTTGCTGATGTTTTCACTTGGGAATATAGCGACCTGAAGGGTTTTGACCCAAGCTTGGCCCAACACACCATTGAGCTAGAAGAAAGTGTCAAACCCATCAAATAAAAACAAAGGCCTATCAATCTAAATATTGAGCCTCTCATGTGAAATGAACTCACCAAGATTATTGATTCCATGATCATTTTTCCTATCAAACACTCTTCTTGGCTGGCCAATCTAGTCCCTATTAGGAAGAAGAATGGGGAGATCAAATTATGTGTTGATTTTAGAGACCTCAATAGAGTCTCACTAAAATATCACTATCCCCTCCCAAGTATGGATTAGATCCTCTAAATGGTGATAGGCAATGAATATTTCTCCCTCCTAGATGGGTATTCAGGGTACATTTAGATTCTAGTGCAAGACTGTGATCAGTACAAGACAACCTTCACTACCAAGTGGGGAAATTTTGCTTACATAAAAATGCTATTCACATTGTCAAATGCTAGAGCCACCTTTCAGTGAGCCATGGACATGGATTTCTAGGGCCTAATAAATAATATTGTATTGGTCTACCTTGACAACGTGATAGTTTTCTCTAAGGATGCAGGCTAACATATGAAACACCTAAGGCAAATCTTTGAGAGGTGTAGAGAGTTTGGTATTTCTCTCAACCCAAATAAATGTGTGTTCGTTATCCACGAAGGTAAACTCCTTGGTCATGTTGTTTCAAAAGGGGGCTTGACCATTGATTTAGAAAGAGTACACACCTTCCTAGCACTATCCTTACCTAAGCATAAGAAGGGTCTACAAAGCTTCTTTGGCAGAATAAATTTTATTAGGAGATTTATCCCTAATTTTGTTGAGATAGTCAAGCCACTAACTTCCATTCTGAAGAAAGATGAGAAATTTGCATGGATAGCACAAAGGAAGGATAGTTTTGAAGGGATTAAGCAAGCTATCACCCAAGCTCCCACCTTGATCAGTCTTAACTTCTCTAAGGATTTCAACCTTTACACCTTCGAAAATGAAGAGGTAATCTCTGCCATGCTTACTCAAGCAAATAATGAAAACTTTGAATAGCCTTACTCTTGTGTTCTTTAGCCAAGGTCTAGAAGGTTTTGAAATCAAGTACACATATGTTGAAAATTAAGTGCTTATAGTCATACAAAGCCTGAAGAAATTCAGACATATGTTGTCAAACAACAAGGTTTATGTAGAACAGCCAGAAATGTGCTCTTTTTGATGAAAATCAATCACTATTTGTGATTCCTCTGCAACCTATTCAAGTAGAATAGTCATTCATGCAATGGGGCCTAGACTTCATAAGAATGATCAACCTCTTTCCAGTGCAAGCCACAAATGGGTCTTGACTGCTACAGACTACTTCACGAGATGGGTAGAAGCTATTGATTTGAAGGACACTAATTAATGTGTAGTCCTAGACTTTTATGAAGGCCTGGTGACAAGGTTTAGAGTCCTAGCTACCATCATCTCAGATAATGCATTGGCTTTTTTAGGAACCAAAACAAGTGGGTGGGCATTGGGATACGATATCTACCTTAGCACTTTTTCCAATTACTACCCAAAAGGAAATGGGCTAGCTGAGTCCAAAAATAATAATTTGATCAAAATCATTAGAAGGACAATGGAGGAAAAATAGAGAACTTGGCATTCCAAGCTGAAAAAAGCCCTATGGGCAGACAGGGTTATTCCAAAAAGAGTAGTTGGCAATTCACCATACATGCTTGTGTATGTAAGGGAAGTGAAACTCCCTATTTCACTTGAATTTCCAGCCTTGGATCTTTCCCACCAGTGACAATTGGAAGAAAGCAATAGCATGGAGGTCAGATTTTGTAAATTAATGGAGCTTCAGGAGGCAAGAGACCAAGCCATGGTTTTTATGACCAGTCGTCAGCAGTAAATGAAGAAGCATTTTGATAAGAAATCATCATCAAAAGGCTTTTTAGAAGGTGACATCATCTTAAAATGGGATGAGGACTGAGCTAAACCTAGAAAACACATGAAGTTTGATGCCTTATGGAGTGGTCTGTATGTCATCACTCAGTGCAAGCAATAACGCATTCCATCTCTCAAGGTTGGATGGTGGGGAACTACATATCCTAGTTAATGGGATATATCTTAAGCATTTTCACTGAGCCTTCTCTCATTATGTACATATTTCCCCTATTTTCCCTAAAGACTTTTACGCATGTTCATAATTTTTAGCCTTGTGTGTGTTTTGTTTACCGTTTGGGGGTAAAAGCTTCATGTTGGTTCTTTAGTCTCTCAAGGTTATTGTCAGCCTTTTAGGCTATATTTTAACTTTGTTCCCAATGTATTTGTAAGCCACTGGTTTTCTTAAGCATATCAGGCATGCTTCTCCTGTGAATCACCAAATTTGTTGACCATTTTTGGTCCTACTGGCCAAAATTTAGTCTCCCTTCTTTCCCTGTTGTCCTGAGTAGTCAGTCTTTGATGTATTCACCTTATTTGAATTGTGCCTTTTCTCTTTGTAACATGCTTGTTCTTATAAATATTAGAGTGATCTAATTCCTGTAGGTTTTTAGGTTGATCTAGGGCTTATTTTACTTTGAGCAACTCACCTTGGATAAGCATTTTTGGCAAAGGAACGAGTCAACTTCAAAGAGATACAAGTCTTTCACAAAGCTCCAAAGGGCAAGTGCCCATGCGGAGGGTAGGTAGGTTACAAATGGGACCGTTCAAGTAGGCTCTAAAGAAAAAATTTAGACCTAAGGTGCCCTTGTGGAGGTAGAAAGCACATTTGGAAGAGAGCAAGGCAGAGGGCCTGAAGGGGAATTTTTCTTTAGCAAAGTGACAAGGAAAAAGACAAAAGATTTATTCAAACTTTTGTATGAAGAAAATCCAAGGAGAAACCAAAGGTGAATTCCTTTAGACAAAATCCCTGAAGGATTTCCTTCAGACTTTTGTCTGAAGGAATTTACAAAGAGAAATCCGAGACATGAAGGCAACATTTCCTTTGGGTAAAATGTCTAAAGGAATTGGGAAGTCAAAGGAGCCCGAAGGGAAAGTGCCCTTGTGGAGGGCTATTGACTGCCAAAAAAGGACCCTCTCCTCTTTTCTAAAAGATCACCTTCCCTTAGGGAAAGTTTAGTTTGTAAAAAATCTGAAGGAACTACTAAAGGTGATGATGGGCCTGAAAACGTCAACTTCAACATGGTGAACTAGTCGTTGGAGGTTCACACGTCTAGTGACATCCCCATAGACATCAAATTTAAGATAGTGAAATATCCATTGGTTTTCAAATGGTGACAGGCCCACAAATGTAAATTTTGATGGGATGTGTCAGCCATTGAAGAGAAGCCAAAGAACCAATTCCTTAGGACAAGTAGCCAAAATATTTCTTTCAGGCATTTTGCCTGAAAAAATTCATGAGCACGGGCCTGAAGGAATTCAAAGGAATAAGGCCAAAAGGAAACTTAGAGACTCATCAAGAAAAGAGCTTGAAAATAGGAGATGAAAGATAGCCCCTAGGGCTAAGGAGCCAGGAAAAGATAAGAAGTAGTGCAGGATGAATAGAGCAGTCTAGGTGGCATAAAAAGTGTCGGTAGGAGAATTTATTGTTGCAGATGAAATAGTATCCACAAAGTGGTCATCAAAGGGGAGCGCAAACATTTAATAGAGTGGCCCTTTTTTATTCATTCAAGCATTAATGAGTAGACAGTTGCGTAAGTTTCATAGAGAGGTGACTTTGTCATTAGAAAACAAAATGACCCATGCTTTATCAAGAACATTTAATACACTTTGAGCAGCAAAGTCAATACTCGTAGCATTCTAAAATAAAGGGTTGCTTTTGTAATGGAATGTCTTTTTTCTTTAAATTATTATTTAGCTATGTAAAGTCAATTGATGGCACTAAATTTTAAATTAGTATTAGGGCATTAAAATGATAATGCTAAAATAATTATTAAAAAGTTTTAATTTTTACATTTATAAATTTGTAATTTTTAAATTCATAAACTTTCATTAAAAATGTTAGGTATAAAGGTTTGTTAGCTTTTAACAAAAGGTATTGTCAATATTAAAGATTGTGTTTCATCCAAATATTAGATCCTATGGTTTATCTTGTAAAAAAAAATTAATCTAATGAGATCATACTTAACTTATATTTTGCATATTCAAGATTCGATGTCAGATGTCATGCTCCACAAGATGGGTCTACAACCTCTAGTTTTCTAGTGGAAATATTGGCGGTGGACTTGTGGCACTGCCTTCATAAACTAATCTTATGGTTTGATCTATTTAATTATGTGTTTATTTTTTTATGATCTTATAAATCTTAACAAGAGATAGAGTTTCAACTCCTCTTCCAAAACAATACTTTCTAGACTCAACAGGTTATGGAATTCCAAGCTAGACTCAAAACCTACCCACTATCTCTGGTGATGAAGCTTTATTATTACAAGTGTTCTTCATCATTGACCCTGAGTAATTTCTCCATAAGAGAGTGATATCTTTGAATGACATCTATGATATATCTCTAGTACTCATTAGATGCATTGATTTTATAATTCTTCCATGATCCCTTTCAAGAATACTAATTTGATGGATTCTTGTCCTGATGCAGTTTGTTTACATTTCTACAAGCTAAATATAAATCTATTTAAGTAATTTTCAAATTGTTTGTTTTCATTTTGTAACATCTGGAAGATGTCATTTCTTGTATAGTCCTTTTATTTTCAGTAATATTAATGATTTTATAGGAATTTTTCTGTCATCTCTTTCTAAGTAGAGATTGCATTTCTCTCCAATCCCATAAACCATCTAAGGGTTTCATCCTTGAGAGTATATGGAAATAGTTTCAATTTTTTAGAATATTGATCATAATTATAACTACAACATAAGACATCAAACTCAAATAGAAATGTATCATGATCTTCACTATCCATTACCCTAAAGTTTGGCAAAGTAGAGAGAAGAATGTTTTTCAATGGTGCATTACTCATAGCGCATTGATGGCAAACTCAAAGGTTGTGGCCTCAAAGTTTTTCCCATGATGATATACCATGATTTTTTAGACTACTTATAAACTAGATAGTTGTGTCACCCACTTTTCAAATCTTTCATCAAATTTTGTCCATGGTGCATAACTAGCAGTGGATGTAAGATTCTTAAAAGGAGAGGAAAATCTTTTGACTAGAGGTGATGGAGTGGGAATTCTCATAATTTTTTTTGAAAGATCAATAAAGATGTCTTGTAAAATTGAGTTAGTGGATTCAAAAATTTCTATAGTTTTTTAGAGATAAAATGACTTTGTCTTCTCATTTAGAGAGGAGTTTGGGTGAGGGTGGAGGGAGCTGAATACCAGATTTTTGAGTATAGGGTGGCTAAATATGAACTCTTTGGAATGGTGTAAAGACCTCTTTCTCAAGGGTATGAGGATACTCATGTCATTTTTATTAGACTATCTTACAAGTTCATTTGAGAACTCCTTTGTTTTTGCTTCTTATAACTTCAATAGCTAATCTGAGTCAACTGCCATCATCCTCTCAGTTGCTATAGGCAATATTTTTATTATTGCAGGTGATGTCTCTATTACTGCATGTGATATTTATCTTGTTGTAGATGATATCACAATTTGTGAAAGTGATATCTCAGTTGATTTATTTTATGTTCTAGCTTATTCTTTGGTAGAGAAGCTTAATCTCTTACGAAAGATCCTTACCAAGCAACTTCTTTCATGCTACATTCAAATGATTCCACTTTCATTTTTATTTTCTACCCTATCCTACACAAGGTTAATTTGAAAGGGTTTATTTTGTTTTAAATATTATAATTTTCGATAATTTATGTCTAAACGTATAAATAAATAAATTTACTCTTGAAAACAATAAATTTTAGTTAGAAAACAATATATGTTATGTTATAAATTAGGAAATTTTATATTAGAAAGCATGGAATTTTACTTCCATGAAAGAAGGAAATATCAATTATATGAAAGCATGAAATCTTACCTAAATTTGGAATATCCTAATGTTTGACACCTTCCATGTCAAAATGCCAAAATGACCATAAAAATCAACTCCTTAATTAAACTGAGTGGTCCAATCACTAGACATAATGCATTAACTGAAGATCAAAAATGATGTATCCACTTGTTTTATTGATAATGCTTGTTAATTAAATTGTAAACCTAGGGTCCATATATTTTGGAAAGGTATCAACATTGTATATTCACACTAGACTCTTCAAAAATCTAAAATACTAATGGTTGCATATAGGAAACACACTTTGTATGAATGTAAATGATAGGAGGTAAACACAACTGTATAAAATGAAATTTGCATAAAGGGGATGTGCATAAAAAAGAAATATAATATACTTTATCAATCACACATAATAAAAATTGCTTGCAATGAGATCAACTATAGAAACATAAAGACACATGCACAAAGCTAGAATGTAAACACATAATAGAATTGAAAGATCTACTTGATGGATGGGATTGTCATAGAAACTATTAAAAAGTGGGCCATCCTCATTTGGACTTGTGATCAGATCCTTTCCTTGATTATTAATATATTAACTTAAGTCACTTTAATTGCATTAACCAACTTAGTAGTAATAAATTGATTGCTACATCAAAGTACAAAGGATTATAATGGTTATGTTACTTCTTACTCACTCTCTATATCTTATACGTTAGTTATCACCTACAACTCCTCTCCTTATATAATGGAGGTAGGTACTTATTATCTAAATAAATACATAATGATTTTCAACCATAAGTTTTCATCCTATTGCAAAAATCTTACAATGGTGAAAACTAAATGACCATACAATCTAATAATTAAGGCATGGCCTAATAGATTTCCCATGTAGTTATTAAAACTTCTCATCATGTTACATAAATATTTGATTTTTTTGAATGAGTTGGAAGATGATTCAAGATGATAGTTGGAATTTGTGTTATATTTTTTAGAATGACTACCTATAGTTGTTGTATGTTGCCTCAACTAGTTGTTGTGAGTGCCTCTGGCTAGTGGTTGCAGGTGTTGTATGTTGCCTCAACTAGTTGTTGTATATATATAGACACACACACACACACAACAAAGTATATTATCTTATACAAAACAAAATACATTTTAAATTAAAAAACATTCAGCTATAGGATAACAGAAATTAGTTCCTTTTGTTAAGGTTGTCATTCATTGGACATGTGATGTTACTTCAGGATAATCAAATTTCTTCAGCTTTAATAAAATTACTTTACTATGTTCCATGAATTTTTTTACAATTTTTATGATTTGATTTATTTGGGAATTAGATTTTATTTTCTCACAACTTTGGTCATGTAGTGGTTATAGGATGTTTTCTCATGGAAATTTTCTTTTGCTATAGGATAGACTATGAAATGTCCTTTGAATGTACCTATTGCTTCAAAACACCTTTTAAACACATTATAAATAAAATTATCCTATAGTAAAAGATAAATATTATATACTTGATTTTAAATACAAAAGTCTAACTATTCAAAGATACATGATAACATAATCCTCTTTGCAAAACATAGTTATCTTATGATGAAAACTTATGGGAAATGGTTCAGAAACATGATAAGCAAAAAGGGTGAATATGGAAAATGAGAACAAAAATCATGACAATTATGAGGCTCATCACACCCCCCAATTTAATTATTTGCTCATTCTCGAGCAATAAACTTGTTTATTTCAAACTCATAAATAGCTCTAAAATTTGCAGTTTCAATGACACCACTAGATAGATGAGTGTAGAATCCACACATTTGTTCATAAAGTTCCTAATTTCTAACTTATTTGGTTGCATCCAATGGAGTATTGTCATACCAATTAGGTATGGGGTACCAAAATAAAAGAGGTTGGAATCTTATATTCAACAATTGTGCTTCTAGTTCCCCTGCATGTACAATGTACCTTGTTACTCTATCAAATGTTGATTTTAAATTAAAAGGAGAGTATGGTTCCTTCCTATTTAGCTTAGGGTTGAGCTCGTTCCATATCTCTAAGTAGGATTCTAGTGTTGAGGGCCCAACATAATTTCTAATCCTAAATAGAAAGCCTAACCTTCGTCACTTTTTTTAGCAAACAAAGCCCTTACCTCTTTTCTTAGCATAATGTTATCCCATTCTAACAACATAACTTTAGGTGTTTGAAATTCTCCTTTGATAATAAATTGACTTTCTCTTTCATTTTTCAAGTATTCTATCATCTCACAACCTCTGCTATGCTCATTTAGAAGATATGTTGAAAATGCCTTTAAATGGACATCTCCAACATACATGTTGGGATTCCATTCTCTATCATATGGCACAACATAGCTATGACTATAGAATTCACATAATTATGATTGTTCCTCTTGTGATCTTGCTTTATATAATTTAAAAAAAAAAAGAGGGTCTAGTACTTCACATGGCAAATCACAATAAATTAGCATGAAATTAAATCTATGCCACTGTTCTTCAAGGTAAACTAAATACACCCTTATGAGAGGCCTAAAATCAAAGATTTCTTGAGTGAGATTTGTCAAGTCTTAAATTTTGTGTTGTATTATGGATATATTTTCTTATTTTATCCTGACCTCTTCTTTTAATTTCTTTTTTTCTTTTGTCAATTCTCTAAAAAATTTAAACCAATTGTCTATCCATTTCATCATTTCAAAAGACATAGTAGATGAAAAATTATCCCTGATTATTTGGTCAATTGTGGGATCTCCCTACTATTTT
This sequence comes from Torreya grandis, assembly GCA_037957365.1. Classification (NCBI taxonomy): domain Eukaryota; kingdom Viridiplantae; phylum Streptophyta; class Pinopsida; order Cupressales; family Taxaceae; genus Torreya; species Torreya grandis. The sequence continues at coordinate 2,765,844 of JARHVA010000469.1, read as the reverse complement.
CCTACTATAATAAGCTATGAAATAATATCTATAGGATAGCTATTTGTTGAAAGTTGCATCTAAGAAGCTGCTACAGAAAGTGCATCTAGTCCATTCCCTGATTGGTCCTGTAGATTTTTCCTTAGTCATTTAATTTCTTGAAAATATTGTTCCTAGGTAGGAAATGATTCTAGTATCAACATATGGGATTGCTCCAATTATTTTGTCTTTATGTGGCTCTACACTTATTCTTCTTTTAATAATTTAGGGCTTTATCTTGCTTGATCTATTTCCTCATCACTATTTACATTGCCTTCTTGAAAATATTCATATTCTTGGAAATATTCCTCTTCCTTATTAGTTTCTATTTCATCAAAATTGGATGCTTTAGGTGCCTCATCACTACTAGTATCTAAGATGTTAGCTTGTTCTTCTTATTCTAATTTTGGCTAATTTTTATAATAGAAGAAATCTTGGTTCTTGGCCTCCTTCTCAGATTTCCTCTTAGTCTATGGGACCTATAAAGACCAGATGTGACCTTAGCCTTTTTAAGGGTCTGAATGAAAGGTGGAATCTCTTCTTCAAATGCCTCAAATTCAGATTGTAGGATTAATTTCATCTTCTTTCTTCTAGTCTCCTTGATTATTGAATATTCCTTCACAAGTCTCATCTTTGGTGCATGGTCTCCATGTGTGGTTGTAGGAGGGTCCTCTTTTACAGGTTCTTGTGTGGTTATAGGAAGTTCCTCTTCTACATGTTTTTGTGTAGCTATAGGAGGGTCCTCTTCTGCAAGTTGTTATGTAGCTGGAAGAGGATCCTCTATTGTAGGTTCTTATGTAGCTGTAGGAGGATCTTATATTTCCATTTGTTCTTCTACCTCCATTTCTCCTTCTGCCTCTACCCCTTCTTCTTATTCTTCCTCATCATTATCACTTTCTACATTTCTAGGCAATTGAATAAAATCTTCCCAATTCACATTCAGACTAATTCTATGCAGGCAATCTTATACAATTAATTGAATTAAGTAATGATGAGAGAGCACTTTGGAGTTACCTTTTAAGAATTAATCTTCCATTCTTGTGATCATATTAAGTGGGAAGTTGGGAATGTTTATTGCAATACCATGTCGTAAGTGGTTCATAAATTTGAAATGAACCCCATACAGTATAGAGTATCTTGCTTCATAAGTAAAGTATCTAAAGATGAATATGGCTACACTTGCCCATTTTCTTGGTAATGATAAATATACAACTCCTTGCTTTAAAGTCTCTAATATTTCATCCCCTCTACTAAATTTTTACCTCTCTACTTTTGCATCAAACTTTTCCTATCATAATTATCCTATTTTAGGTAATCCAATTACCCTATTGATGATAGTTTTGATTAATTTTATTTTCATTCCTTTGACTATTGCCAAATTATTGTATAATGATTCAGAAAAATCCTTTACAACCCCTTGGTCAAGAGAATTTAGCCTCTCAAAATATTGAACCTAGCATACATTCTAAAATAGGACCAAATATTTTGGCTCGCTAGTCAGGGGAGAGATGTCTAGTGGCTCATGCTTGAGTAGGTCTCTTCCCATGCTATAAGATAAAATTTTGGTTACAGGGTTTACATTCTTACGACAACTTCAAGGAAGAATGTTTGAGATTTGATTTTTACAAAAGAGATAATCAGTCTGAATTATGGAAAATCCCACCCCCGACTTAAAGTGGTTACTTATCCCCAAGGGATGTAGTTAGCATGTACGGAAGGCTTTATGGAAATGACAAGAGATAGATGTAGTGGTGGAAGAATTTAATGGTCATATCAAAGAATATTTCTCCTGATGGTGTGAGCAAGTGGATATATAGAATCTTTTAATAGCATTAAGAACCATAATCTAGAGAATAATTAAAACTTATGTAATGAAATAAGTACAAATAGTTACCTTAGTACTTACGAATACCTTTCCATTAATACATGAATGATGAGTTGAAGTGGTGGTTTTGAGGTTTACTAGGCATGCTTTGGCCATTGGTTTGAAGCAAGAGTGTTTTTCAATAAATGGATTGTATGATGGAGTGACAAAAATTCATCCTACAGTGATAAAAATGGTTCCTATGGCAACAAGAATTATCTAGTAGCAACAATAATTTTATCTTGTAGTAAAAATAAAGTGATTCTCTGATCCTAAATAATGAATCTATAAGCAAACATATAGAAATAAAAGTTTATTGATATGGATTTTGATGTTTTATGATTTTTAATATGAATGTTGATCAACCAGTGATTTATTTTTCTGATTCAATAGCCATTAGAAATGCTTGAAGGTTTTCATTGCTGATTTTTTTTAAAGATTTTCTGGTCCCAACTTAATTAAAATTGGATAAGGCTAGGAGTTAGTATTTTATTTAGCCTGAATCAAGCCATTGTGAATGGATTATTCCTAGCTGTAGGAAGCTTATTTTTCTTGAAAAATATTAGATAAGGGTTGATAAGAATACCCTTTGACTACAAGAATAGGTTGGTTTATTTCATGAAGAAGAGATGGATGTTGATCTTCAAGATGTTTTCAAGTGAGAGTCTCCTTGGAAAAAGGTTTTTTGTATAGCTTGAGCTTGTGGCCATTAACAAGTAGGTAAAACTGAACAGAGTCAATGGTCATGAGCTTCACATCTCCATTATCAAAAACTTGTTCGATCTCGTAAGGCCCAAGCCATCTAGACTGAAGCTTTCCATTATGATCTTTATATTTGGAATCAAAGAGGAGTACCCAATCACCAGGTTGGAAGTTCTTAGTCTTGATGTTCTTGTCATGCCAACCCAATCATTATCTCTGCATTATTTTAGTGTGATGTAGTACTTCCTTTCTAAGTTCATCAAGTGTATTCAACTGCATGATCCTATTCTATTGAGCTTGGGATAGGTCCAAGCCAAAGTCAAGTGGTGTCCTCAATGTTTTATGTTCAAACTCAATGGGCAAAATAAGCTTCTTACCATTCGACTAAGGATGGTAAGGGGTGGACTTTTTGTGTCTAATTTCATATTATTTTACCAAGGTAGCTGTGAGATTTGATGTGAACTATGGTCCTTGGTCTGTGACTAGTTATCTTGGGTATGTAATGACATTTCATCAGAGTGTGTGGGTTTCCCATACACTGATATTGATCACACCTATGGGTATACATCATGGCATCCTTATGCAAAAAAGGCCAATAATATCTTGTAGTAACTATTTTCATAGCAGTTCATTTTGTATCAAAATGACCCCCATATGGTTCATCATGGTGGGCTTTGCGAATTTCAAAGGTTTCATCTTCTCGGATACACCTTTGCATAACTAAATCTTGTCAAAAAACAAAGAGATATCCTACAATCTAGGACTAATGTCTACTCTTTTGAATTAGATGTTGTTTTTCTTTTGGTGAAAAATGTTGTGGTAGTGATCCTACAGTAAGATATTTAACAATGTCTACTAACCAAGGAGAATGGATAGTTACTGCAAACAAAAGCTCATCAAAAAATGAATCATCAACAATAGGACTTTGTTCATCATGTTTTAGCCAAGATATAAAATCTACTACTACATTATCCTTACCCAGTATGTCCACAATAATAATGTCAAATTCATATAGAAAAATAAACCATCTAATTATCTTGTCTATTATAGGATATTTTTTCATTGAATCCCTGATTGTTGTATGATCTATGTGGATGAATACTTGGTAACCCTAATGTAGTATTAAAATTTGTTGATGACATAGATGACCGTAAGAAATTCCTTCTTTTTTATAGTGTATTTGATCTCATCCGCTTGAAGACTCTTACTGATAAAATAGACTGCATAGCTCAAAGATTCATCTTTTTGGCCAAGGACAAATCCTAAGGTAGTGTTGGATGCATCTATGTGGATATGAAAAGACTTCTTCCAATCAAGACCTCTTATAATAGGATTTGTTATGATAAGGTTCTTGAATTACGAAAAGGTAGTTTAACAATCATTAGTCCAGGTAAATTCAACATCCTTAGTAACCAATCCAAATAATGGGTTAATAATTTTACTAAAGTCCTTGATGGAATATTGCGAATACAACTCGTTCAACCTCTTGACTTTTTACGTGAGTTTTAATTATTAATATTAATATTTTTCAAGCACCATGTAAATCTTTAAAATGTTAGTTGTGTCATTTTCCTTTTCATAATTTTTGAATATTAAAGTTTATAGGAAGTCACTGTTAGAACCTTATATTTTTGGAGATCTCATTTATTTTAATTAGACTTAATCAAGTTGAGAATAAATTATTCTGAATGTGATTTTAAATTAGAAAACTTGAACATGCTTAAAATAAGCAAAATGAAGCATAAAAATAATTACCAAAATAAAATTGTAAACTTAAACTAAAATAATAAAAAAGTATAACCAATTTTATTATTAATAATAATAATAATAATAATAATAATAATAATAAAAAAAAAAATTACACATATTAATATTTAAATTTTGACATCTAATATAATTATGAATCTCTTTAACTTTACATAACTTTAAATTTGACTTAAAATTTTTATTGTGATTATCCTCCATACCATTTATCCTCTCCCTGAATACCAATCACCCCTGTCATTTATTTATTCTATATATATTTGATGAAATCATTTTTTTTTAATTTATTGATTTATATATCAAAAGCAATTAAACCGTCAAAGTTAGGGACAACGACTTTATTTATAATTAAACATATTAATCAAAATGTTTGACCATCGGCTTTTGAATATTCAAAACATTAATTTCTCAAATAATTATATTAAAAATTACTTATTGATTTTTATGTAGATTTTATTAATATTTGTTTATATTATTTTAAAATAATCTTCATATATATATATATATATATATATATATATATATATATATATATATATAATTAAAATAATAATTATATATTGAAATAATATTAAGAAAATTTAAACATGATAAAAAATTTAAAATATTTATCAATATAATAAAAAATATATTTCTAAAAACTTTCAAACTATTTACTTTACCAAATATTATAAATTATTATACTTATCTTAGATTGATTTATGGTAAATAAGGTTCGAACAATAAATGAAATAAATGCTTCAAAAATAATATCTCTCCACATCTATTACATAAATTTATATAAAATAAATATATTAATTTTTTTTTAATTCAAAATAAATTTAAAAGAAGATGAAGATGACCACAAATTTTTTAATATAAATCCACATTAAAATATAAAACTAAAATATTTATAAATTATTAATTTATTATAAACCACCTTTCAAATATATATTTATTATTTTCTTTACTTTCTTATTTAAGATAAATAATACCATTTATTAATTTATTGCGGGATGAATATATAATAAAAACCATAAAAATACACGATACGGAATTATTTCATCCCTTTAAGTAGTGAAGGTGCGGCAATGCATGTGTCATTTAGGTATTCTTAAATCGAAAGAAATAATTCGAAAAGCTATTAAAATTTTTAAAGAATTATTTCACCCTTTTAAGTAGTGAAGGTGCGACAATGCAAATGTCATATAGTTATTCTTAAATCGTATTTAAGATAGAATTAAAGAAATAATTCAAAAAGCTGTTAAAGATGTCAAAGATTGATTTTATTGTTTTTATGTTATTAGTTTCTCGATTTTATTAATTGAAGATTGAAGACGAAGATTTTTTGTTTTGGTTTTTGAGGTTGAGGTATTTGGAAAATTTGTTTGACTTCCTTTCGGCATGCTAGTTGGATATATTGTATGTTCATTGGTTTATTTTAGAACTAATAAAAGCAGAGATAATATTTCCAAGTGATTCGTTTGTATTTTCTTGGGATTTTAATCATGCAGCTACATTAATTGTGGAAAAGAATATTTCCAATGCCGCTGATTGCGGTTAATCACGCCATGGCGCACAAGGTAAATGTTAAATGGATAGATTTAGTCAGTTATTGTGTCTGAGAGTGATGAGTCGAGGACTCAGCCAACTGAAAATCATATTGATGGAGACCAATTTTTTGCAATCATATTTCTTATTTCAATCAGCAAGGGCTGTCATCACAACCACCTTTCTATTGAAGTCTGACGACGGAGACACAATTGTTTTTTCCCATTTCTATTGCACTGAACAATCGGGATAGAATTATTATTCTGTGGCAAGGTGTTGACTGGCGGACTGTTGCATATGTGTTGCTCTTCCATTTTGATTTTGTTTTACTTGTATCGTTTGTATATATATGTATACTAATATTTTTTTATATAGATTTTAAAATATTATGTTGGTAACTTTTGTTTATATTCAAAATAATTTTTAAAAAATGTCGGTTATTTTCCTGTATATTTTTCTTTCTTTTTTATTATAGAATGCTTCTCGATATAATTATCAAAACTCAATATCTTCCATTATTAACTTATTATTTTATCATTATATTTATATAAATAAATATAAATATATGAATTTTAATTAACAAATTTTTATTTTAAAATTTAAATATTATTATATATTAAAAAAAATACACTCGAATGGTTTGTACCTACCCAATGCATAACAATTTAACTTAGCCTATTAACATAATTTTATTAAGGCTTTGACATAATTTATTTTATGTTATAAAAAATAGCTATTAACATAGTTTTTTTTATAGGTTATCAAAAATTAGAATGTAATGAAATATCAATGGCTTTCTCTTTTGGTCTTTTTCATTAACCATTACTTATTTTTTAAAGCATAAATGTTTAATAAAATATCAAAAATATTAGATCTTAGGAGTCTTATTCAGTGTCCCTGATTCCTCTAATAAGAGTTTATTAATGCAGGGGTTTTCTAAAGTCAAAAACAGTAAGAAGGGCAAAGATAAGGATTAAGCACTTGTACTTAAATACTAGCCTTTTATATGGGTTATTGATTTTGGTGCATTGTATCACATGGTTTTATCATAGGACATTTTCTCATCCTTAGAGCCTTATTTTATGCCTTCCATCTTATTGAGTGATAATACTTCTGCATAAGTTAATGGGATTGGCTTTGTTGAAATGAATGGTGAGACATTTCATAATGTTCTATGTGTTTTGTCTATATTTACCAATCTCCTATTTGTTTATCATATCACTCATGTCAATTCGGGTAAGATAGTTGAGTTCACACCCAATTTTATGTTTATTAAGGAAACAAACAATGACTCTGTTGTTGCACTTGTGAAAGTAGACCACCAATCAAAATTGTATACTTTTTCACATTTTGTACCTGATCAACCCTCTACTACACTACTCACTCATTCCAATGGGGTGAGTAAATTATGGTATGGATGATTGGTTCATCTCAAATATCGCTACCTAGATCAACTCGGTCATCATGACATGGTTTCAAGGTTTGCACGAGTCAATTTTTTGACAAATTTTGCCAAGGTTTGATACTTGGTAAGCAACCTAAGTATGACAAGGAAAAATCACAAAGCTTTGAACAAATGTTGGAGATTATTCATGGTGACAATGCTAAGCCATTTCAAAAGCCTTCATTTAATAAGACTACATACATGCATACTTTCATCGATGACTATTTGAAGTATACTTGGGTGTACTTTCTTAAACAGGCATCTAAGATCTTTGATCATTTTTAGAACTTCAAAGTGCTTATAAAAAAATAACCAGGTAAAGTGATAAAAATTTCATGCACCAATAATGGTATTGAATATGTTAGTAACCATTTTCAGCAATTATGTACATCAAAAGGGATTGAACTACAATGTACAATTCCATATAAACCTTAAGAATAGCCAATTATCTAAATTTTGCATTAATAAAAAGTCTAAAAAATAGTTTAAAAATAAAATTTAAAAAAGTTGTGGGGAAAATGAAACAACATTACAGTTAGATTCCATTCTTAGTTTGTGAATAATTCTTCTCCATCTCATTGAATACATAGTCATTGATGCATACATCATTTTCTCAAAAACACCACAACTACTTTAAATGTTAAGAAATAACTTGTATCTATTTTGACTTTCAAATCCAACTTCTTCTATTTTCACATTTTAAAAAAAAATCAAATGACATAATTAGCAATTTGGGCCTAGTTTGGAGACTGCTTTTTGATAGGCGATAGGATGACGTGGATGATTTTAAAATTCAAATTATTGTATATGTCATCATTTTTAACTTTTGGGAATTGTTTCATTTTGCCTAATTATGGTTTTATCGTTGGATATTTTTTGAAGACTCCCCTTGCAGATTTTGAAATTCAAAGTTGGGACTTGTCACCTTATTATTTTTTAGACCAATGGCCCTCAGTACCTTTTAAGCATTTGCCACTAATCATGGGTGCTTTGGGATGTTCTTGTAAGTTTGGTTTTCATAAAGGTAAATCTCATAGGATAATCCGGTTCCAAAATGTATTGTAGATATCAAAGGGAATCCTCTTCCAGTTATGCTGGGACTAGGTTCTGAAGGGACCACATTTACTAGTTATTATATAGATTTAGGTCTCATGTGCTTTCAGTTTAAGGTGGTTATCGGACTATCTTAAACTCATCAAGGTCATGCTGCTAATCAATGTGGTTTTTTAGTGACAATTGGGGTAGAGATTTGGTCTTCAGAGACTTTTGAATTGGGAGATGAAAAAGGTGTTTTAGAGACTTGGGCCTCATGTTTATTCAAGTTCAGGATGGTTGTTGGCCCATTTAAAACTAATGGATGATATTTTAATGATTACATTTCTAAAGGGACTTTGCAGGGTTTCTTTCTATACATTTGGCTCCAGAGTGGAGACTTGGACCTCCTTTTGTTTCTAGTCTAGTTCTTGATCCAACAAAAATTATTTCCTCAGTCCCCTGGAGACCCTAATGGATACCAAGACCTAGACCTCTTTTTAGCCCAAGATGGTTTCCAATCCAGCCAAAATTGGTTAGTTGTTTCACCAGTTAAATGTTGTATATGGTCTTATTTTATTGGTTCTTGATCCATTCAATATCAGATGCTACTTCTTTGGGTTGAGTTCTCATTGTACTCCTAGTCAACAATTTCCTATCAGGAGGAGACCCAGTCCTTCTAAGGTTTCTTGTGATGGGATCTTTTTTGTTAACCTCATCAATTATTTTTTATTAAGAAGAGACCTAAATCTCATAATATATCTAGAGCTAATATCCACACCAATTATTAAATATGGGATTATCTTAATATAAACAACTTTAAAAATTCAACATCGTACATGATTTTAATCAAATCTTCTTAACTATGAAAATTTATTGAATGTTGATATAATGATATTTTGTTTCCTCAAATACATTTTAAGTAGTATAATAATATTTAAAATTTATTTAAATAAACCTTTTCTCCTTTCAAAACTTTCCTTGTCAATTATATACATATAGATCATAAAGAGTAAGAAAAAAATAGATCATAAAATAAAACATGTAGCAACCTCTTAGTTGGGTATCAAAATATATGTCAATTTTTTTTTCAAGTTATCAGTCCAAAAAAAAATTAGTATTTCATTATCTATGTTCTATAGTTATAATAAAAAATTACTTTAAAAATAAGCTTTCTTGAACCAATCATACATGATGATTAAATCAAGATCAATTAATTTCAAAGGATATTCATGATACTATCCACATAATAAAATTCATAATAGTTTCATGTACAATGTTTATGGAATTTATTTCACAATCAACCATTGGTTGTAAGTATCTAAATATGATATCTATATGTTTTTTTTTATTCCAAGTACAAACACAATTATGTTTAATAATGTATTATGTAGCAAAAATCAATTTTCATCTCTTATGAATCCAAAATTTCAATTCTAAAGTAATATACAATTTAAAAGCAATCTCATAGTCATAATTAAATATGAATTATAATGTTTGTAACAACGTTACTGATGCATTATTATTTTTTTCCAATAAAAATACAATTTTTAATAAGTTTGGTCATATGTTCAAAATAGTTATATGTGAATAATTATTCATAATGATGTCTACCAAAACTCTCATAAATAATCAGTGTCGCTAAAAAATTATATATAAAGACTATAAATACTTTCAGATCTCCAACACACCTCTCATCCATTGAGTGTGACCCTACCCTTATATAAAAATACTAGATACAAAAAATTGATAAAATAAGAAAGAATACATATGTATTAAATAAATCTGTGTAAATAATCCCACAAAAATATATTACATAATAATATATATACATTTTAACTTTAATACTAAGATACATATAATAATTACATATCATGGTTAAATTCTAACCCAATTCTTAGGTTATTATATATCTTCATAAAATTCTAATCTCATTTATTTGCTTTACATATATAAAATAATATAAATGTTAAACACCTATAGTATCTAATTATTATTCCAAAATAAATATTATGTATATATAATTATAACAACTTGTGTCACAAAACTTAGGCATAATTTGTATTTGAATACAATTATTTAGACACAAAGGAGCCTACCCCTCCAATTCATATTTTTAGCCAATGAATGATTAGATTATATATTTTATTTATGATTGATATTAGGGATCAAGATCATAATTACAATGTGTTATGCTATGTTTTCCATTTAAAGGTAAGATCTCTTTATCAAAAGAAACAATGATTGTCAATAAAGAAAGAAAATGTAAATTCTTTTTAATCGTAAAACATAATTTTTTATTCTAAGATTCATGGAGGTTTGAAAATTTGGCATATTTGTCCTCCAAAATACTATCTTTATAAAGTTAAAAATTGAAATAATATCTAATTTTAATGAGACTCATCAATCAAAACATGATATAATATTTGGTTAAAATCTCATCATGTTTTATATTAGTTTAAAAATAAACAAATAAAATATCAATATTTTTTATATAAGATATTTTGAATCTTTGTAATTAGAAATTTTTGGGCTGGTTCATTATTTACAATTTTAAATTAATATATCAATGACTCTATATTTAAAACACATCATTTTGTCACTATGGTAATAATTGTGCACTTACTGAACTGAGCCTTGCCTTCTATGCTTAATCAATCATCTAAAATCACTTTTGGATGATTTATATGATAAGTTTCTCTTAATTTTAAGATGTGTGATTTTAATTCTTGATACATTGATAATCCTTTGTAAAAGACCTTTTCACTACACATAAATGAGGCATTTGATTTAAGATCTAGCATTCTTGTTTGTGATTTGGCTATCTACCTCTAGTAGATGATACACCAATGTATGGTGTAACATCATATGGTTCAATCATTTAGAAAACTTTCAATATTGTTATTAAAACATGAAAATTCTTAGTAAAAAAGAATTTTATCCTGGCTAACCAACTTTCCAAAATTTACTATCGAATATATAAAATGTTGAACCAAAAGTTCAAAACTATAAATTAATAATGTGTCAAACAGATAGTGATTTGTCTTCTTTTAAAAAATTCTCATATCATTTATCAACTCACTTATATGTAACAAATAATTAAGCTTCAATACTTAATAAAGAAATATTAAAATTATTAAATATGTCGATTGTGTGAAGTAATGTAGAACATACTAAGAAACGAAACTTTACAGATCCTAATGACGACCAATTGGAGGCAAAAATTATTCTTAAAAAAATTATTTAAATTATGTTTACAATAAATTTTTAAGTTGAGTCTGACTTGGTCAATGATACTCTTAGTGAAATTCATGTTGTGGTTTATAGAACAGCGACCAAACTATTTAAATTTGCATTGTTTATAATGTTATATATAAAATAATATATGCACCAAACATGAGATTCAAATAATCCTTTATATATACCTATCCTTCTTATAATTTAAAGCAATCTTAAATAAGTTATGTTAAAAATAATTTAGACTCTAGCAATATATAAATGATAACAATTAACATAGAAAAAAATAATTGATATTAGTATTAATAAACATAAAATCCTAAGTTTAATTGTAATGTCAAAAGAATTTGATCATTTTAAACCTTTGTATTTCACCTCGTATCTCTTTTGACCGATATGCAGGATGCAAAATGGAGCAAACGTCCACATCATAAAAAGAGAAGCGCAACGCGAGCTACATTCCCTTTCTGAACTCCCTCTTCATTTAGTGTTTAGATTGTGCCTCACCAATTCAACTCCTAATTTTGGACTTATGGGGGGAACAAGTTGAGAGATGTTAGCGCTCATGAAATAGATTAGAGGGATTGATATACTTATAAAATTAAACTATCGGTTTTTAGTTTAAACTATTGATGCTTTTTTATATGATCTGCACTAATTATAGCTTTTACAGCACAGTTGAATTTGCTTCTATTCAGCCTTATAGCTGGATTCTGATGTTTAAATAAATACACAGAAATGGAGAATTTTTCTCTTATAGAGCCCAAGTTCAACATCTGACGTAACTCATTCTAATCCAACTTCTCTCTAATGGAGGCTGCTTCAATTGCATATGCCTTAAATCCTCTCTTGTTTGGCTTAATTGCCTACTCCTCCGTGACTCGGACCAGAAGGCAATTCATTTAAAGTAATCAAATGTTTGGCTGTCTTAACAGGGCTGGCATTTATGTATGCGTGACCTACTCCTCCGTGACTCGGTCCAGATGGAAGTTTAGTTCTCAATATTGTCATTTGCTCCCTAGTCTTTACAGGGCCGACGTTTATATATGCATGGCCGACTCCCGGGCTGGGACCAGAAGGAAGCTTATTCTTCAATATGCTGGCTGATCTCCCAATAGCTGCTTTAACAGGACCGGCGTTGGTATATGCATGACCTACTCCGGGACTTGGGCCAGAAGGGAGCTTATTCATCAATGCATGTGAACAATCTCCAACTGCAGGTATGTGGTTGGATATAACAATTTTAATGTCTCCATTCATGGGATTAGGTTGAGCAGAATCTATATCCTCATCATGTTTTGGGCTGAGGATTCGAGCTGCATCTGCATTTTCTATATTAAAAGCTATTGAAATGAAAATAAACAGCAGCAAAGCAATCGTGACGTTGAAATAACTTCTCCCCATTGCAGAAGTTCCAAAATTAATTTCAGTGATGTGAGAATGGATATTCACTAAGAATTGAATGGAAGGGAAGTGGCGGATAAAAATAAAATGGGCATATTAACTATGTATATATAGACCTTACAGGGAAAGGAAGGGAAGTGTATGGCAAACTGGAAGTCATTCCTCGTGGTGGCAGTGAAGTCATTCCTCGTGGTGGCATGGCTGATTCCTTTGAATGGTTATAACTTGGAATTTTTAAACGAAGAAGACCGGGCATGGAGGGCGAAATTGCCTTCGATACCGTGGGAGGAAAAAATTATGGTCACATACATGCAATCTCTCGGCAAAGAGTGCGAAAAACTAAGAAATTATTAGGGTGGAAATAAATGGAAAGCAATTGTGGATAAATTGAAATAAGATTGCATTTGGATTCTATTCTTTGTCTATGAAGAATTCTTCCCAATGACATCAAATACATAGCCAGTAATATCTACATTTATTGCAGTTGGAAATAACTCGTATTGATTTTGACTTTGGAAAAAATACTTTCAAAGGACGCACTCCACAGTTTTTGAATGTTGACATTTTACATGATTTTATTCAACTTTAATTTTAATTTTATTGAAAGTCGATGTTTGAAGTAGTAAACGCTAAAAATTTGTAAAGAGAAAACGTCCCTTTCTGACTTTTTCAATACACATAAATACGACTCGCTCAACCTCTTGACTTTTTCTGTGAGTTTTAATTTTTAATATTAATATTTTTAAAATTGGAAATGAACCATGAATTGAATAATTGACAATTTTGAATATTAAAGTTTATAGGAAGTAATGGTTGGAAACTTGTATTTTCGGGGATGTTATTTATTTTAGTTGAATTTAATCAAGATAAGAATAAATTATATTAAATGTGATCTTGAATTAAAAATTGAAATATGACAAAAACAAATAAAATAAAATATGAAAATAATAATTAAAATAAAACTCCAAATTTAAACGAAAATAATAAAAAAATTATAATCAATTTTATCATAATAAAAAAATATATTAAATTTTACATTCTTTTAACACTTAAATTTATGACCCCCAATATAATTATAAATCTCTTTAACTCTACATAACCCTTGAATATAACAAATTTAACTTAAAAATTTTATTGTGATTATCCCCATACCATAACTTTCTTTATAGCTGAACATATTAATAAAAATGTTGACCATCGACCTTTGAATGTTCAATTTATTAATTTTTAAAATAATTATATTAAAAATTATTAATTGATTTTTTATGTAGATTTTATTCATGTTTATTTATTTTACTTTAAGATAATTTTCATAAATTATTTATATATAAATAAACAATTATTTATTAAAATAATGTTAAAATAATTTAAATGTAAATTTCGACTTTACATATATATATATATTTTGAAATAAATATTATTATAATAATAATAATTTATTAAAGTCACATTAAAATAAATTAAAAATAATATATATTTAAAACTAATTATTAATATAATAAAAAACTATTCTTTAAAAACTTCAACTATTTATTTTACCAAATATTATAAACTATCAAAACTCTATATCTTTTATTATTATTTTTTTATTTTATCATTATATATTTATATAAATAAACATCTCATTTTTAATTATCAATTTTTTATTTTAACATTTAAATATTAATGAAATTTTAAAAAATAAACATTGTACCCACCCAATGCATAGCAATTTAATCTAGCCTATTAACATAATTTTCTTAATGTTATTGACATAATTTGTTTTATGTTATTAAAAAAAGCTATTGACATAGTTTGTTTTAGGTTATTAAAAATTAGAATGTGATGAAATCTTAATGGATTTTCTCGTTTGGTCTTTGTCATCAGCCATTACTTAATTTTTAAAGCATAAATGTTTAATAAAATATCAAAAATATTAGACTATAAGGATCTTTCTCAATCTCCCTAATTCTTTCAATAAGAGTTCATCAACACAAGAGTCTTCTAAGGTCAAACACATAAGAAAGGCAAAGATAAGGGTAAAGCACTTACAATTTTGTCCTAGCTTTCCACATGGATTATGGATTTTGGTTCATCGTACCACATGGTTTTATCATAGGACATGTTCTCATCCTTGGAGTCTTATTATATGCCTTCCATCTTATTGAGTAACAATACTTTCCCATAAGTTAGTAGGAGTGAATCTGTTGAAGTGAATGATGGAACATTTCATGATGTTCTATGTTTTGTCTTTATCTACCAATCTCAAAATTATTTATCATATCACTCAAATTGGTTCGGGAAAGATAGTTGAGTTCACACCCAATTCTATGTTTATTAGGGAAGCAAACAAAGACTCTATTATTGCACTTGTGAAAGCAGATCACCAATCATTATTGTATACTTTCTCACATTTTACATTTAATTAACCCTCTACTGTAATACTCACTCATTTAGATGGGGTGAGTAAATTATGACATAAATGATTGGTCCATCTCAACTATCGCTACCTAGAGCAACTAAGCCATCATGATATGGTTTCAAGGTTGGCACGAGTCAATTTTTTTGATGAAGTTTGCCAAGTTTGAAAACTTGGTAAGCATAATGAGGATAAGTATGATAAGGGAAAATCATGAAGAGATAAATAGATGTTGTAGATTGTCCATAGTGACATTTCCATCCCATTTCAAAAGCCTTTATTTAATAGGACTAAATACATGCCTATTTTCATCGATGATTATTAGAGGTATACCTAGGTGTACTTTCTTAAGTAGACATATGAGGTCTTTGATCATTTTCAAAACTTGAAGGTGCATATATAGAAATAGCAAGTTAAATCCATCAAGATTTTGTGCATCGATAATAGTGGTGAATATGTCAATAACCATTTTGAGCAATTATGTACATCAGAGGGGATTGAACCATGATATATAGTTCCATATAATCCCTAATAGAATTGTGTTGTAGATTGCAAGAATAGGTCCTTGAAGGAAATGGCCAATTGGATGCTACACTCTAAGTCACTAGCACCTTAGTATTGGGTTGAGGCCATTAACTATGCTCGTTATATCCAGAACTAAGTTTGTCATAAATAATTAAAAGGGGTCACTTCTTTTAAATATTGAAACAGTCAAAAAACCATAGTAAAACACTTTTGAGTGTTTGGATCCCTACTATGGTCCGCATTTACAAGAAGAAACATAAGGGAAAATAACCTCAGAGTCATCTTTATATCTTTGTTGGATATCCTAAGCATATTAAGGGATACATGTTTCTCCATCCCACCACTCATGAGTTGTTCATTGATAGTAGTCTTCATTTTCAAGAGGGTCCTTTGGACTCCCACTGGACACCTTTCCCCCTTCCTTAGACACACTCAAATTTGATGATAGTTATGATGATTCAGATCTATTTGATCAACTCCCTGATGATCCAAATTCTTCTTCTTGTTATGATGATGAGAATAGTGATGAGGATCACCCTCCTCTTCTTAGAATATATTCAAAGGATGAGGAACATCCTCCTCACACTTCAAGCACTAGTCATTTTTGGGTTAGACAAACACTACAAAGTGTTAACTAATTGGTTGGAGATCCATTAGACACTAGGCAAACACATTCAAAATTATAAGATGCCTCACATGATTTCATTACATCTACTTTGAATCCATAATTATTTCATGAGGCATTAGACACTCCTGAGTGGGATTGTGTTATGGAATAGGAGTATGGTTCCTTTCAAAGGAAAAACACTTCGGATCTAGTCTTGATTTCTAAGGGAAGAAAACTTTTTTGATGTAGGTAGATCTATCAAACAAAAATTAAATCAGATGGGTCCGTAGATAGTTTCAAAGCATTTTTGGTAGCAAAGGGTTCTTCTCAAGTACCTAGAATTGACTACACTAATACATTACCCCTAGTTGACAAAATAAACTCAATTTGACTCACTCTTCCTATTGACATAGCACATCGCTAGGATGTTCATCAAATGGATGTGAAGAATGTCTTTCTTCACAATGATTGTAAAGAGGAAATATACATGGATAAACCATAAAGATTTGTGGAAGATTCATTTTTAGTTTGTAAGCTTTTTAAAAAAAATATATGGCCTCAAACAATCTCATTGAATTTTGTATGCCAAGATGGACTCTTTTCTTCTTTCGGTTGAGTTCACCAAATGCCATTATAATCTGAATGTCTAGATCTTATCATAGGATGATTCACTATTAATTTTGGTTCTCTACATGGATTACCTATTGATCATAAGGAATTTTTCATCTGCCATCACAATAGTGAAAACTGCTTTGTTTGATAGGTTCTCAATGACTTACTTAGGCTTGTTGCATTACTTTCTTGGGATCATTATTGCATAGTCCAAGTATGTTCTTGGCTTGCTTGCATGGTTTAACATGTCTAATTTTAAGCTAGTTTAGATGGCCAACATTCATTTTATGTGATAAGAAAAGAACAATCCAAATCTGAAGGAAGTTGGGCCTCAATCAATGGACCAAGCATATCGATATTAACATGTATTTCATTTATAATATCATCCTTTAGCATGGCATTAATCTCTTCTACATCTAAATAATGGAATAAATTATTGATATATTCACCAAACCCTTCACTGAGAACAAGTATTTTCATTTACGGGCTCTTCTTGGTGTTTGAGCTACTCTAACATCCTCCTCTAGGAGACATTTTATTGTACTTAGGTATGTCATCATAACTTTGTGTTAGGATCCAATTCTACTATCCACCTAAGTTATGCTTAAAGAGATGTTAGTGTAAATTTTTATTCCATTTAATAGCTTTTTCCTACACATATTTAGTTATCTTTCTTAGGTGTCTTTTTAGGTCATTTTGAAAGATAATCCCACATTCATGAATAAATAACAAAATGTTTATATTTTACCTATCTAATATACCCTCCTAAACATTTTATGGTCAATAATTCTAATACTAATATTGCAATCTTTTGATTGTTGAGCAATTAATTCTTATAACTCATGTTTGATGTTGCTAGTATACACAAGTAATTTTCTTCATATATTTGACTCCATCCAATAGATCTTCCATTGTAACTCACTCCAACAATTTATACATTATATATATATATATATATATATATATATATATATATATATATATATATATATATATATATATATATATAAAGTTGTACATAATTAATAAGACATTTTTATTGATATTTTAAGAAATGAAAATGATAATTTAAGCATTGCAAATATATATTTATTTGGTGGTGTAGCGCATAAATAAATAAATTGTAAATATGAGTCTAGGGGAAGGCGATATAACTAAGTCGAGGGATTAAAATAGGAGATTTCCACTTATATAATTCAAATATTTAGCATCAAACATATATAATTGAGATTATTTGTGCCTTGAATGAAGAAATTGTATGCCTTGAACCTAGGTTAGCTCCACTTACATAAATTCTTAAAAAATAAACAAAATAATTATTCTTAAACTAATTTTTTTTTTCAACTTAAACTAAATATTAATGTGGTCTCATTTGGCCTCCAAAAAAATTTAAAAATATCTTCTAAGAAAAAAGTATAGCTTAGGGCAGTAATGAATTTTTTTGAGATGGTCGTTTTGGCATGTGGAAGAGCTCAAACAGAGATACAGATCAAAAGTTATGGCCTTGAGAACTTTGGCCTTTTTTACTATATCACTTTTTATAGTGAATTATTTTTCACTTCCTCTTTTGTGCATTTCCACATTCATATTACTAAAATTAATTTTATAACTATTACAATAGAAAGAATTTATTACATCATAATGACTAATTTAATATTGTGTATTTTTATTAGTCCTAAGGGGGTCTATTAACTTTTATTTTGTATTAATTTGTAATTAATATTTATTTCCTCACCTAATCGAAATATATTGATTAATGTGTTAGAAATATGCAAACATTTTAACAAATTAATTTTTAAGGGGTTTAATTTATTAATAAAATAATATTATTTTATGTTCCTTGATTTTCTAGAAATATTGGATGTTATTTCTAATTTATAGTAGATCGAGGCACTAGGATGATTTCACATCTACCATAGTCATAATCACTACAGTCATAATCATTTTACATTATTAATTTTTGCAAAAGGGCAACCTACATATCCCAACTATCTACCAACTGTTAAATGCTTAGATTTAATGTGTCTCTATTATGGCTTGGTAGATTGGAATGCACTACACCCAAAATTACTAAGACTAAAAGCAATAATACAAAAGTAGATTTTTTATAAATAAAGAGGCAACATAAAATTTGGATGTTTGTTTTAGCCTTTCACACATCATCATTCAAGCACAACAAACCCAAAAATAAAACTATATGTTGATTTGACTTGAACAATGATCTTTATAAAGGAAAAGGAATTAACATTTATGTGTATGGATCTAGCACAAAGAAAATGAATCAAGCAAATTTAGGCAATTGCATGTAATTTTTGGGCACATTTTGCTTGGCACCATTTTGGCTTTCTTTGTCTCACTTTGATCTATTATAATTGATGGCACAAGTTTATTGTATAATGGTTTTGCTTGTCTCTTTGGTGAATGGAAATTTTTTATCTTGTTATTTCATTGGAGTGCAATTTGTTATGTCCAAACTAGATCTAGTCACCTGGAACTTTGAATGATTTTTTGCATTTAATTATACATCTAATATTGATTTGTAATTCAATTAGTTAGTTTGTCTTCTTCACCTGAAATTAATTAGAATTGTTTATCTAATCCTGATTAGGGATGTACACAATAATGCACATACAAATCTATGTATGTCCTCATACCCATATAAACAATGTATATTTCATATTCTATATATAGTAATGCCTTACCCTACACTAACCTAAGTGACTAATGATATTTCATTATTCAAATTGTATAGATTATTTTAAAGAGATCAGATATGATTGAAAACAAATTTATTCTAGGATGGTTGTTTCTTTGGGGCTGCATTATAATAATTTGATTTTATTCTGTGGGACTATTCCTTGGTGTTAGCATGTATGGTAAGCATGGTTGGAGATTTACCATATTTTTTGGGGTTCCTTTGATAGCTAAAATAGTCAATGCAAATCATGTGAAATATGTGGTGTGAGCATGATAACTTATTTTGGTAGATCAATTGAATATGTTAAACATTTTAAGTTTTGATATTCTACATAATTTTGCTTTTATGGACAGTTAATGCACAAAGTTGGTATAATTAGGCAATTATTAGTATTGCCCTATTTTCTTTATTTATAGGGGTGACTAATCCCTGAGTTAGGTATAAGTAGGAAATTAGTAGTTTTGTCCGATGCTACCATGGTTCATTTCCCCATAATTTATGATCATAAGCTTCACTGGAAGATCAACATGTCAAAGTTTTATTTCATAATTTCTAGTAGGTCATTTTGAAACATTAATTTCTAAATCCATGATTATCTCTTGAGTTGAGTTGATCCAAAATATTCATGTGAATATAGATTTAATATGTAATCTAGTCCCATGTACTGAGCTGCATAGGCATTATTATCTCTATATATGTTTAGCTAGACGTAATATGTAATATGTAATCTAGGGGAAAAATTACAATATGATAGGGAAATTGAGATCAACCTAGAGAAAAATAGCACTTTTATATGGATATTGGGACTATCTATTGGAGAAATTGCACTTTGATCATATATTCTTACTCATACATGTGATAAGGGATTGATAATGTTGGCATAGTAGAATTTATCCTATAAATAGTCCTTTTTACTTACAAAGGTCAATATAGGTTACATGATGGTAGTATAAAATGAGTGATGTGTAGCTTTTATTCCCCTGATTATATACAATAGTATTAGTTTAAGATCCATCATATTGGGTGTGAAGTTACTCTAGATCTTGGGTTAAAATCTTAACAATCTTCCTTAGGAAGTTTGTTACTGGCTTCGATATGCACCTTAAGAATGTTACTAAATTTTGCATCCCTGATCTTTCTTGAATTTTAGAGTATTAATCTATCATTCTAGAGTATTAATTTTAGACAAATGGTGTCAAATAAAAAATTCATGTGAAGGTAACCCATCCAATCATAAGAGACTTCCTTTTGAATAAATACTTAAATGATAAAAGGGATGGGTGGATAGCTAAAGTGATGGAATATGATGTCGAAATCAAGGCCACAAAACTAGTAAGATGAAGAGGGTTGTGTGAGCATCTACCATCAAACCTAAAAGAAGAAGAACATATGGTTTTATCATTTCAATAAGGTTCTAGTATATCCACTACTTCATCTCCTACAAGTAGGACACAAGAAATGGTGAGTTTCCATGAAATAGATGAGTGTCCAGGGGTTTAGATCTAGCAAAAAAGGAGATACTTCAAATTGTAAGAAATAACTTATGTCCTTGTGGACAGATTTATTTTTAGGAAAGATATCAATGGGGTGCTACTCATATGTGTAGAGATAGATCAGATTGATAAACTCTTAGATTAATTCCATGATGGGCCAAAAGGAGGTCATTTTGTACCTAGAAACACAACTACAATAATAATGAGGGTTGGTTATTATTGGCCTAACCTATTCAAGGATGCATATGCATGGGTTATAAAGTTCCAAAAGTGTCCATTATTTGAAGGTAAATCAATACTTGTAGCCCTTCCTCTTCACCCAATCTAAGTTGAACAACCATTCATGCAATGGGGGATTCATGCCATTGGAATGATCAACCCTCCATTTAGTGCCGATCACCAATGGCTTCCTACAGCTATGGTCTATTTTAAAATATGGGTAAAGGTAGTAGATCTCAAGGAGTCTAATGAAACATTAGTTATTGAGTTTTAAGAAAGCATAATAACAAGGTTTGGAGTACCTACAACCATAATTTTTGATAATGCCATGGCTTTTACTTGAGTAAATACAATGAAATGGGCTCTACAATATGGCATATACTTTAGTACTTCCTCTAATTACTGCCCCCAAGGTAATGTGATAAATTATTACACTAATAAGAACTTGATCATAATTATAAACAAAGTTATAGTGGACAATCAAACGATTTGGCATACAAATATGAAGATAAGCCTATGGGCTAATAGGATCACTCCCAAAGTTGTTATTGGTAACTCTCCCTTTATGTTTGTCTATGGGAGAGAAGCTAAGTTACCTATTTCACTTGAATTACCATATTTTGAGTTTGCATATCAACTTAAGAAGATGGATAATGATCATATGAGATAAGGTAGGCAGAACTAATGGCATTGGAGGAAGAAAGGAATCATGCTATGCACACCATAGAATATGACCAATCACAAGTGAAGAGAAACTTTGAAAAGAGAGTTATTTCAAGAACATAAGAAAAAAGGGATCTTGTCTTGAAGTGGCATGCTGATACAGATAAGCTTGGTAAGCATACCATGTTTGATGCATTATGGGGTGAACCTTATATCATCATTAGTTGCAAAGAACACAATGCCTTTCAACTAGCAAGACTAAATGGAGAAGAATTAAATATCCCAATCAATGAGATACATTAAAGCTATGCTATTAAGGTCAACTTCATTTCTTTGTAAATATTAGAGTTAGCTTTGAGTTCCCTAAGTGCTTTTTACACAAGTGTTTTCTTTGTGTCTTTCCATCCTATAAGTGTCTTATGGCACATATTTGGTGTGGTGTTTTGTTTGGTGTTGCCTAGTTTCACTTTAGAGTGGGTCATGCATATACCAATGCCAGTCTTGTTAAAGTAGTTAATGGGAGATTAGATAGCATATTAAATAATAATATTCCTTTTGGGCCTAGCCCTAGATTTAGCCATGCATATATCAACACTGGTCCTATAAAAAGTAGTGAGCAAGAGTCAATATTGAAAAACAAACTTTCATCTGGGCCAAGTCTAGGTGTTGGCCATGCATACATAAATACTAGCCCTGTTAAGACAACCAAACATTTGATTACTTTGAATGATTTGCCTTTTGGTCCAAGTCCTAGAGTGGGTCATGCATATACCAATGTCGGTCTTGTTAAAGTAGTTAATGATAGATTAGCTAGCATATTGATGAATAGTCTTCCTTCTAGTCCTATCCCTAGAGTTAGCCATGCATATATCAATAGTGGCCCTATAAATACTAGTGAGCATGAGTTAATATTTAAAAAAAAATCCATCTCGGTCAAGTCCAGGTGTTGGCCACACATACATAAATGCCAACCTTGTTAAGACAGATAATCATTTGATTACTTTGAATGAATTGCCTTTTGGTCCAAGCCCTGGAGTAGGTCATGCATATACCAATGTCGGACCTGTTAAAGTAGTTAATGGGAGATTAGCCAACATATTGAAGAATAAGCTTCCTTTTGGTCCCAGCCTTGGATTTGGTCATGCATATATCAATATCGGCCCTGTAAAGACTAGTGAGCAAGAGATAATATTGAAAAACAAACTTCCATCTGGGCTGAGTCTAGGTGTTGGCCACACATACATAAATGGAAGCCCTATTAAGATAGCTAGAAATTTAATTACTTTGAATGAATTTCCTTCTATTCTGAGTCAAGGAGGAGTAGGACATGACATGGTAATCATAAAAAGACACTGAATGCATTGAGCCAAACAAGAGAGGATTTAAAGCAACTGCAATTTAGGGAGAAGTTGGATTAGAATGTGGAGATCATATTTTGTGAAGTTAGTATAAATGCTGAGTTACACCAGATGTTGACCCTATACTTTGTAAGAGAAAGATCAAAACAGAGATATAAATGCTGAATAGAAGCAAATAATGTAACCATGTAATATTTGTAATCAGTGCATATCATATCAAAAAGCATCAATAGTTTGAACATAAAACTAATAGTTTATGTTTAAAAGTATGTCAATCCTATTAAATTTATTTAATGAGAACTAACATCTTTTAAGTTGTTTTCCCACAAGTCTATAAACATAGAAACCAAGAAAAAAAATAAAATATAAATGATTATTATTTTTCTTAATTAAAATTAAAATCAAAATAATTGAATAAGTAGAGTTAAAAATAAAACTCATTAAAAGAGAGTAATAACTCAAACATTTAAATTGAGTAATAATTGGCTGAGTGCTTCCCACATAATATTTTCATGTATAGATTGGTTAGATATGTCTCAGATAGTAATCCAATGTGACATTGAAATGTTTAATAAAAATAGATGTCTATTAAAGATAAAATCAGATAAAAAAGAATAATAATTCAAATACTAATATGGATGAGTGCTTTTTACATCATATTTTTTTGTATGGATTGATCAAAATCCCCTCAAAAAATTATTCAATGTCACATTAAATTTTTTTTATAAACTAAAACAACCCATGAAAATAATAACTACAATTAATTAAACAATATATAATCTCAAAAAGAAAAAAAGTGACGGTCCATTTTATAATGAGTGGGGCATTGAATTGGAAGTGGCATTGTCCGTTTCACAACAAAAAAGAAGTTGAAAGCTTATTATTTTAAAGCTTTACCATGAGTTTCTTTATAATGAAATCCATGTTGAAATAACAAAGATTTAAGGAAGGATCTATCTCTTATAAAATAAGGAAATCAAACAATTTATATATTTGATACATAAATTCATTATAGAAGAAGTCAATTAAAAAAATTGCTTAATTCAGATGTAAAAAAATTGCATAATTTTTTTAATCTATAAAAATTATTAATTTTTAATTATGCACTCAATTAATTAAATTCACTTATATCAATCTTTATTTAGTTAAATAAGCAGGTGGTCCAATTGACCCAATTTTTCTTTTAAAATTTAAATTTATCACAATTCTTAACTTTTAAATAAGTACCCTCTTTAATAATCTCTATTTATAAATAAAAATTTAAAAATGTGATATTTATCAAAAGAAAAAAAAATCTATCTAATATGCACAAATATTTTATATCTCTATATGCAATTGAAAAAAATATCAAAGTCAAAATTTACATAGAAAAATTTCTATTTACAATATTTTTAAACTCATAATATTTACCCATAACAAAATATATTTAAACATTAGAGGATTAAGGTAATGGGCCTGCCAACCCAAAAACAACATAAGAGAAGAGTAGTTAGGGACAGTGTCTTCAACTTTTTTTAAATGTTATAATACTTTTTAATTTTTTATAATTCTAAATTTTAAATAAAGTACATACAACTGATACACAAATCTATTATCTCTACATAATCAATCAAATTTGTCTATAAATATTTTGTTTAAACCAATTCTAACCAAAAAAATAAAGATGAGGAGGATTAAAACCCCTAAAAACTTGTACATGCATGATTGTATTCTCTCTCCATAGAGGTTTAAGAAAATTGTCTGATTTATAATAAAATTATTAATTCTTTTGTAGTCACCCACTTACCAATATTTTGTCAAGAATGATCTCTATTAAAATAAACAATGTATGCAATGTGGCATTGAAATGTTTAACAAAAAAATTGGGTCTATTAAAACAACAATTATATCAAATAAATTAAGAAAAAAAAATTCATTTATGTATTTTATTTTCACAATAACAATTTTAATGAATATATAGATTTTGATAAATTTAATGTAAATATAATTTTAATTTATAATTATTCAAAAATAGAGATTGTATTGAATAAGGGTGTCGTGTGTCAAGTTCTTGTATGAGTTAGTAGATTTTTTTCTTATTCGTTATTGATTGAGATTTCTTCAAAAATAAGTGGATGCAAAACCTTTTTATATATTGAATAAGAAAAAAAATAGGTTGATTGATTGATCCTGAATAAAAAATTTAATGTAAATTACATGTGTTGATAGTGAAATGGATGCTAATTTTGATTTCACTGTGTCAAATGCTACATGGCCTTTTATAACTACTTTGATGTTTCTCATCATGCAAAAAGAAACACTGGAGTATACATATAGAATAATTATTTGTAGTTTTTTTTCTTATTGAAGAGTGCTTATATATTAATCAAACAAGATATGGTACAATGCTAATCATATCAAAAAAATATGTGGAAAAGTCACACCCCACAAGCATAATCACACTGAGGGCAAACACAACAATAAAAAAGTCAAAGAAGTGGTAAAAAGGACCATATCGACAAAAATAAACATCACATCAACAATTTGATAGCAAAATAGAGAGAGAAAGGAACAAATAATTATAAAGAAAATAGTTAAGTAGCCAAAACGAACATGGATGCCAAGGGAGGCAGTGGGTCTTGAGGCTTACAACCCCATCCTCCCAGGGTAGGAGGATCCCAAAATAGGTAAGGGCTCCCAACTAGTGTTTTATTTAACCTCTCATGTTTCAACTTGATTTCTTTTAGGCGAAAAAGCTAAAGCCAAGCGTGGAAATTTGTATTGTGGGGGAAGATCCCATCCCCTAATGTCACCATCATGAGATGGGGGAGGAGATCCCTAACCCTTGTCATCACCTTTATATCTAAAAGAGACACTCTGACCATAATGATGAGGAGAAGACCAATGAGATGGTGATCGATGAGGAGAATGACTCTTTAGTCTAAGTCTAGATCACTACTAATGTGGCCCACACCCTCATCCTTGAAGAGGTATAGGATGTCATAGGGACTCAGGTAGTTCATAGCTAACCACACATGAAAAATTTCCCCAATTTTTTTGAGCAAACATCAGAGGTGGCTAAGTTCCAAGAAGACCTTATCTATTTGCATTTGAATATGAAGAGTAACATTAGATAAAATAGTAATTTTATTAGTAATAAAAAACTATGTTCTAGCTCTTCATGATTAAAGCAAGCATAATTTATAGCTTTTAATATTTGAAATAAAATATTAGCTCAAAAGAACTGCCAAAATCTATTGTATTTTGTAGGCAAAAAATCCACCCCAAGAGATCCATCTTCCACATGAGTAATTTAGGTCAAAAGGGATGAAAAATGGAATGAATCTAGTGCCACACATGTTGGGATCATTAGTGATCCAAAGTTATTTTTAATAATTAGTTTTATTTATTTATTTTTAGTTTTTTGGTACTTGATATTTGGTTTTATAACCAACTTTTTTTCCACAAGCCTTTATAGCTTTGCTATTGTACAAAAATAAAATATGATTTTACTTTAATTTTATCGAATATTATCTTGTGTATATTCCTCCATTTTATCCTAGCCTACATTGGTATCAAAGCCATAAATGTGAAATTGGAAGGATAGAGACAATCACTACTAATTTTTTGAAGCCTTGTAGTATTATTATGACATACAAGATCACACGAGGTGTTTGAAGTATATGATGGCCTGAATAATATCAATAGTATCACACAAATTGAAGAAGGATGATACATGCTTCAAATTGAAGAATGCAGACCTGTACGGTGAGTGTAACAAATTGAAACCCTCATATTTAGTGTATATCTTCACATTTGCCTATGAAGAATAAAAATAAAGGATCGTTCATAGTGTAATACACTGTGTGGTGCAAATAGTGATTGTTGTATTTTATGCTTTATTTTCAAGATTTGTGCTTCAGGTTTCTTCCTCAAATTTACTCCACTATAAAAAGTATCATTCTTCACTCTTTTAAATTTTTCTTGAAGCGATGATTCATTTGATGAAGATATCTCATTCACCCACTCTCAATATTCTTTCTTTGTGTAGCGCTCATTTGGCTCAAGGATTATAAAAAGCCTATTTTTTTTATATATTGTGTGGGCTCCATGAGGCAAGTAAAGTTATTTTTATGAAGAAATTTGATCAAAAATTACTACATTTCCATTTCTGAGTATGTTCCAGTATTGTGGTAAATTTATTACATCTACCTATGCAAGTTTCCATCAAAGTAATTAGTTATTACTTTTTCATTTGATCACATAGTAAAAAAAAAAAAAAAAAAGTGAGGGAGTAAAAATTTTTTACATGAAATGTAATTAACCAAAAAAAATTCCATGAATACTTTGTCATTTTCCTTGCATTTGAAAACTCCACTTTATTTATAATATTATTTCTTAATATTCTAAACTTGCATGTATAGTGGAATTGGCAACCCATTATTTTGAAAGGCATTGTCAAAACTAAAGGTTAAGAGTTCAAATTTCTTTTTGGTTAAATTTTTTTTTTGACAATTGTAAAAGGAGAAATAAGGGTGTAATTAGAGTCATAAAGTGTAAATTTTTATAATTCTTAAGAATACTTTGCATTCAGAAAATATTTTTGAAGGTAAAGGCAAAACCTCAAAATAGTATTCCCTTGTCTTGTTTTGACTTGTTTCTTTAATACCATGGAAAAAATCATAATTTTGATATCTGAAAATGGTAAATTGTCACCTAAGAATTATAAATAATGGAGTAGGAATATGGAGTATACATTCATTTTTAATGACCTATGGGAAATCACTAAGAAAGAAACCACACCACCAACTAATGTTGCAAAGTTGATTGATTATCAAAATCATGATAAATGTGCACTCATACTTTTAAAATCACCTTACATTGAACAAGAAATCATTCATATTAAGGTAGTCAAAATTGGTGCATGGAATGCATTAAAATATCTATATGACAAACAACCTACATACAAGAAGATTGACTTTTTTATGCAACTATTGAACAATAAACTGGTAAATAATGAAGATGTTTCTAAATATCTTTCTCACATGAAAATATTGAAATAAGAATATTGAACAATTGGTGGTAAAATTGATGATGATATGTTGATTTCCATCACCTTAAATTGTCTTAATTTTGCATACACTAATTTTGTTGAAATGTTATAGCTTAGTGATAAGCTTAATAGTGTCACATTTGATTCTATTTTGTAAGTTATTAACTCAGCATGAGAGACAATTTGAAAGGAAGAAGATTGCATCCACGGAAGAGCCCCACTATATCAAAATGGGTAATCCATTATATGATCATAACAAAAAACATTCTTTGAAGCACTATCAGAGAAAGAAACACTCTCCACAGCACACTTCTAGACATAAGCATCATTTTGAATAAAGGGATCATTCTTGTTCTCCAAAGCATGGACATCATTCTAGTTATCTAAAGCATGGACATCATTCTAATTCTCTAAAGCATAAGCATCACCACAAACATTCACATGGACATAAACACAAACACATTCATTCTTCTTCATGTGGCTATTCTTCCTCTAGTTCCAATGGATGTGAGAGAATATGTTATAATTGTGGGGGCATAGGACATCTCTCTATAGAGTACTCCCACAAAAGGAGGTCCTCTCGACATTGATAGAAGGCATAAGAAAACATTAGTGGTCACTCCAATCAATCTAGTCACCCTTCTGCTTATTCTTTTCCATATTCTTCTGATGGATGGGATGACTATGAAGTTGTTTGATCCATAGCTTATGACTATATATTCTAAGATGATAACACATCCATCTTATACAAGTTTCTAGGTTCATGATTGGGATTTGATATAGTATCATTTTCTAGATTATGTACATTGCTTTCATATATCTACTGTTGATATGATCTTTTATATGGAGCATTTTAGTAGTTTGTACTTAGTTTATTTATTGCACAAACTTCTCACCTCTCCCGTGATAGGGGAGAAGATATTACATTTTAGTTTTCAATTAGTCATCAATGGTTGTGGTATGAGTCAGATATGAGTTGTTAGAATTGTTAGTGCTAAGTAAAGGCCTACGAGAGATGTTGGTGATCATGGGGCATTAGTTTGATATGTGCCATACACAGTACTAGAAAAATCATTTGTTGGATGGCTTCTACATGAGGATTGATGTAGTTGAATAGAGAGTGATCTTGTTCTAATTTAGTGTAGAGATGTTCAGGGTGTTGATTAGTCTAAGATGCACAATGTACCAATTGCAGTTGTAGTAGAGTCTACTTGGATGACTCACAGTTCATTGCTTCAATCTTTCTATACCATTTTGGATCAAGGGAGATTTTTTGGGATCATTAGTGATTCAAAGTTGTTTTGAATAATTAGTTTGATTTATTTATTTTAATTTGTTAGGTACTGCTAATTAGTTTTATAACTAACTTATTTTTCACAAGCCTTTATATCTTGCCTATTGTACAAAAATAAAACATGATTTTATTTTGATTTTCTTGAATATTATTTTGTATCAATTCCTCAATTTTATCCTGGCCTACAACATAAATTATGCATAAGAGAAAAACCAAAAAAGGTGATTAATAGTCTCTATTGCTGATAAGTCAGGCAAATGGGGTTGGACATGCCCAGATGCTTAAGTTGGTTACCCACAAATAGGACTTTATAAAGGATACACCATAAGAAATGAGTTTTTTTGGGATAAATAATAGTATACCACATAGTGCTAAAGTGTTAGGCCCAAACCCCATGTTTGGAATGCAGATTCCATTTGAGGTTGAGCATTTCATCTAGAATATGTAATGGGTGAAAGGGGTGGCCATAGGCCAATACCAAATCTTCCACCAAAGAACAAGAGATTTGAACCCTATTTTATGTAAATACTCATTATGTATGTAACCTTGAATTTATTCAATAGCTTTTTTATTTGAATTATTTAAATAAAATTATTCTAAATTTGTTGTTGCCCAGTGAGCTAGGCCCTATTCTCCTTGCAAAAGAGATCACTTATAACCTTCACACCTTTCCTAAAAATTCTTAACCCTTTAACCCAATAGACTAAGGCATAGGGAACATTGTGGAAATTTAAGAAAGGTGACCACCAAAGAGAATGGGAGTTAATGGAGAGGCCATTCCTAAAACCCACTTCTACCTAGTTAAGGTGAGGCTTAAGATTTTCCCAAGATTTCCATAGGTTTTGAATCAAAAAGGTACCCTTGATTTTAACAAGTAGTAAGGTAATGAGTAGAGAATGAATTCCTAGGCCTTGCCAAGCCTTTCTACCACATGGAACTCCATAAGAGATAAAATAGCATAAAATAATATTATTTATAGTTTTTGACTTTGCCATTTTCTTTAAATGTGTAGGATTGGGAGATTTAATGAAAAGAGGCCAAGTGTTATGCCTCACCCTATGATACAAGAATTTTGTGGGATATCAACCTTATTCTTTCCCTTGTGGTCCATTGTGCATATGTGAGACTCACAGTAACTCTAACCTTCTTATCGACTTTACCTTGTGACTAATGATCATTTGAAAAGCCTTCTTTGCTTAGTCTTAAATTATAACATATCATTAAGATGTAACATATGCTATTATTGTGATTTTGGCACTAATGCTTAGCCACTAAGTGGTTGGAATAATGTTTTGTCAAGTATCATACATTGATAGGAAATTGGAGGTTGTTTGTTAGAGGTGTCAACATATGTAATATAAAACCTTTTTATAAGTTGTTAGCCCTCTTTACTCAATCTATTGATGAAATTGATGAATGGGGAATGCATATAATAATAATAATAATAATAATAATAATAATAATAATAATAATAATAATAATAATAATAATAATAATAATAATAATAATAATAATAATAATAATAATAATAATAATAATACCTATGATAAATGCTCACCGTAAATCCTTGAATATTAAAAATGTTTAAAGAGATTAATTGTTGGTAATATGGAGTTGATTTATTAATAAGAGTGTTGTCATGTAAAATAAAATATATCCTTATATTAATTGTTCGTATGAATTTTTACTATGCTAAATGATTATTCCCTGAATATGAATAGAAGGGTTCCAAATAAGAATTATTGCATACATTTTTAATCTAAATTCATGGCTAAGATCCAAAAGAGGCATTAATATGTCGACGGTTATTCTTAGTACATTATGACTATTATATCTTCATTTATACCTTTCAAGCCACCAAAATTGCTCTTGAAGCTATATGGATCATGTCATCTTTGGATGATTTTGTTGTTGACTTGAGTTGAAATAAATATAAGATTATTAAAATGGGTGCAATGAAGTCTTCTAAATCACATGCCTTAATAATGAGTCATGATAAAATAGAAGGCTTTTGACAGTAAGGATAAATAACATAATAAGGACTCAAAGTAAATAAAAGGTCATAAATATGATGGTAAGTCCAAAACATCAAAAGAGTACTTCTCTTTGGATATGAAACCCAAGAAAGAGACTCACAAGTACTTATTGTATGAAATCTAGGCATTATGAAACCAAATGCATGAATAAATAGATTGACCAACTGATAAAAATGCTCAAGAAGCATAATATCACTATAACTGATTTAGCCAATCAGAGTTCATCAACACATGAGTCTTCTAAAATCAAAGACAATAGAAAGGGAAAATATAATGTAAAATCATTGATTGAAGTTGTGCCCTAACTTTCCACATGGGTAATTGATTCTAATGCCTCACACCACATGGATTCAACATAAGACCTTTTCTCATCTTTGGATCCTTTTTTTATGCCTTCCATCTTGTTTGGCGATAATACTTATGTAGATGTTAGTGGGAGAGGGTAAATGCTAGTGCGAGAGGATAGATATTGAAGTGAGTGATGGAATAAATTAGGATGTTATATATGTTCCCTCATTGTCCACCAATCTTATATCTTTTTATCAGATCACTCACATTGGTTTGGGCAAGAGAGTTGAGTTCACACCTAATTCAGTGGATATTAGGAAAGTAGACATTGACTCCATTGTTTAATTTGAGAATGTAGATCACTAGTCACTACTGTATACTTTCTCATATTTTATTCTTAATCAACTTTCCACTACACTACTCACTCATTCAAATGGGGTGAGTAAATTATGACATGAGCAATTCTTCCATCTCAACTATCACTATCTATAGACATTATGTCATCATGACATGGTTTCAGGGTTTCCATGTGTTCATTTTTATGATAATATTTACCAACGATTCATACTTGGTGAGCATCCTAAATAAATGTATGACAAAGGCAAATCATGGAGAGCTACACAGACATTGAGGCTAGTTCACAGTGATATTGTTGGTCCACTTCCAGCTCTTTCATTCAACAGGACTAAATACAAACTTACTTTCATCGATGAATTTTAAAGGTATACTTGGGTGTAGCTTTTAAACCATAAATCTAAGGTCTTTGATATTTTTTAGTACTTCAAGGCACTTGTAGGAAAATAACCAAGTAAAGCCATCAAGATTTTGTGTAATAACAATGATGATGAGTATTTCAATAACCAATTTGAATAAGTCTATACTTCAAAGGGGATTGATCTACAATGTGTAATTACATTTAGTGCCTAGTAAAATGGTGTTGTAGAGAAAAATAATAAGTGCTTGAAGGAAATGGCCAACTATATGTTACACTCCAAGTCTCTTGCACCTAGTATTGGGTCGAGGACATTAAATGTGTTTATTATATCCATAACTAGGTTCCACATAAAATATTGGAGTCACTCCTTTTGAAGTATGGAGTGATCAGAAACCCATAATGAATCACTTATAAGTGTGTGGATTTCTTGTTGTGGCCTGCATTCAGAAGAAAAAACATAAATCAATGGAACCTCATAGTCAAATTTTCATCTTTTTTGGATAGATTGAGGGAGTTAAGGGATACACGATTCTCCATCCCACCACACATGAGTTGTTCATTGAGATAAGTATTTAATTTCAAGAGGGTCCTCTGGAATCCAAACATGACACTCCTTCCTTGGATGCACTAAAATTCTATGACAATTCTAATGATTTATATCTACCTGAGCAACTTCTTGATGATCCATATTTTTATTCTAATTTTAATGATGAGAATAGTGATGGGGACTCACCTCCTCATTCTCCTAGAATATCGTCAAAGGATGAGGAATCTCCTCATAACTCTTCTAGCACTTATTCTCTTTGGACTAAATAAAGACTAATCCATATTTTAAAGAAATATACAGGGAAATTAAAGTTTTATTTTAATGAAGTGAAAAAAGTTATTAATATAATTTTATAATTACTCCAATTGCTCTCAAACAATTTTTAAAAAAAATAATAATTTAGATTATGTCTTTGTTGATTATATGTTTCTCACATGGTAAAACTAAACGTGACTAGGGAGTTTCATTCCTAATTATGAAATTTATTCACCAAGGTATATACATGATCTAGTATTTATTTTATTTTTATTTTTATTTTTTCCTTAATATAAATTCATTCACATTGACATGTGGTATGTTAGTTATAGAAAATAATATTTCCTTTGGTGTGTCCCCAATCAAATATTATTTTTATAGTTTAGCAGGAGGAAAATTTGACACTAATTTTTTTCTAAGATTTAAACACAAATTTTTATCATCTACCAGTTAAATTGTTACCCGACTCACAAATTAATTTTATAATAACATGGTCAAAATTTTATAATCTCTTTAAATTATAATTTTTTATTTTTATTTTATTTTTTTAGGGAATGTTTTGAATTTGGCATTCTATGTCAGCTTCTCCAACTCTCCTCCACCACACAAATTTATAGAATGTTCATAATGAGTTTTATTTTTTAGGGTCTTCGTATATGTTTTAAGTAGTATTTAATAATCATTTCATTTGTCAGTTATGGCAATATGTTTTCTAAAGATTAGAAAATAAAATTAATTTCTAGAGCATCAAAGCCTGGTCCTTGGCAAAGAATTTCTAATTTGCATCAAAAAAATTGTAGTTACACAAGGTCATTATTCTTAGAAGATACTATCAAAAACATTTTATGATGATATTGTAATATTTTTATAAGATATGGATTAATGATAAGTAGAATTAGGGCTTTCATATGGTACTGTGGGAAGTTTTCTGCCTCCCTCTAAGCAAAGGAGGGATACACAATATTGTTTATCACTGGGAGAACATTGTAATCTACAATATATGAGTTTTTGTTTTGCATAATCAAAAGTCCCAAATCCTTAAAAGAAATTATTTAACATTATTTATCATCAAGTTTAATTTGAAAATCTTTTGTTTCTATATGTTTTTCATTCTTTTACCTCAATCAAAATTAAGGGATTCTTTATTGCTTAGAAAGCTTTTGAGTTGGTTAGTCTATTTTTCAAATATATTTATTGATTGATTTAAATCAGTGATTTCTTCCAATAACTACCAACAATAACCTTTTTGTTTCTAAAAATTATGGTATTATATCACTTTATTGTTTTAAAAAATGCATGTGTATTATGCAATATTTTGTCCAAGGAAAGTATAACCTACCTACTTATTAAATACCTTATATTCCATGTATTTAAAAGGTTATTACCAATCTCATGATGCATGACCTTGTGGAGTGCTTCCACAGTCAGTGGAATAGTGGAAAGACAATCCTTTGAATTGTCAAACACCATTTAAGCCCATTTTATTCAATTCTCGGTAAGTTAAATAAGTTTTAGAGTCTAAACTCTTCACATTAAACATGTCTTTTTGATCTTAATAATATATAAAAAAGCTAATCTTAAAGCTAATTTAACTTTTTTTTTTAAATCCTTAATCTATCAAGGATTTCCTTAGCAGAGATATCTCACTATAGTGGAATTTCTCATTCAAAATGTCATATGTGTAAAAAAAAAAGAAATTGAAGTTAATTATTTTAATACTTTCTATAAGATTTGAGTGCTTGACAATGGATCCATATCCTTTCCTTTCTTTCTCACCTAGAGTCCACCACCTAGAGGATGACTTTTTTTGGAGAGTATACTTAATGTAGAAATTACACATCTTTTAATTATCTTTTTAGATATTTTATAAAGTTATAATATGAAAAATTAGGAATTATTATATCTTTATAAATGACAATATATAAAAACATTTTTTCATTAAGGAAAATTTTTAATGCCCACCTCTATAGTCTTATAGATTCATATGTAGTTAGAAAAGGATGCCATTAAATATTAGTGTTTATAAGAGTTTCTCAACTGCTCATAGAATGCTCATTGCACCATGAGTGGGATTCCCTTGACATCTCTTTGTAAGGATATTCTCTATTGGTGCCAAGGCAATGGATATTATGCTCACACAATATATTCTACACCCATTTGAGATAGTTAGGAGGTTGTAGTCTATTGGATCGTGTAACGTCTAATGTTTTGTTATCTCAATGGACTTATCCTATTTTTAAAGACATGTTTATATGGATACTGATTTTATCATGACTTAGGCTTCTAATTTTTATGGCCATCATTCTATAAGATAATCCTTGCTATCAAATTATATGCAATCCCTGGAGAGAAATGTTGGTGGTGGCTGAATATGTTACGAATTTTATCTCTAACACCTATGCTTGAATCTTGTTTTGAATATATGTGTCTGAATTTTATGAATCCATTGATTTGAAAATTTAGAATAATGTCTAGTCTTAAACTCTTGACTATGAAGGGTTACCATTTACACATAGAAGATGTTTTTCTATAGGGCATATGACTAACTCATGTCGAATTTCTAGGAAGATTATGCTTTTAGAAGATGCCCTTCCCGACCATCTCATGGTGTTTGCTTTTGAGAGTGAAGATGGAGATATTCAAAAATAAGAAGTGAAACCCAGAGAGATGGATATGGAATTTGATGGAGCATTTGTGGATGAAGAGGTGAATTCTTCAGGTCACATGGTTGGCAACTTGTAAAAGGAATATTCTTCATAAAAAATAAATTATACTTTAGATTCAAATGAAGGGTTTTTCACTAGGGTGTTGTTGAATAATTACAAACTAGTGGATACACTTGAAGTTTCCAAGTGTATTTAAAAGGTTATTCCCAATGTCATGATGCATGAACTTGTGGAGTGCTTCCACAATCAGTGGAATAGTGGAAAGACAATCCTTTGAATTGTCAAACACCATTTAAGCCCATTTTATTCAGCTCTTGGTAAGATAAATAAGTTTTAGATTCTAAACTCTTCACATTAAACATGCCTTTCTGATCTTAATAGTATATAAAAAGATAATCTTAAAGCTAAGTTAACTTCTTTTTTTTAAATCCTTAAACTATCAAGTATTTCCTTAGCAGAGATATCTCACTATAGTGGAATTTCTCATTCAAAATGTCATATATGTTAAAAACCAAAGACATTGAAGTTAATTATTTTAATACTTTCTATCAGCTTTGAGTGCTTGAGAATGGATCCATAACCTTTTCTTTCTTTCTCACCTAGAGCCCAACACCTAGAGGATGACTTTTTCTGGAGACTATACGTAATGTAGAAATTACACATCTTTTAATTATTTTTTTATATATTTTATAAATTTATAATATGAAAAATTAGGAATTATAATATCTTTAGAAATGACAATATATAAAAACATTTTTTCATTAAGGAAAATTTTTAGTGCCCACCTCTATAGTCTTATACATTAATATGTAGTTAGAAAAGGATGCCATTAAATATTAGTGTTTATAGGAGTTTCTCAACTACTCATAGAGTGATCATTGCACCATGAGTGGGGTTCCCTTGACATCTCTTTGTAAGGAGGTCCTCTATTGGTGCCAAGGCAATGGATATTATGCTCACACAATTTATTCTACACCCATTTGCAATAGTTAGGAGGTTGTAGTCTATTGGATCATGTAAAGTCTAATGTTTTGTTATCTCAATAGACTTTCCTATTTTTAAAGACATGTATATATGGATACTAATTTTATCATGACTTAGACAGGTAATTTTTGTGGCCATCATTCTATAAGATAATCCTCGCTATCAAATCATATGCAATCGCTAGAGAGAAATGTTGGTGGTGGCCAAATATGTTCCAAATTTTATCTCTAACACCTATGCTTGAATCTTGTTTTGAATATATGTGTTTGAATTTTATGAATCCATTGATCTAAAAATTTAGAATAATGTCTGGTCCTAAACTCTTGACTATGAAGGGTTACCATTCAAACATAGAAGATGTTTTTCTATAGGGCATATGACTAACTCATGTCAAATTTCAAGAAAGAATATGTTTTTAGAGGATGCCCTTCCCGACCATCTCATGGTGTTTGATTTTGAGAGTGAAGATGGAGATATTCAAAAAGAAGAAGTGAAACCTAGAGAGATGGATATGGAATTTGTTGGAACATCTGTGGATGAAGAGGTGAATTCTTCAGGTCACATGGTTGGCAACTTGTAAAAGGAATATTCTTCATAGAAAATAAATTATTCTTTAGATTCAATTGAAGTGTTTTTCACTAGGGTGTTATTGAATAATTACAAACTAGTGGATACACTTGAAGTTTCCAAGTGTATTTAAAAGGTTATTCCCAATGTCATGATGCATGACCTTGTGGAGTGCTTCCACAGTCAGTGGAATAGTGGAAAGACAGTCTTTTGAATTGTCAAACACCATTTAAGCCCATTTTATTCAGCTCTTGGTAAGTTAAATAAGTTTTAGAGTCTAAACTCTTCACATTAAACATGTCTTTCTGATCTTAATAGTATATAAAAAGATAATCTTAAAGATAAGTTAACTTTTTTTTTTTAAATCTTTAATCTATCAAGGATTTCCTTAGTAGAGATATCTCACTATAGTGGAATTTCTCGTTCAAAATGTCATATGTGTAAAAAAATAAAGACATTGAAGCTAATTATTTTAATACTTTCTATAAGCTTTGAGTGCTTGACAATGGATCCATATCCTTTTCTTTCTTTCTCACCTAGAGCCCACCACCTAGAGGATGACTTTTTCTAGAGACTATACTTAATGTAGAAATTACACATCTTTTAATTATTTTTTTAGATATTTTATAAATTTATAATATGAAAAATTATGAATTCTAATATCTTTAGAAATGACAATATATAAAAACAATTTTTCATTAAGGAAAATTTTTAGTGCCCACCTCTATAGTCTTATAGATTCACATGTAGTTAGAAAAGGATGCCATTAAATATAAGTGTTTATAAGAGTTTCTCAACTGCTCATAGAGTGTTCATTGCACCATGAGTGGGGTTCCCTTGACATCTCTTTGTAAGGATCTCCTCTATTGGTGCCAAGGCAATGGATATTATGCTCACACAATTTATTTTACACCCATTTGCAATAGTTAAGAGGTTGTAGTCTATTGGATCATGTAAAGTCTAATGTTTTGTTATCTCAATGGACTTATCCTATTTTTAAAGACATGTATATATGGATAGTGATTTTATCATG
Source organism: Torreya grandis (assembly GCA_037957365.1). Classification (NCBI taxonomy): domain Eukaryota; kingdom Viridiplantae; phylum Streptophyta; class Pinopsida; order Cupressales; family Taxaceae; genus Torreya; species Torreya grandis. The sequence continues at coordinate 2,726,859 of JARHVA010000469.1, read as the reverse complement.
ACTTAGGCAGGTAATTTTTGTGGCCATAATTCTATAAGATAATCCTCGCTATCAAATTATATGCAATCCCTGGGGAGAAATGTTGGTGGTGGCTGAATATGTTCCAAATTTTATCTCTAACACCTATGCTTGAATCTTGTTTTGAATATATGTGTCTGAATTTTATGAATCCATTGATTTGAAAATTTAGAATAATGTTTCATCCTAAACTCTTGACTATGAAGGGTTACCATTCAGACATAGAAGATGTTTTTCTATAACGAATATGACTAACTCATGTCAAATTTCTAGAAAGAATATTTTTTTAGAGGATGCCCTTCCCGACCATCTCATGGTGTTTGCTTTTGAGAGTGAAGATGGAGATATTCAAAAATAAAAAGTGAAAACTAGAGAGATGGATATGGAATTTGTTGGAGCATCTGTGGATGAAGAGGTGAATTCTTTAGTTCATATGGTTGGCAACTTATAAAAGGAATATTCTTCATAGAGAATAAATTATACTTTAGATTCAAATGAAGTGTTTTTCACTACGGTGTTATTGAATAATTACAAACTAGTTAATACACTTGAAGTTTCCAAGTGTATTTAAAAGGTTATTCCCAAAGTCATGATGCATGACCTTATGGAGTGCTTCCACAGCCAATGGAATAGTGGAAAGACAATCCTTTGAATTGTCAAACACCATTTAAGCCCATTTTATTCAGCTCTTGGTAAGTTAAATAAGTTTTAGAGTCTAAAATCTTCACATTAAACATGTCTTTCTGATCTTAATAGTATATAAAAAGATAATCTTAAAGCTAAGTGAACTTTTTTTTTTCAAATCCTTAATCTATCAAGGATTTCCTTAGCAGAGATATATCACTATAGTGGAATTTCTCATTCAAAATGTCATATGTGTAAAAAAATTAAGACATTTAAGTTAATTATTTTATTACTTTCTATAAGCTTTGAGTGCTTGACAATGGATCCATAACCTTTTCTTTCTTTCTCACCTAGAGCCCACCACCTAGAGGATGACTTTTTCTAGAGACTATACTTAATGTAGAAATTACACATCTTTTAATCATTTTTTTAGATATTTTATAAATTTATAATTTGAAAATTTAGGAATTCTAATATCTTTAGAAATGAAAATATATAAAAACATTTTTGCATTAAGAAAAAAATTTAGTGCCCACCTCTATAGTCTTATAGATTCATATGTAGTTAGAAAAGGATGCCATTAAATATTAGTGTTTATAGGAGTTTCTCAACTGCTCATAGAGTGCTCATTGCACCATAAGTTGGGTTCCCTTGACATCTCTTTGTAAGGATCTCCTTTATTGGTGCCAAGGCAATGGATATTATGCTCTCACAATTTATTCTACACCCATTTGCGATACTTAGGAGGTTGTAGTCTATTGGATCATGTAAAGTCTAATGTTTTGTTATCTTAATGGACTTATCCTATTTTTAAATACATGTATATATGGATACTGATTTTATCATGACTTAGGCATGTAATTTTTGTGGCCATCATTCTATAAGATAATCCTCGCTATCAAATTATGTGCAATCCCTGGAGAGAAATGTTGGTGGTGGCTGAATATGTTCCAAATTTTATCTCTAACACCTTTGCTTGAATCTTGTTTTGAATATATATGTCTAAATTTTATGAATCCATTGATTTGAAAATTTAGAATAATGTCTGGTCCTAAACTCTTGACTGTGAATGGTTACCATTCAGACATAGAAGATGTTTTTCTACAGGGCATATGACTAACTCATGTCAAATTTATAGAAAGAATATGCTTTTAGAGGATGCCCTTCTCGACCATCTCATGGTGTTTGCTTTTGAGAGTGAAGATGGAGATATTCAAAAAGAGGAAGTGAAACCCAAAGAGATGTATATGGAATTTTTTGGAGCATCTGTGGATGAAGAGGTGAATTCTTCAGGTCACATGGTTGGCAACTTGTAAAAGGAATATTCTTCATAGAAAATAAATTATACTTTAGATTCCAATGAAGGGTTTTTCACTAGGGTGTTATTGAATAATTACAAACTAGTGGATACACTTGAAATTTCCATGCCCATATTTTTAGACTCAAGGGAAGGTGGAGATTGGACTATAAGAAGCAAAGAGGCAAGAAGGAGTTGAAACCTCTAAACATGACCCTAAGATCATGAAAATTAAATAGTATAATAAAATCATAATACTTTTTAGTTTATTTTGTGTCCTTTTGTGGTCACATGTTTGTAATCATTTTACTTTTATCTTAGAATAAGAGCTTATTTAAGCTATTATTATTTTATCTATCTCTTCTTTGTACAATGATAGGCACCTTTCAAAACTTGACCTTTAATAATAATTTTTAAAAAAAATAGTTAGGACAGTTAGGTTATCTCATATCCACATACGACCCCTCTTATTCTGATGACATCCATCCTAATTATATTCTACCACCTCCTCCATCTTTTGTTGTTTCATGTGGTTAATTATTTTTATGATTGTATGTTTTGAGACTCATTTCTTAGACATAAGTTTTATAAGACTGTTGGTCATTTTCCAGCACTATTCCAATGTCTTCTTTTCTAAATTTTAAGACTGATTGAATCATGGTAGATTTAAGTGGGATTGATTCAGATCTTGATGATATTTTTTTGGAAAAGAGGATGCCTAATCAAAGGACAATCCCCCCTTTTTTCCTATATGTTCTAATTCTATTTGAAATAGGAATATTCCTTTATTTCTTCCCAACTCTTTCTTATCTTCCCTTGATCTCTAGCCTCTTCAAACTCCTTGTGGTATCGTTTATTTCATTTAAATAGTTCCTTTATTTTTATTTTACCAAACTATTTGGGGTAGAGTTTCATGATGGTATATAGTGACTTTTCTTTATAGATCATTATTATTAATCTATAGACATCATCAATTTAAATTATTTTTTTATATATTTGTTAAATTATATATTATTTTGATTTAGATATACAACATTTTAAGGAAGCTTTTTAATGTAAATAACATGTGTATATTGTTTTTTAAAACATGGTTAGACATTAAAACAATAGTACAGTGGAATGCATCATGTTATTCAAAATTAAATAAAGAGAAATGTAATATGATTCTAGACTCAATGTGTTTTATTCTAGAGAAGCCACCAATACCGATGTGTTGGAATACATTTACCTTCCTAAGTCAAATTATTCTGATTTTTCTTTTATTTCAAAGTGTGTGTTAAGGATGCAAATCTATTAATGTAATATTAACCCAACCAAATAGTGGTATTGGTAACATATTAGGGTCAAATGAAATTTTAAATATAATATAAAAAAATAAGAAAATAAATAAATGAATTAAAATTGATGAATATAATTTTCATTTTAAAACATGTTTAAGATTTTTTTTTTGATGAAATGAACAACTTTTTTGGTAAAATGTTTACAAAAATATTTAATAACTACAAACCTATTTTTATATTGATATTTTTTATGTAATTTAATTGTTTATAAATACATTAAAATATACTTAATTTTATATAAACATTATATATTTTTTTTACTATTTAATTTTTCAATTAAAATATGTGAATTCAGACATTTTTATTTAGAAAATGCTTTCATCTATTTTTAATTTCTTAAATTGTTGGGATAGAGTTTTATATAATACAAAATTAGTTGTTTTTTTTATCTACTTATAAACTTTGTTTTCTTTTGCTACCCTCATATATTTTTTGATACATTATAAATTATAAATTTTAATAATATCAAACAATTTTTAAGATGATTTAATTAAGAATAAATAAAATAGATAAATAAGATAAAATGACATATCAATAAAATATTAATAGTATCAAATGCATTATTAATTAAAAATGAAATGATAATATGTGATATATAACTAGTACTCAACTCAAAGTTTATATTAAAAATGGGATTCATTTTTATATTTCTATATTCAAAATAACAAATATGATATCCTTAGTTATTTTTGCCCAAACCGTGAACATTATATAATTATGCTTAGGCACCTAACACCATAGTTCCCTTGTTGATGAAATAATACATTGTTTAACATGTAAAATAACGTAGTCACACTTTCTCAAAAATAATAAATTAAATTACATGTTCTTGGAGATCATACATTTAAGGCTCACATAAGGTATATTTGATAGAAATATCTTTTTGACATATTCAATTAAAATTAATCAAATTATAATAAATTTATTTTATTGATATTTTTTCATCTTGTAAACAATTTATTATTTATTAGATAAAATATTTATTTTTTAATTTAATAAAAAATTCAAAATTTTATATATGAAATTTTAATTTATAAAATAAAGTTTGATATTGGATTGAGAGTATTTGAGAATAACTTTCTTGAATACATAAGTATTTTTCCTATGGAAATTATTTTCTATTTCATTTGATACAAAGAATGTGTATTTTTAAAATATATACAAGGTTTTGTGTGGCCCTGAGCCATATAAAAAGTTTTATAAAATATATCCGCATAACACTGGAAATGGAGAACAACAAATCCAACATAGAGGTAGGCCAGATAGAGACCCAAAAAGAACAAATTACAATGGGGACTATATTAACCATTTTATAGAGATAAACCCAACACTTCCCCATGGACAACTAGAAGAAAACATATAATCAAAAAACACTATACAAACAAATAAACTAAACCTTTACACATTAAAGTGCCATATCGTCCAATTCTTCAACAAAGACAATTTCCATGCCCTTAAATGAATTGGTGAAGACCTCACCAAAAACCACACACTTGTGTTCTTATGATGACACTTTTCAACCTCCCACATAATAAAATGCATTCTTGTTGTCCATTTGGCCTTACATCACCTTTAAAAATACATTTTTTGGCAATTTCCTCAGCCATTAAGGTGTTACAATTGAACCATGAGCCACCATTTTGACAATTTTTTAATCACTTCCATCCTAACACTATTATGATAGCTTTCCTACCATTGCATTATTTATGTAATTGGGCTTTTTATCTACATCATGGGTGGTAGTGTTAGAAAGTATCCTTCCAAAGAGTCCAAGGAGCATACCTTTTGTTGTAAATCTTCTACAAAGCTCAATAGGAGAATAAACTAAGTTTCTAGAACATGAAATGCTGACATTGGGACCAAGCCAGAGTCATTTGAGCTAGTGAATGGTAATTTGGGGAGGTGACCCAAATCATGCTTGGCAATGTCCTCCACGAGACTAATGTGATGCTCTAGTTTGATGAAGAAGGATTCCAAAATAGAAACCACCTCGATGTTAGAGATCAATGCCATGATATTCAAAGCAAACAAATCTATCATCTTTGATTTTATTTGAATATAGACAAACTGCTCCAGATAATTAAGGCCCAACACCAACAAAATAATCTTGAATTTCTCCTCCATTGGCACCCAAAAAATGGTTTTTAATCTAACCCAATAAATTCCTCTTTCGAATGCCATCTTATGAAAAAAACTTTCACCATATACTGAAGGAGTGGTGAGCATAATTTCAACCCAATGATCCATAATACAATCACTAACACCCAAAGAAGACACACCATAGACTAGGTGAAATTCTAGTGGAGATGCATATGAGAACAAAGAGCACCATTTGGCTTGAGAAGAACATGCCAAAATAAGGTAATTAAGAGTAAACAAATGACATTATGGAAACATCTTGATGCACACATGTTACATGCTTATTGTCATGTGAGCCAATAAACCAATGTCTTTAGCATTTATGGAAACATCAACATCATGAGAGTAATCATGATGTGAGATTATGGTGAATGATTTAGCCAAATATTTGACCCATCCTCTAAAAATGTTGATAAGCATTATAATAGCTTAGCTGGATTGTTTATATGCCAATACTTCCCATTTTTGTAAATGTTTTTTTTTTTCAATTGTTTAATGAAAAATAATACAACAAGAATGATGATAAAGAATTATCATTCCAAATTGATAGGTGAAAGAGATGGAAAATCCTTACAAGTTTCCTATAAATTATAAAATTGGTTCATTTTAGATTTATCAATGTCATAATTGGATAGGAAGTTAGTTATCACATTGGCTTCATGGTAATAATGGTTAGACTCTATGGAAGTGAAGAGAGCCATTCTATCCCAAACATATGATAGAATGTTTTCCAGCTTCCAAAAAGTGGCAACATTTTTTTGGAAAGCAAAAATGATAATCTATGGGTCTCCTTCGATGATGAGCTTAACAATATTGCATTAGGTATCAAGTTTAATCCCATTGACAGGTGGCTACACCTCTACTTCATTGTTGGTGTCATATGGAAATTTCCTTGACATTGCTCAAATCAAATATCTGCTATAATGATAGATAATAACAACTAGCCCATGAAGACCCCAAATTTCCTCTAGAAGCCCCATCAAAAATTAACTTTTTTGGTCATAGTCATTGAGGTCTAAAGAATTTTCATTGATGTCAAAGGTAACATGTATCATCATGGCATTACTGTCAAAGGTTGAGTTGAACAACTTGTGGTGTAAATCGGGTTTGTGAAGTGCTTTTACTTATAAAATAAGTAAAGCAATGTAGAGAACCTAACTTGGTCTTCTATAAATTAGGTTTCTAGAATGACTTTACTTCTCTCATGTTTAGAAGTTGAGCAGTCTCAAGAACCTAAATGGGTCTAGCAAAGTAAATCAAGTTTCGAGAATAACTTTACTTTGTTCAATTTAATAAGCTAATCAGTCTTAAGAACCTAAATGGGTCTAGTGGATTTGATCAGGTTTCCAAAATGGCTTAACTTCTCTCATCTTTATAAGTCAAGCAATGTGAAGAACCCGAATGGGTCTAGGTGAGTTAATTAGGTTTATGGAATGACTTTTCTTCTTTCATGTTTATAAGTTGAGCAACATTAAGAACCCAAATGGGTCTAATGAAGTTAATTGGGGTTATGTAATGACTTAACTTCTTTTGAACTTAAAAGTCAAGCAATATGGAGAACCTAAAATGGTCTTGAAATAATTCTTTCAAAAAAATGGTTAATTCTTTTTTGGAAACATTATCCCAAACAAAAATATTTAAGAGGTCATTGCAAAAAGTCTAAAGGGAAAGTGGACCTAAACAAAGTTTTCAAAGGGTAAGTGGACCATTTCAAAAATTTGAAGTGATCATGTCAATAAATTCAAAGGGAAAGTGGACCATTAAAAAATTTGAAGGGATCATTTCTAGAAATTTGAAGGGCAAGTGGACCATTCAAGAATTTTGAAAGGATCGTTTCAAAAAAATTAAATGGTATGAGGACCATTCAAGACATTCAAAGGGACTGTTATAAAAAACCCTAAGGGTATGTGGACACTTGCAAAGTTTCCAAAAGATCCTTGTGAAAAACTTAGAAGGGTACATGCCAAAAGTTTTGAAGGACATTTCATCGAGGAAGTTATACCAAAGCATTTTATCGATAAAATTATCCTGAAGCATTTTGTCAAGAAAATTGTCTAAGATTAAAAAAAGCCCAAAATAATGTGTCTGAAGAAGAAAGGTCTCTTGCATCTTTGCTGAAGGGTAAGTGTGAAGTCGTGTACATTATTCTTAAAGGGTTAAGGTAGGTTAAAGATCAACCAAGTTTGAAGAGATCAATGAAGGGGAAGAAAAACATAAATGCCAAATAAATTGAGATGAAGCCAAAGTGCGAAAGCTTAACAATAAAGCTAGTATGAAGTAATACATCTTCAAGAACCTGATGAAGTAATGCATTGTCAAAAACCCAAAAAAAGGTGGATTACTTAAGGATAAGTCATGCATCTTCAAGAACCCAACAAAGTAAGTTAGTTACAAAAGTTTGGCATGATGAGTGAAGGAAATAAATCATTTCATATTTTAAAAATGGTATTTCTTCTGATGTCTTCTATATATTTCAAAAGTTATAATCAAGATTGAGTGATGCAAAATTCTAAAGAGATGAAGAGAAAGAAAGACAAATAGTTATTTTTATTTTGGAATGAGAATGATCAAGCTGTAGATGAAGATATATGAGACTCATATGAGCATGGAGTTATGATGGTAAAATTGGAGAATCTCAGAGCATAAAAAATATAAGTTTAGAGATAGAGAAAGGGTGAAAAAAGAATGAATATCCCACAAGAGTGTGTTGAATGAGAAATGAGTAGTTGTAGAATAGACATGCAACAAAGAACAAAGATTTGGATTTTGTTGTGAATCTAAGTCATTAATTTAAATTATAAAGGTTTGATTTCTTGGTGTCATCAGATTAAACTGAGTTTATTCTTAGAATAGGGAGTGGGTGCTTTGTTAGAGTTGGTGCTCTTCAAACAAGTGATTGGTGTCTCCTTAGGATGGGTGTTCTTAAATGTAACCAGTGAGGTTTAGTTAGTGAGATAAATTTTGTGAGGCTAGATTAGACTAGTAGTTTCTAGCATCATTCTCACCATGGTTTTTCTCTTTGGGTTTCCATGTATAAATCATGTTTTATGTGTTGTGATTTTATGCATGAGATATCTCTCTTTGATTTATTTAGGTTTTTTAATTTGTTTAACATTCATCTTGAAAGTTGTAAGTAATCCAATTTTTTAGATCTACTGATTCACCCCCCCCCCAACCTCTTGTAGATAGGTGTGTTCAAAAATTGGTACTAGAGCCATAGGTTCCTAGTGAGAAGCTTAACCAACTCAGTGAATCTTTGAGTTTAAACGCAAAATGACTAGTCATGAAGGGACGTATCAAACAAGGAATCTTTGTTTGATGGGACTAACTATGGTTTTTTGTGTATAAGGATGGAAGTGTATTTGACTTCTTTGTTATTTGATGTCTTGGTGTCTATTGAAAATGGATACACACTCCTTGCTATTTCTCTTTCTAATTAGGTAGTGAAGATGTCATGTGAAAACAATGCGAAAGCAAAGAATGCTATTCTCTATGGATTGTCAAATAATGAGTTTGTCAAAGTGATGTACTGTCAAAGTGAAAAAGACCTATGGGTTAAATTAAAGAGAATATATGAAGGATATGACAAAGTAAAACAATCCAAGATTTAAACACATAAGGGACAGTTCGAGAGTCTTAAGATGAATGAGGAAGAGAAGATTGTAGACTATCTTCTTGGGGTAGATGAGATTGTAAATGCAATCAGAGGACTTGGAGAAAAAATGGATGAATCAATCATTGTCAAAAATTTATTAAGATCTTTGACAACAAAGTATGATTCTAAATTTTTTGCCATTGAAGAAGCAAGAATTATGAACAAGCTCACAATAGATGAGTTGTATGGAACATTCACTGTATATGAGATGAGGCTGGGAGGTGCTAAGTCATCCAAGAGGGAAGTCACTTTTAAAGTTTCTAATAAGTTAGAAGAAGAAGAAACTCCTAATTATGAATTTGAGGAGGTTGATGATGTATAATCCAATTTCATCAAAAACTTGAAGAAGGGCTCAGGCAAATACAAACGTAAGCTACCCTTCAAATGTTTTAATTGTATAAAGATAGGTCACTTTGCTGCTAAATGTCCATGTTAAAGGAAAGATGATTCTAATTTATCTAAGAAAAATCAAAAAGAGAAATCCCATTATCCCAAGAAGAATAAAATCTTATTTAAGAATATTAAGGGGCTATACTCAAAAGAAGATAGTGACTTTGTTGATGACATTAGTAGTTCAAGTGATGATCATGATAATGCTTTTATGACCAAAAAAAATGAAGTAATATTCATGACTTATGAATCAACTCCTTTATGCCATGAAGAAGAGGAAGGAGAAGTAAATATGGAATGTGAGCTCATGTGTGCTCTAAAATAAATAGACAAGCTTAGAAAGGAAAATTCTAAACAAAAGAAGCTTAATCAAAAAGAATTTGATAAATTGAATAAAAGAAATGAGGAATCATATCAAATGATAGTGAGTTTGAAGACCCAAGTTGAGGAGACAAAGAGGAGGATGTGGTCAAAACTGATTAGCAAGAAAAGTTCTTATAATGATTAATAATGGAAGAATAAATCATGGACCTAAGAGAAAAGTTCAAAAAGGCTAAAGAACAAATTGATAGAGGTCTAAAACTGAAAGAAGGATCTGTAATACTAGATGAGATGATCAGATCACAAAATCCCTTCAAATAAAAATTAGGACTTGGGTATGAGAAAGGCAAGAGTCCTATGTTAAGTACAACTAGGAATTTGTATTGAAATTTCAAGGCATCAGTAGAATCAGGAATCAGAAAAGAAGAAAATCACATTCCTAAAGAGAAGAAGAAAAGTAATAACTTTGTTCCTAAAAATACCAAAGCTTCTACTACAAAAATCAACATAACAACAAGGAGCATGGATAAGATAGAGTTTAGAAGATCTCCTTTATATCCCCAAAGGAAAATGATAACCGGGTATTCCTCATCATTTTATGGTTATTATTATAGATATAATCAATTTGGCCATAAAGAAATTTATTTTAAATTTGTACTTAAAAAAAGGATAAGTTTCTTAAGTAAGAATTCATTTACTCCTTTACTAGATCTAAGTGTTTTATGTTACAACTGTAATAATTTTGGGCATATAGTAAAGTATTAAAGAATAAATATTATTAAATCTAATACTAAAAAAAGTGTTGAGACTCCTAAAGTGAAAAAAGGCTCATAAATAAATGACACAACAAAGATAGGTACAATCAAGAAGCCCAAGGAGATATGGAAAAAAAGAATCAGTCTATTATTGCTCAAACAACACTACATTCTAAAGAGAAAATTTCATGGGTCATAGACAGTGGCTGGTCAAAGCATATAACCGATGACAAGAGTAAGTTCACTAGTTTGGGATAGTGCAAGGAAGGGATTATCAGTCTAGGAGACAATACAATGGTCAAAATTAGAGGTAAATGAACATTGCACATGATGTTCTTTATGTTAAAAGACTAAAACATAATATGTTGAGTGTTAGTCAAATGTGTGGCAATGGCTATAAATTCATATTTGATGGTGAAGGTTGCAAGCTAAGAAGTTCTGGTAAAATAGTTACTCAAAGAAAGAGGACTAAAAGTAATATATATAATTTGAGTGAAGTAAATAATACAAATTATCTCATGGAAAAGATTGATGAGAGTTGGTTATGGCATAGAAGAATGGGCCATGTTAACTTTGACAATTTAGTCAAAGTAAGTTCTAAAAAATGTGTAAGACACATGCCAAAGATATTCAAGTCTAAAGATACATTGTGTAGAGAATGTTAGCTTAGTAAGCAAACTAGAGTCTCATTTCAAACTAAAAAATATTCAATTACAAAGCCTCTACAAATAATTTATACTAATTTTTGTGGACCAACTAAGATTAGAGGATTCAAAAGAATGTATTACTTCATGTTGATTGTAGATGACTACACTAGAATGACATGGGTAACTTTATTAAAGTACAAGTAACAAGCTTTTGAGAGATTTAAGATCTTTAGAGTGATGGTTAAAAATGAAATTGGTAGAAATATCAATTGCCTTAAATCTGACAAAGGTGGTGAATTCACTTCAAATGAATTCATAGAGTACCATGAGAAGCATATAATTAAAAGATATTACTTAGTTGCAATAACTCCATATCAAAATAGAGTGGTTAAAAGGAAGAACATGGTTGTCAAGGAGATGGCTACAACAATGCTAAAAGAAGTTGACTTGTCAGATGGTTATTGGAGAGAGGCAGTCTAGACAACCATATACATCTTGACTTGAGTTCAGTTGAGAGTAAACAATGATAAGACTCTATATTAACTATGATATGGAAAGCCTGCTTTCATCAAGTACTTCAAAGTCTTTCGTAAAAAATGCTATATTTGAAGGAAGGAGAAAAAGCTATAAAGTTTTGAATGAAGGTGTGATGAGGGAATATTTCTTGGTTATTGTACTCATATCAAAGCTTATGTCTACTACAACAAAAAAAATCATAAGCTAGTAGAGATCATTCATGTTAAAGTTGAAGATAATCTCAATGAAGTGATTGAACCTATAAAGGAGATCAGTATTGAAGACATGAAAGAAGAAGAAGATGATGAAACATCAGATAATGAATAAGAGTTAAAGGAAAATGAAAATATGCCTCCTAGGTTTGTTCAAAAGGATCATCCTAAGGATCAGATCATCAAAGACATTCAAGAAGGATTCCAAATAAGGAGAAGCACAAAAATGAACAAAGTATAGGTAAGTTTTGCTTTATTATCCAAAATTGAGCCCAAAAATTATGCTAAGGCCAACAAAGATGTGAATTGGCAAAAGGCCATGGATGAGGAACTAAGCCAAATAGAAAAGAATAAAACATGGTAGCTAGTTCCAAGACCCACATACAAGAATGTCATAGGCATAAAATAGGTCTTTAAAAATAAGTTGAATGAAGATGGAGCTATTGTGAGAAACAAATCTATACTTGTTTTCAAGGGATATGCTCAGGTAGAAGGAATAGACTTTGAGGAGACATTTCCCCCAGTGGCAAGATTAAAATCTATCAGAATGTTTTTAGCATTCTAAGTCTTTAATAAGTTTAAAGTCTAAATCAGCTTTCTTGAATGTAACCTTGGATGAAGAAGTTTATATTGAACAACCTAAAGGTTTTTAGCTAATAGATAAGGAAGACTATGTGTGGAAATTGAAAAAGGTACTGTATGGTCTAAAATAGGCACTAAGAGCATGGTATTCAAGGTTGGATCAATATTTACAGGAATAAGGATTTATAAGGATGTGCTAATAGTAATGTATCTGTTAAGTCTGAAAATGGATAGATTTTGATCATATTTATCTATGTTGATGGCATTAGTTTTGGTGGCAACAACAACAATATGTGCAACTAATTTGAAAATTAAATACAAAAGGAATTTGAAATGTCCATGCTAGAAGAAATTTCATTTTTCCTTGGTCTATAGGTTGCGCAATCCAAAGAAATAATATTTATATCTCAGACCAAGTATGCTAAGGAGATGCTCAAAAACTTTAGTATGGAGGACAATAGACCAGTTAGCACTGCCATGATAAATGGATGTAAATTGAGCAAAGGTGATGAATCACTTGAAGTGAATCACATATTGTATAGGTCGATGATTGTTAGTTTGCTATATCTTACTGCTACAAGACTAAACATTATGCAAGATGTATGAATGGTTTCCAGATTCCATATTACTCCAAAAGAAACACATGTAAATATAGTTAAGAGAATCTTTAGATATATCAAAGGTACAATAGACTATGGTTTATGGTACCCTTTAAGTGATGATTTCACTTTTTCAGCATACAAAAATGTTGATTGGGTTGGAAGCACATATGATAGAAGAAGCATTAGTGGTGGTGCATTCTTCCTTGGTAATAGTCTTGTCTCATGGCTTAGCAAAAAACAAGAGTTAGTTACTCTATCTATAGTAGAATAAGAATATGTTGTAGTAGTGGCATGTTGCATATAAGTGTTGTCGATAAAACAAACACTAAAATACATGGAGGTGGAGTTCAAAGGACCAATTCATATTATGTGTGACAATTCAAGTGCCATAAATATATCCAAGAATTCAGTGATGCATTCTAAGGCAAAGCATATATCAGTTAAGTATCATTTTTTAAAAGAGAAGATTGTTGATCAAGAGATTAAATTAGAATATGTACCAACACAAGATAAAACTATAGATATATTCACTAAACCTTCATCTAAGGACCAATTTAAATATCTAAGACAATGGTTAGGAGTAGTCGCTCCCACACCACATCACTAGTTTCTACTGATAGGGCATAAATCCAGGGGGAGTATTAAAGAAACATTATTAACTCCTAGATTAATAGAAAAGGTAGCCTATTGAGAAAGCTACAGTCCCTTTGCTAGTTATTGACAAAGGAAGTGACAAAGTGGAGCTAATATAACATTGCCTAAGGGGGAGGGTACATTGCCTAAGGGGGAATTCCTCACAAAGTATTCTCCCCTGTCAGGTCCAAGGATTAGAACAACCAAGATATCAAGAAAGAAGCAAACTGCTGATAGATTATGGCAGAGACTCTTTTTCATTAATGTCAAAGATGGGAGAAAGTAGAATGGAGATAAAAGGGGGAGAAATAAAAATGGAGATAAAAGAGTTAAGGCTTTTTGATGGTGAGTGATGAGTTGACATCAATGACAAAGGGGGAGATTATTGGTCATATTCATTGAGGTCTGAAGAAATATCATTGATGTCAAAGGCAGCATGTGCGATCATGGCATTAATGTCAAATGTTGATTTGAAACACTTGTGGTGTAAATTAGGTTTGTGAAGTGCTTTTACTTATAAAATAAGTAAAGCAATGCAAAGAACATGACTTGGTCTTGTGGTGTAAATTGGGTTTCCAGAATGACTTTATTTATCTCATGTTTATAATTTGAGTAGTCTCAAGAACCTCAATGGGTATAGTAATGTAAATCGGGTTTCTAGAATAACTTTACTTCATTCAATTTCATAGGCTAAGTAGTCTCAAGAACCCGAATGGGTCTAGCAGAGTTAATCAATTTTCTGGAATGACTTAACTGCTCTCATCTTTATAAGTTAAGCAAAGTTAAGAACCCAAATGGGTCTAGGTGAGTTAATTGGATTTATGGAATGACTTTTGTTCTTTCATGTTTATGATTTGAGAAATGTAAATAATCCTAATGGGTCTAATGAAGTTAATCAGGGTTATGGAATGACTTGACTTCTTTCAAACTTATAAATCAAGAAATATGGAGAACCCAAAATGGTCTTGAAAGAATTATTTTGGAATAATTATTTTGAGAAAATGGTTAAGTCTTTTTCCAAAAAATTATCCCCAACAAAATTTTTGAAGGGGTTGTTGCAAAAAGTAATAAAGTTTCTGAAGGGTAAGTGAACCATTTCAAAAAGACAAAGGGATCATTTCAAGAAATCTAAAGGGAAGTGGATCATTCAAAAATCCAAGGGGATCATTTCAAGAAATTTGAAGGGTAAGTGGACCATTCAAGAATTTTAAAAGGATCATTTAAAAAAATTTGAAGGGTATGAGGGCCATTAAAGACATTCAAAGGGACTGTTACAAAAAAACCAAAGGGTATGTCTTGCAAAGTTTATGAAATATCCTTGTGAAAAATTTTGAAGGGTACATATCAAAAGTTTAAAAGGACATTTCATCGATTAAGTTATAACAAAGCATTTTGTTGAGAAAATTTTCCTCATGCATTTTGTGGGGAAAATTGTCTAAGATGAAAAAGCCCACAACAATGTGTTTGAATAGGAAAGGTCACTTGTATCTTTTCTAAAGGGTAAGTGTGAATTTATGTAGGGCATTCTCAAAAGGTCAAGGCAGATTAAAGATCGAGCAAGTTTAAAGAGATTGATGAAGGGGAAGAAAAACATAAATGCCAAAGAAATTGAGATGAAGCCAAAGTGTTGAAATTTAACAATCAAGCCAGTATGAAGTAGTGCATCTTCAAGAACCTGATGACGTAATGCATTATAAAAAACCTAATAAATGGTGGATTGCTTAAGGATAAGTCATGCATCTTCAAGAACTTGACAAAGTATGTCAGCTATAAAAGTTTGGCATGACGATTGAAGGAAACAAAATGGTTCTTCTTGTAAAAATTGTTATTATTATAAAGTCTTCTATATATTTTAAATGTTGTAATCAAGATTGAGTGATGAGAAATTCCAAAGAGATGAAGAGAAAAAAAAAATAGTTATTTTCATTTTAGAATAAGAAGAGTTGATTTGTAGATGTAGATATATGAGACTCATATGAGCATGGAGGTATAATGGTAGAATTAGAGAATATTAGAGTATCAAATAGATAAGTTTAGGGATAGAGAAAGGGTGCAGAAAGAGAAAAGATCACACAAGAGTGTGTTGAATGAGAAGTGAGCACTTGCATACTAGATATGTAACAAAGAACAAAGATTTGGATTATGTTGTGAATCTAAGTCATTAATTTGAATTTTAAATGTCTGATTGGTTGGTGTCATCAGATTAAAATAATTTGATGCTCAGAATAGGGAGTGGGTGCTTCCTTAGAGTTGGTGATCTTAGAATAGAGGATTGGTATCTCCTTAGAATGGGTGTCCTTAAACGTAACCAATGAGGTTTAGTTAGTGAGACAATTTTTATGAGGTTGGATTAGAATAGTAGTTTCTAGCAACATTCTCACCATGGTTTTTCCCTTTGGGTTTCCACGTATAAATCATGTGTTATGTGTTGTGCTTTTGTGCATGAGATATATCTCTTTGATTTATTTAAGTTTTTTATTTTTATTTTTAACATTCATCTTGAAACTTGTAAGTAATCTCATTTTTGAGATCTATTGATTCACCCCCTCCCCCCCACTCCCGCTCCCTCGGTAGATAGGTGTGTTCAACAAACTTGAACCACCTTGATGGTAGAGGATTCTATGAGCACTTACCCTTTCTTATTTTTTTCTTAGTAACTATTGTTGACCCATTAATAGGGGGAAGAGAGATAACTATCCATTTCACACTCATTCTCATATCCCAACTAGTGAGAAAACTATTTCTCCTTTTGACCTCAAAAGTAATGACTTTCAAAATTAACACCTCAAGATATTTTAAAATCACAAGCGTATGCAAAGAATGTATATTAATTCTATTTTAAATTATTTTATTATTTTAGTTTATTATTATGATATATAACTGAGTTTCATAGGGCTAAAGTTATTGATACATTTATAAACATTTGTAAGAGGCTTTTCAACAACAGATAAATGAGACATTTGATGTACAATATATATTCTTTATTTATAATTTAGGCCACCTCCTTGGAGTAAATGATACATCAATGTATGTTATAACATCTTATGGTTTGACCATTTGGTAGAAACTTTATATTTTTATTACATTTCACACAATTCATTATAAAATATGATCTATGCCAAGCAACTTTCCAAAATCTATTACTGAATAAATGAAATGCTAAACTAAAAGTTAAAAGATAAAAAATATTATGTTCTTAGAAATATAGTGATTTGATTTATAAAAACGTCTCATTTAATTTATGATCTCAATTATATACAAAAAAATACTTTGGATTCCACGTATATGAAGGAAATGTTGAAAGTATTATATATGCCAATTTCACAAAGAAATGCAATGTGTACTAGAAAAAAAAACCCTAATGATGACCAATTAGAAACCAAAGTTATTCATATAAGAGACAAACATTTATGCTTACAACTAATTTATGGGTTGATTCTGGTTTTTTCAATGGTGATCTTTGTGTAATTCAATCTTTAGTTTATATAATCAACACTAAACTAACCTAGTTTTGAAAATTTGTGGTTACACATATGAAAAAATATATAGGCCTAACATAGAATCTAAATAAATCTTAATATATGAGATTGTTTATATAATTTAAGAAAATCATTAAAATTTTCCATAAAAAGTGCTTAGAGGTCTAAAAATACATAGTTCTCATGTACCAAAATTATAAAATCAAACAATTTATATTGGGACTAATGAACATTAAAGACTAACTTTGATTACAATTAAAATAGTGCAATTTTAGCAAAGATCTTTATGTTTTTCATCCTTTCTCTTTTGGCTGGTATTCATTTAAAGTAGTCAAATATTTTTGCACTACTTTTAATGTCTTAACAAGGCTTTAAGTTATCTATGCATTACTAACATGTGGACTTGGCTTGCATGGAAGTTTATTTTTCAATATTTTCTCTTGCTCACTAGTCTTTATAGGGTCAACATTGATATATTCATGTCTAACTCAAGTTTTAAGACCAAAAGGAAGATTACTATCTATTATGCTAGCTTATATCCCATTAGTTACTTTAAAAAGACTGACGTTGATGTATACATGACTTAGTTCAGGACTTGGGCTAGAAGGGAGTGTGTTATGCAACAAAATTATTTTATTGTGATGAGTTATGAGTTTCATTTGACCAAATACAAGGGTGTGTTTTTATATAACACTTTTAGTGTCTCCTTTACCTATTTTGAGTTAAGAATTTGAGTTACATCTACACTTTATATACTAAAATATACTCTACCATTAAAATACACATCATTTTTAGTGTCTCCTTTGCTAATATTGGCTTTAGAATTTGAGTTGCTTGTATACTTTATATACTAAAATCTCATGTCATGAAAATACACAACATCAAAGTATTCATTATGATGAAATAAGTTCTCCCATTACAATAATTTTAAAACTAATTTTAGTGATGTAAGAATTGATATGCATAAGAGAGGAAGTGAAAAATAATTCTCAATCAAATGGAAGAGAAAAGGAAGATAGATAAAAATAAAATGGGAAATTATGTAAATAAGGGAACATCATTGAGTATGACAATGGAATTCATTCCTCATAGTTGAATAAACACTTTGAAAAATTTATGGTATCCTAAATTAAAAAGAGA
This sequence comes from Torreya grandis, assembly GCA_037957365.1. NCBI lineage: Eukaryota > Viridiplantae > Streptophyta > Pinopsida > Cupressales > Taxaceae > Torreya > Torreya grandis. The sequence goes on along the minus strand of JARHVA010000469.1, from coordinate 2,708,509 downwards.
GAGATAAAAGAGAGAAAGAAAAGGACATCTTCACAAATCCAAAAATTATTGTAGTGATGTGAGACTGGACATGCAGTATTGAATGGAAAGGAATTGGTGGATACAAATAAGTGGGCAACTATGTATTTATAGACTATAAATGGAAGGATAAGGAAGTAGGGGGTATCTAAGATTTAGTAGGGGTATCATTCTTATTTATTACAATCTTTAAAATCCCAATGATATCTCAGTTAATTCCATTTAAGAGAGTAAATCATAACTTATATTCTAAATAAAAAATGGAAGTCAAGAATGAGCAATTTATTTGAATTTGAGTTTCCACTAAAAATTCAATGTCAAGCTCAAGTGCCAACAATCTTTAAAAGCTTGAAAAAATGGATATTTTATTTTAATTTTTATTATTATTATTTCAAAATGTTTTGAATGTTGGCATTTTATGTCAGCTTATCCAACTTTCGTTAACCGAGTGAATTTATAGAACATTCATATAGAGTTTTATTTTTTTTGGACTTCATATATGTTTTAAGTCGTATTTAATAATTATTTAATTAAATTTTTTTATTTTAAAAACATTGCTGGTTAGTTATCACAATATGTTTTGCAAAAAGTAAAAAAGAAAATTATTTTTTAGATCATCAAACCCTTGTCCTTAACAAGGAAATTTTTTATTTAGGCTATTATTCTTACAAAACACCATTAAAAACATATTATGATAATCTTGAAATATTTTTTTATAGATTTCCTATGGGATAATGGTAAGTAGACTTAGGGATTTAATAGGGTAGCTTGAGAATTTTTTTGCCTCCCTCTAGTGAAAGGAGTTATATATATTGTTTTTCTTTGGGAGAGCATTGCACTATGTGATAGATGGGATTTTTGCATGATCAAATGCACTGAATCTTTAAAAAATCTTTTTCAACATTGCATATCAATAGATTCACCTTGTGGCAATCCCAATTGGAGAAACCTTTGTTTCTATATGTTTCCTGTTACCTTTTTCATAATCATAATTAAGGGATTCTTTGTTGCTCAGATTATTTTGAAATCTTTTGATTTGATTAAACCTTTCCTCAAATATATTTATTGATTGATTTAAATCAGTAATTTCTTTCAAAAACTACCAAAATTAACCTTTTTCTTGTTATAACTCATGGTATTAAATCAATATATTACTTTAAAAAATGCATGTGTATCATGCAAGATCTTATTTCTCCTCAATATTGGAATCCATGCCTTGATGTGCAACAAAAGTATAAGCTACATATTAAATGCTTTATATTTAATGTATCCAAGAGGTAATTTTCAATGTTATATTGCATGAATTGGTGCTTCCATAGGTAGTGTCATAGTTGAAATACAAGAATTTGAAATGTGAAACACCATTTAAACATTTTACTATAAGCATTTTGTATAAAATTCTAAGCCCATTTTATTCAACTCTTGAAAATTTAAAAAGGTGCAATCTAAACTCTTCACTTGGACATGGAATTTTTCTCTTGATAGTATATAAGAAGATAACCTTGAGCCTAAGTAGCTCTATCAAGGATTTCCACTTGGAGAGAGATCTCACTACAATGAAATTTCTCATTCAAAATGTCACGTGTATAGAAAACCAAAGACATTACAACACTATTTATAGAATTTTTCACAGGCCTAGAGAAATTAATAACATAACTTGAAGGCCATGCACCAAATATGAAGTCCTCAGCTTGATGAAGATGAACTATGAAACATTAGACTATAATTTTATTATGCTACTCTAAAATAATTTTGATCACATTTGTGTTTCAATATGAAGGTTTGAGAGGTTGTAAATGTATTAGGATGATCAAATAAGAGGTGCATGTAACAAAATTAGTAGTTTATCAGTTTTATAGCTTAGCAAAATAAGTAAAACACTTCATATGAACTGTGAGAGACACAACTTGTGCAAGGCATGAAAATGAAGGATAAATGCAAATAATACAACACTATCACTAAGCACTCATCAATACAACATATCCAAATTCACTATTTGTAAGAAGGATATTTGTATAATTTTAATGTAGGTACTACATTCTAAATAGCCATGGACATGGATTTCCAAATCTTGATCAATGAGATTGTATTAATATATCTTGATGACATAACAGTTTTTTCCAAGAATACTAGTGACCACTTGAAGCATCTAAGGTTAGTCCTTGAAATGTGTAGACAATGTGGAGTTTTTCTCAATCAAAAGAAGTGTGTCTTTGTTATTCACGAATGTAAGTTACTTGGACACAATGTTTCTAAAGATGGAATAGCTATTGATCCTGATAGAGTTGAGGTTATTCTAGCTTTGTCATTATCTAAGCATAAGAAGGCTTTTCAAAATTTCCTTGGAAATATTAACTTTGTTAGAAGTATTATACTTGAATTTGGTACTCATGTGAAGCCCATAATAGATACGTTGAATAAAAATCAAGCATTCCAATGGACATAAGAAGGAAAAACTTATTTTGAGGCCATAAAACAAGCTATTTCTCAAGCACCCACACTAACCAATCCAAATTTATCTAAAGATTTATTTTTATATGTTTTTGTTAACACTAACACCATCTATTCTATGTTGATACAACAAAATGATGAAGGACTTTAACAACCTATAGGATTTAATAATTAAGGACTACAAGACTATGAAGAAAGGTATTCATATGTTGAGAAGCAAGTGTTGGTTGTGATAAAGAGTCTTAATAATTTCAGACATATGATGTCAAATAAATAATTCATGTGATGATAACCCATCCAATCATAAGATACTTCCTTTTGAATAAAGACTTGAATGATAAAAGGGATGGGTGGATAACTAAATTGATGGAATATGATGTTGAAATCAAGGCCATAAAGCTAGTAAGAGGAAGAGGGTTGTGTGAGCATCTAGCATCAAACCTAAAGGAAGAATAAGATATGGTTTTGGCATTTCAAAAAAGTTATAGTATAACATCTACTTCATCTCCTACAAGTTGGACACAAGAAATGGTGAGATTCCTTGACATAGATGAGTGTCCTAGGGGTTTAGATCTAGAAAAAAAGGAGATACTTCAGATTGTAAGCAATACCTTATGTCCTTATGGATGGAGTTCTTTTTAGGAAAGATATCAATTGGGTGCTACTCATATGTGTAGAGATAGATCAGATTGATAAACTCTTAGAATAATTCCATGATGGGCCAGAAGGAGGTCATTTTGCACCTAGAAACACAACTAAAAAAATAATGAGGGTTGGTTATTATTGGCCTAAACTATTCAAGGATATATATGCTTGGGTTATAAAGTGACAAAAATTTCCATTATTTGAAGGTAATTCAATACTTTTAGCCCTTCCTCTTCACCCAGTCCAAGTTGAACAACCATTCATGCAATGGGAGATTGATGTCATTGGAATGATCAACCCTCCATTTCGTGCTAGTCATCAACGGGTTTTCACAGCTATAGTCTATTTTAAAATATGGTTAAAGGCAGTAGATCTGAAGGATTCTAATGAAACTTTAGTTCTTGACTTTTATGAAAGTATAATAACAAGGTTTGGAGTACCTACAACCATAGTTTTTGATAATACCATGGCTTTTACTTGATTAAATACAATGAAATGGGCTCTACAATATGGCATCTATTTTAGTACTTCCTCTAATTATTGTCCCCAAGGTAATATGATAGATGAGTGCACTAATAAGAGCATGACCATAATTATAAAGAGATTTATATATGACAATCAAAGGATTTGGCATACTAATATGAAGATAACCCTATGGGCTAATAGGATAACTCCCAAAGATGTTATTGGTAACTCTCCTTATATGCTTGTCTATGGGAGAGAAGATAAGTTACCTATTTCACTTGAATTACCATATCTTGAGTTTGCATATCAACTTAATAAAATGGATAATAATCATATGGAGATAAGGTAGGCATAACTAATGACATTGGAGGAAGCAAGGAATCATGATATACACACCATTGAATACGACCAAGCACAAGTGAAGAGAAACTTTGACAAGAGAGTTATTTCAAGAATATACCAAGAAGGGGATCTCATCTTGAAGTAGGATGTTGATATATCTAAGCTTGGTAACCATACCAATTTTGATGCATTAAGGAGTGAACCTTATATCATCATTACTTATAAGGAGCACATTGCCTTTCAACTAGCAAGACTAAATGGAGAAGAATTAAGTATCCTAATCAATGAGATACATTAAAGCCATGCTATTGAGGTCAATTTCATTTCTTCGTACATATTAGAGTTGGCTTTGAGTTATATAAGTACTTTGTGCACAAGTGTTTTCTTTTTGTCTTTCCATCCTATAAGTGTCTTATGTCACATCTTTGGTGTTACCTAGTTTCACTTTGTCTCAAGGTATGTGTCAATTTCTATTTTTAGAGTGACCCTATAACCCAATGAGAATCGATGAGGCCACCGATCTATCAACTATGTAGGCATGTTGTCCTTGTGAGTAGCAAATTTTTTGACAAATTTTTGAATTCTAAGTAAAAAATTGTCAACCCCCTATACATTGAAGCTTTAATATTGCTGGTCAAACTTGCATGTGATATTATAAATATCTTGTCTTGGTCATGAAATCTCATCATCTGTTTATACTTGTACTAGTTTAGTATTGCCCAAGGTTTAGTCTTATATGACTTGTATAGTCCTAAGGGTCATTTCTAGGTCTTGGTGTCGTCATAAGATGCTTAAGAATAGTTAGATACTAACAAACTTGTAGGTTCAATGGCTTAAATGGTAAATATACCACTTTACAAGTACTTTTGGGAACTTATATGGCATTAGAAGATCATTTTTTAGTTGGAAAAGGTTTAAAATTATCCCTTAGGTTCCCTCAGAGCAATTTCATGATTTAGATAAAATTTTAGGTCATACAAACACTTCAAGCATTCTCTCTCTTCCATCACTACCTTCACAAGCTCAAAAAGATAAAATTGAAGTGAATGGTATGGCCAAGAGAGTGAAAGAGTTAGGATATGAAACTTTGGCCATTGTTAAGGGTCCTATTAAGCTTTAAATATGTGAAATTATTTTGTAGATTAATAGCTACTTATTCATTAACAATTGATATGAGTGACAACAGGTCATTATGCCTTGTCCATCCAAGCAGGGTCTCATCTTGCATCTGTTTCTCCAATTTAGAATTTTATGGATAGAGATGGTTTTTAGAAATGTTTTTGGTAGTAAAATATATCATTTTTATTTTGGATTTATCAATGATCTCATCTCCAAGAAGTGTCTTCAATAAGGAGGAAGAATGTCTCAAGCACAAGGTGTTCAATCACTCTTACTACAAGTGTTCTTTTTTTTCATGATGGTCACTCTCAGATGTTCCTAGGTGCATAATAATTAATGTAAAATCCATAAAATTCATATATTTCAATGTTCTTCTCATTGGAATGTAATCTTATAAATAATTTCTTAAGTCTTTTACTCTTTGAAAAAGAATATACGATATTTAATCAACCTTCTCTAAGTTTCAGTGTCAATGTTTGGTCTAAGTGTTATTGATAAATCCATAGTAACATGAATAATACACCATTTAACTATTGAGAGTAATATAGAGTGATGGTGATGATCTAAGTTCACCTTTAATCAAGGGATAATAGAGTGTTTCAGTCACATAGGCCTACATGCTTACAGATGGACATTCATGAGCCCAATTATGTGTTAGGATTGTTTGGTAATATGAGGGTATAACCTGAATTCTTTTAAATCCATTAAGATTTGATTATCTCCTTTGAAGGTCACCAAAGAAGGTATGGGAAAATGAGGATTCTTCAACTCATGTGAACCACTATATACATAGTCATATGCACCTCAGAGAACATTTGATGAATAATTGATATCCACTTGGAATATGTAGACACTTTGAAGAGATATTTCAAAGTTCTCAAGGTAGAAGTGATACAATTCATAAGTTCATGGAGTCAAGAAGACTAGCAGGTATAAGTGGGCCTACAAGTAGGGTGTGAAATGAGAAAAGACACTTCAAAGATTGAAGGTGTCAATGGTTTTAATGAAGGACCAAGGAAATGTTTAAGTTTTTAATAGTTTATACCACATTGAGTTTCAAATGGCACCATAATCTAAGTCAAAAACATATCCAGATGATCATAATTCCCATAGAGAGAACCATCTACAACTAAGATTTAATGAATGGGGATTGAGAGTGAATGGAGTTTCAAAGATTGAAATTTATGATAAAATTGATTAGATTTCAAAATTAAAAAAACCTTGACTTTTATTTGCTTATTTATATTAATAAGAGATGAACAAAACCTAGGTCTAATCACTATATACACAGTCTCCATCAAGTACCTGATAACTCAGTCTAGGTGATGAACCTAGTCCCTTCTACAACATTGTAGGTATGTCATGGTGTAACTTGTTATAGTGCACACATATGTTTACAAATTACTTAACTTAGCATCACCAATAATCTATGAAATAATATTATCCTTGTTTAGAATGATGGAACCGACTCACATCTCTCACAACAATTTGGCTTACAATAGTCTTGGAGATAAACTTGGTTGTAGTGTGGTAGTCAACACATAATTGAAGGTTTTTGAAAACTCTAATGTTTATTCTAGGTGGCATTTTTAAAAATCCAAATACAATTTCCAAATTCTCACTATGGTAGTAGATGAATATTTTTCTTCTTCTTTCATATAATTCGGTGCATATTTTGAATCTAGAAAATACCCTATTGCCTTCATCTCCCAAGACAATTTCTCCAACTTTGCATAGATCACATGTGTTTATGGGTGTGATCTATCTCCTACATAAAAAGCATGTACCAATTTATGGCCTTCAATCCATCTACAACTAGGTGTCTTTTTAATTCCTCTATCATTTATCAATCTTCTTACTATTTGGACCTCATCCCACTTGTCCACTTCTGCATAAATGTTTGATAGAATAATATAAGTTACAACTCTTTTAGGAATCAGCTCAAAAAGAAGAGTTGCAATAGGTTCTCCTAAACCTATATTCTTATGTGCTCTACAAGCACCAAAAATATATGTCTACATAGCCCCAATAGGTTTAATTAGCATTTTGATGATAAAGTTTAGAGTTTCCTCAAGATAACCAACAATATTTAGAAGGTCAACCATGTACACGTAATGATAAATTATAGGTGCAATGAAATAAGATTCACTCATGCTATTGAAGTATTTACAGTCCTCATCAACTAAACCTACATGGCTACATGATAATAAAACATGAAAAAATCTTACATGGTCAAGGTATGTTCCTAAATGCTTCAGTAATTCAAAGAGTTTGAGAGCATCCTTAAAAAAACCATTTTGTGCATATCCTAAAATCGTAGCATTCCATGAGATCACATTCCTTTGAGGTATTTGTCAAACAATGATCCAAAACTCAGATGGTTTGGTTGATAAATATTTCAAGATCATAAAAATAACATAGTAATAATGAATTCTCTGATATGAAATGTTTTATTACTCAAGATCGTAATACAACTATATGCTTATCTCTGGGAAGAGATGTCTCATTTTGATTTTAGGTTACATCTTCATTTATACACATTTTGAAATTAGGGAGAGGATGTGGAATGTCACCAATCTCTATGGATATTAAGTGGTTTGACTTTCATGATTTAAAACAATACAAAATTTGAGGAATTACTATTTTTAAAAACATACTATTTAAGACTGCATTACTAAAATTAAAATTTGGGGCACTTCCATTGTGTTTTTGAGGATAAAAATCCATCAAGTGGAGCTCTATGCCATCTCACCACATTCACCTCATTTTTATCTTTCCAACAGTTCAAACGGTGAGTCAATTGGAGCTACAGTGTAAAAGTTGTCTCCCAAAAGTTATGTCATGAATTGGGATGGAACCATCACCCAAATTTTTGCCTGAACTATTGCATGAATCATTTTTCCCTCGTTGAGAATTAATGGTCCCCATTGCAACAATGTTCCTCATCAAGTGTGCCAGTTGTATTTTGATTTGATTCTCTCTGAGCCACTCACCTTGGTGGCTAAGCTAGTCACTTTGACCACCCGATAAAGTGGAATAGAGTGTCCTCTTGTTGTCTTCATCTAGGTGTCCAAAATCTATCCTCCTACACTAGAGAAAGACTCTATGGATCAAGCTCATCAATGTCTAGTTATTATGATATGATTAAAGTGTCCAACAGAGGTGGATGATATGGTTTGAGGAGCTCCACATTGAATATTGGATGCAAACCATGGTAGGCTAGTAGATTTAACTCAAAAGTATTTTCTCCAACTCTTTTAGTGATGGTGTAGGGACCATATTGTAGAGGTCTAATTTTTATGTGTGGGCCTACAAGTCATTCCTTCTAAAGCTCCAACCAAACCTTATCACCCACAACAAAATGGTGTGTAATCCTATGTTTGTCATGGTGTTGCTTATACTTCTAATTCATCTTCTCCAAGATTTCAAAAACTTGTTGCTGGATATGTTGCATTTTTTTAATAAACTTTGTTGCTTTTACTACCTCAGATATTCCATAAGGTGTGTATTTCATGGTGGAGAATGTAATGGCTATATCAATTGGTGCCATGGGTTAGAACCCAAAGCATCCTTGGAAATCACTGCACTTGGTCAAGCTGTGTAGGGCTCGATTGTATCCATGTTGTATTAAAAGAATCCCATCATCCAATGTGCATGGATGTTTGGAGTGATACATCCAAATCATGTGAATAATAAAGTGGTTTACCAACTCTATCTGACCATTGGTCTGTGGATGGAAGGCTATGGACTTCATCAGCTTGGTATCCATCATCTTCCATAGAGTGGACTAGAAGATGCTTAGGAACCTATTGTCTTGATCTGAGACAATAGACTTGGAGAGACCAAAATGGAGCTATACATGACTAAAATATAGTTGAGTAGTTTATTTAATAGATATATTTTTCTTACAAGCAATAATGATAGCCATTTTTGAGAAACAATCAACTACAACGAAAATACAGTCCTTACCATGTTTTGAAGTGGGAAAACTTGAGAGAAAATCTATTGAGACATATTCCCAAGGCTTGGTTGGTTCTAGCAATGGTGTGTATAATCCTTACTTCTTATTTGTTAGCTTGGCTATTACACATGGGGTACAAGATTTGAGATACATTTCCACATCTTTTCACATATGGGGCTAGTATAAGTGTTTTTGAAGAATTGCCAATGTCTTTTCTACACCAAAGTGTCTAGCTGTCCTACTGAAATGTGCTTCCCATATCATCTTCTGTTGCTCTACAGCTAGAACACAAATGTGCCCTATATGACAAAGGACATTATCTTACAAATAGATATTAGAAACATTTTTACCTTTTTAAAACACCTGATGTGTATCATCAAAGGTAGGATCTTCATACAGATCACCCCAAATGGTAGTCTTGTGTCTGCATAGGTCAAGAACTATTGTGAGTGCAGTAATTCGTCAGTAATTTAGACAATTTATAGCCATATTTGAGCTCCCCTTTTTGTGTTTGATTATCAAATGGAATTATTGAAGATATGTAGCCCACTTTTGGTTCCTCTCATTTCATAGTTTACTCTGTGTCTAGATGAATTCCATTGGTCTATGGTCAGTGTGAATGACCATCTCTTTCCACAAGATGTAGTGTTTCCATTCTTTATAGGCTTGCACAATGGCATAGAGCTCCTTATTATATGTTAGATATTTCCTGATTGTATCAGTGAAAGTTTCACTATGATATGCAACAAGATGGCCATGTTGCATGATGATAGCTCCCATGGCATATTCATATGCATCTGTCATCAACTCAAAAGGTTGATGCAAATCTAGTAAGGAAAGAATAGGGGTTGAGCAAAGTCTGTTCTTCAAATTCTTAAATTCTCTTTGTTGTATTTTACCCCACTGAAATGTAGCTTTATCTCCTCCTTTATTCACTTGGGTTAGTGACTAGGCAACATGTGAAAATCTAAGAACAAACATGTGATATAAATTTGAAAGACCCAAAAAGATGTGAAGTTTTGTGAGGGTCCTTGGTGTAGACCATTTTTGAATAACCTGAATCTTTTTTGGATCAACATGGACCCCTTCCTCATTCACAATGTACCTAAGGTACTAAATTTTTATCATCTTGAATGTGTATTTGTCGAGATTTGCATACAACTTTTGCTCTTAAAGTGTTTGAAGCACCTTACAAACATGTTGCAGATGTTTCTCCTATGTTCTATTGTAAATGAGTATGTCATCTAGGTAGACAACCATGAATGATTTTGTGAGTAGTCGTAGGATGTCATCCATCATCCTCATGAAGGTTGTAGGTACGTTAGTTAAGTTAAAAGGCATAACCAACCATTCGAAGAGCCCCTTCTTAGATGTGGGATCAATGGGAATTTTGTGATAGCCAAATTTGAGATCAATTTTGGTGAAAAACTTCACACCACATAGTTGGTCTAGCAAGTCATCAAATCTGGGGAGAGGGTAGTGATTCTTCATAGTGAATTTATTCAAGGCTCGATAGTCAATGCAAATCCTCCATGTTCCATATTTCTTTGGTGCCAAGATAATTGGGCTACCACTAGGTGAAGATTTTGGCCTGATATGACCCTTTTGGATCAATTATTGAATCTATATTTTTATCTCATAATTCTCAAAAATAGATCTACGATACAGAGGACTGTTAAGCAAAGGTGATCTTGGGATCAAATCAATAGAATGTTTCACCTAGAAATGTAGTGGAACTCCTGTGGGTGACCTGAATAAGTCATCATATTCTCTTTTGATTTATCCCATTTTCTTTTGTTATTATGTTGATTGTGTAGTCAGGATTGCAACATTGGCCTTCTTGTATTTCTATGGTTTGACCACCATGAGAACAAATTGCTTTGTCTTTCCACCAATCTCTTACATTGCTTGTCATTGATTAGGGACACAGATGTGGGAGGTGGTACCTATGGTACACTGTGGCACCATGTTCCAAGAGTGAGGGTTATTCTTTGGGTTCATGATTCATAGATGCCATGTCAATCATACATGAATGACTGACCGAATAGTACATCACAAACATGTAGATTGACCAAACCACACAAGAATTCATCTTGGAAAGGTTTTATTACATATGAAAGAAGACACTGATGGGTGACATAGAGGTTTCTCCCTGGTCTCAACCATCTAATACCGTATAGCTTTGGATGAGGCTTCATGGATAAATTTTAACTTTTCACAACTTTAGTAGAGATTAAATTCTTTTAACTCCCACTATCAAGAATAAAATTTAGAGGCTTACCTTTTACCCATAATTTGGAGTGAAATAATCTTTCCTTGTCATCTGGCCTTTCCTAATGGGTCTGTGATGAAGTGATGATTGTGTCGGGCTCAACATCTACAATCTCTTCTTCATCCTCTTCAACTATAGGTTGTGTAAGAGACAAATTAGTAGATGTCAAGTATTGTGACTCAAAAATTAGTGACTTGATGGCTCAACATTCTTATTTAGAGTGAGTTCTAGTTTTGTGGTAATCACCCCATTTTCCAACCTTCCCCTTTTGGGGTTTCTTATCTTGAAACTCCTTTTGCTTCAAATTTTGGCCTCATGTTTGACCTTCCTTGTCACTTTTCCATTTTGAGGGCTGACTCTTTGTATTCTTTCTACCATACTTCTGCTCAATCTTCACTATAAACTTGTATGCCACATCGAGCGTTTCCAAATTAAAGAGTTCCATCTCCCCTCATATGTACCATTGTAGTCCACCATGATATTTGAGAGTCTTATGTTTCTCACTTTATTGGATGGCCAATACTGTAGACAAAGAATGAAAAATGCCTATGTAATCTTGAACACATTGGTCCTTACCTTGGTGAAGTTGTTGCCACTGTATATACAAATCAGCATACGCTTCAATGGGATAATATTCTTCCTTTACAACTTCCATGAAATCATCCCATGTATTTTCCACCTCAAGGCTAATGTCATATATACTAAACCTCTTTTTTTGCACTTCCCACCAATTTTTCATGAGCAATGATGCTTTCAAAACAGCAAAAGTGATATTTCTTACATTGGTGAATTTATTTATAGAGAAGTAGGAAGATAGTTGATGTAACCAATTTTATACTACATTAGCATTAACTTTTCCATCAAATGTAGGAATATCAAAATTCACCTATACCTTGAAGGGTGTTTGGGCACTAAAAGGATGTTTTATGGATGAGGAGCTAGGAAGTACAAATGAGGATCCAAAATTTTCCATCGAGAGTCATTAGAGAATTTAGGCAAATTGTTGTAGAATTTGTGTTTATTGCCATTAGAGGGATTAATTCACAATTTCCTTGAAAGGATTAGATGTCTCAGTGTCATCCACCATTTGAAGTCATTTTTAATGAATAGGTGGATAGTTTGGAAGCTCTATTATTTTCCACCCAAGCTTCTTGTACCCTGACCTCATCCTCGAGATCATACACTCTCAATACAAACCACTCTGATAAGACTAATCCAAAACTTAGAAGTTTGGGTTGATAAATATTTCAAGACCACAAAAATAACATAGTAACAATTAATTCTCTAAGAAGAGATGTTTTCTTACTCAAGATCACAATACAACTATATGCTTATCTTTGGGAAGAAATGTCTAATTTCCATTTCAAGTTACATATTCATTTATACACATTTTGAAAGTAGGGGGAGGATGTGGAAGGTCACCAATATTGAGGGAGATTAATTGGTTCAACTTCCATGATTTAAAACAATATAAAATTTGAGGAATTACTATTTTTAAAAACTTACTATTTTTAGAATCCACTACTAAAATTGAAATTTGAGTCACTTTTATTGGGTTATTGGGGGTCAAAATCCATCTCACCACATTCCCATCATTCTTATCTTTCTAATTGTTCAAACGATGAGTCAATTGGAGCTACGGTGCAAAAGTTATGGCTCCTAAAAATTCTATCATCAATTGGGGTGGAACCGTCACCCAAATTATCACTAGAACTATTGCCAAGATCAAACAATTCATGTACCTTGTGTGTGATTCCACATTTTGCATACATGTCTACTAGAGCACTTGCAACTAAAACATCTACCAAAATCCACTTTCAATTATGCTTTCATGGATGTCCATATCCTATTTCAAAGCTCCCATTTTGGCATAGGCTAGGAGGATGCTAACAAGGGTTGTGGAATTTGGATTTACACCTGTAAATTGCATTTTCTTAAAATTTTCCAAAGCCTTTTCAACAAACCCATTTTGTGTATATCTTACAATCATTACAGTCCATGAAACCACATCTCTTTGAATCATTTTATCAAATAGCTCAGTGTCTTGTGGATGCTTCCACATTTTGCAAACATGTCTACCAAAGCACTTGAAACTAAAATATTTGACAAAAACCCACTTTAAATTATGCTTTTATGGATGTCCATACCCTATTCTAAACCTCTCATTTTGGCACATGCTAGGAAGATGCTGGCAATGGTCATGGGGCCTGGCTTTACACCTACAATTTACATTTTCTTAAATGTTTCCAAGGCCTTTTGAATAAACCCATGTTGTGAATATCCTACAATCATTGATGGCTCTATCAGTGATGTTCAAATAAGACATGTTTTTTTGGTGTAAAATGGTAAGGTCATAGAAGCTATCAAATCTTTAGTGTATTCTATCTTCCTTGAAATGCACCATAGGATTAAGGTAAATTCAATCTTATGTCACTTTTTTTTAGAAATCTCTTGTTAGTTTTAGAAGATATGAAATTGGTAAAATTATTAGTTGAATGTGTTATTAGGCCATGTTACCAAGTGGGTTTAGCTGAAGCAATTACTAGGCTTTCAATCAAGAGCTAAATTAATCTTCCATTTTTAGGTAGAAAGATAATAAGCCTCATTCTAATCTATATTTTAGGGAACTAGAAGTACATATGGTTATGGCCTTAACCTTTGTGGATCAGGTTCAGGGGGTCATCAAGACCCAAACTCACTTGAGTGAATGAATTCCTATGGTGGATGTGGCTACAATGTGAGCCCCTCTTTCATCACTCAAGATGGTATTAGCCTTACATTCCTCTGCTTGTGTTAGGGATGCAGGTCACCTTTTGGCTAGAATTTTTGGGGATGGTAGAGTCATGCTACATTTTTATCAGGATGGGGGATGTTGGGAACTCTTAGTTTTGGTGGAGGTTGATAGTGGCTACATGGGCTGGTGTGGGCTCAGACCTAAAGATTGTGGGTGGGATAGGTTATGGTGTGTCTCTTGGAGTGCTTGAAGAAGCACCATAATAGGAGGTGGCAGTGGAATCTAGTGGTAGTGGGCAAGCTAGTCCTTTAGAGGAAGAGGAAATTTGGGAAACTTCACTCCTGAGGTGGTCTAGCTTGGTTTGTTCCTCCTGTTTTGTAGTTGAATTGTGTAATACGTACACTTTAAAGATTTTAGTTGGTTTTTACATGTCAGGTGTGTACATGGTGCTATTCATTTTAGTTTTTTTTAAATCAAGGGTTTTTATAGTCATGTTTTGTAATCTATCGATTATGGTGGTTTTTCAAATCTTGTTCCCTCGTGGATGTTTATCTAAGACTTATGAGGTATACTATTAAAATTGTAATGTGGGTAAAATTCCCCTTTTAACCTTCGATTATCAATTTATAAAAAAATAGTAATCTCTCTTACTTCATTAAAACAAAATGATTCTTCATTCATATTATTATTTTTTAAAGTTAATTCATAAAATAAATAAAATTATAAATTGTTTAAAAATAAACATACACCGAAATATAAAATAAACTTACATTAAAATATTTACATCATATAGAACATCACATGTAAATTTATCCAACCAATAAAATTTAAAATTTAAAAAAAAAAAAGAAAAAAATTAAAAAATAAATAATTATATATATATATATATATATATATATATATATATAACAATATATTGCATCCTAATGTTTAATAAGAATGGATAGAAGAATAAGTCCTACAGTGAGAATATTCTAAGCCACAACTATTTTATGAATTTTCTATGTTGACCAATTAAGAAAACAATAGCTAAATAGATAGCACTCGAATGGTTTTGGAAAAAAAAAATCCATGTTATGTAATTACTCCAAGCACGATATGAACATGCTATGCCATATTTAAAATTATGCTCTAGAAAAAATAACCAAGGATTAATATATTATTGAACACTCTGAATATATGCCTTACATGGCTAATAATAATATGTTTGGTAAACTACGTACTAACATTGTTGATGTAAATTAGAATAGATTATTGAAGATGTTCCCAATAATCCTTTTGAACTTTTGATTTGCATTATACCTTGTGTATTGGAAAGATTTTGTTTTTAAACTTCTCTCAAATTTGATGTTAGACAATGCCTTGGTGAATTCATCTCAAAGTTAATTTTGAGTGCATACCAAACAATACTTTGATGGTATGAAGATAGAGAAAAAAAAGCTATTAAGAGAAGTTATAAATAAAAATTTGTTTAAATAAATAGAGTAGATATGTTTTTAAATTTAGAAATTATATTAAATTATTTTGATATAGATCATTTAAAAATATAAATGTTTTAATTGTATTAATTATTTTATTAAATATTTTTATTTTAATAAAATAGTAATAAATGATGAAAAAGATTAAATAAAAAAAATTATTCAGATTTCATTACATTTTTAGTTTGATAATAGACTAAAAATATTTGTGTTAATAGTTTAAAATATATTATATCAATAGGCTAAAACAAATAACTATGTATTGGGTGGGTATAAACCATTTAAAAATGAATTTTCTTTTACACATTGTAATGTTTTTAATATTAAAATAAAAATTTAATAATTAAAAATAAAATGTTTTCATACTTCATAATATTTGAGAAAATAATATTTTGAAATATAATTATATAATATTAAAATAATAAATTAATAATAAAATATATAGAATTTTGATAATTTATGATATTTATTAAATAAAATAATTGAAAGTTGTTATAAAAAATTGTAACTAAATTTATGTTATCTCAACATTACCTCAATAAAAAATTACAATAGTACTCACGAATATAATTTTGAAGTGATTTAAACAAGCAACAATGAAATCCACACTTAAAGTTTTCTTAATCCTTCTATAATAATGCATAATCATCATCCTATACATATATTTATGTATGTTACAATCCCTATCCACCAAATGGGTCCTAATTGATGATAAGAAGTATTTTCCCCCCTTCTACTCTTTACAATCTACATTGCCATAACTAACAACGGAAGTTTTTAAAGGCAAGTGGGTCTAACTAAATAATTGTTAAATACTTTACATTTCATTAAACATATCTGAATGACAAATGACACACATGGCTAAGAAGAGTTGAATAAAACCATGTAGAATGTCTAACATTCAAAACTGTGGACCATGTAGGATTTTTTTTTTTTTTTTTTTTTTTTAAAAAGCATGTGTTAAAAGACGAGAAATTGGAATTGATAATGGCTATGCATTCGATGTCATTAAGAAGAATTCTTCATAAACTAAGAATGGAATCCCAACTGCAAGCTTGTTTCAATTTCCCCACAACTGCTTCCACCTTCCTCCTGTCTCCTGTTTTTTCTGTATAAAAATCCACGTTATAACCATTCAAAAGAATCGGCTATGCTTGACTTCTCTAAACTAAACCATAAAATAATTGCCTTCGTATTTTTGTTTAAAACACCATAAATTTCTAAAGGCAGTGAATATTCAACCACGAGGAATGACTTCCCTCCCCTTTCCTTCCCTGTACAATCTATATATACATAGCTTCCCATTTTATTTGTATCCACCTCTTCCCTTCGAGAAATAGTTTTCTCTTGGGCATATCCATTCTCACATCGCTGAAATTAATTTTGGAACTGCTGCAATGGAGAGAAGTTATTTCATCGTCACGACTGCTTTGCTGCTGTTTATTTTCATTACAGTAGCATTTAATATAGGAAGTGCAGATGCGGCTCGAATTCTCAAGGCAAAACACGGAAAGGATATATATTCTGCTCCGTCCAATCTCATCAATGGAGACATCAAAAGTGTTATATCCAAGCACAGACCTGCACTGAAGAATAAGCTTCCGTCTGGCCCAAGTCCCCGAGTAGGTCATGCATATACCAACGCCGGTCCGGTGAAAGCAGCTAATGGGAGATCAGCCAGCATATTGAAGAATAAGCTTCCTTCTGGTCCCAGCCCTGGAGTCGGCCATGCATATATCAATGTCAGCCCTGTAAAGACGAGTGAGAAAGAGACAATATTGAAAAACAAACTTCCATCTGGACCCAGTCCAGGTGTTGGCCATGCATACATAAATTCCAGCCCTGTTAAGACAGCCAAAGTAGGGCCAAAACATTTGATTAGTTTGAATGAATTGCCTTCTGGTCCGAGTCACGGAGGTGTAGGCCATTGAGCCCAACAAAAGAGGATTTAAAGCATCTACAATGTATAGTTGCAGAGTTACGTTTGAGTTACGTCAGATATTGAAACTGGGCTCTGTAAGAGAAAGACCTTCATTTATTTGTATTTATTAAAGATGAGAGCCAAGCTACTAAGGGCTGAATAGAAGCAAATTAAGTAACCATGTAAAATCCGTAATCATGTTAAAAAATATTTTTTTTAAATATCAATATTAAATATTTTAATAAAGTATGATCACATTACATAAAAATTATTTTATTTGTGTGGTAAGTTTCTCATTTATGTCTAAAACATTTATTGATTAAGAGAGCTTAAAAACTGGTGACAAGGATTAATTCCTTGTTAAGTGTGCAAATAAATCTTTTTTCTCATATTTACTTTGTGGTTTAGTTAAAAATTTGTTAAAATTATGAAATATTGATTTAGGTTAATAACATATCAAGGGTAATTATGAATCATTTCATAAAAATTAAATTCCATAAAGAAAATATTAACTATATTTAGTGCAACAATATAAATATTTATAAAATAGAGTTTTTTATTGTAGTAAAAGGTAACTATATTATTGTTTTAATTTATTGGCCATTTGCTTTCCATATCTTCAACATAATTGTTAGGGAGAAAATATTTCTTTATCACGATCATCAATATCTATAATGTAGTCATACCAATATATGCCATACACTAGAAGCAGAGAAATACAATCATATTAATTCTCTAACATCTACTATAAATTGTTGATCATATATGAAATATAAAACCTATTTATATTTCATAAAAATAATTTGAAAACATTATTTATCTTAAATAATAATACAAAGAGTAACCACAAAAAAGAGACCTAGGTGCATAAAACTATGATTTATCCATGCTTTCAATAGAAATACAAACTTGATCTCATAATCATGCTCTGACAAATATAATATTTTATTTTTAGTGCGAACCTACCATTAAATTGTGTCAATAGTACATAAAGTGAACATATAAATCCTACGTGTACAATAACAATAATAATAATGGCAAGCAAATTCACTATTGGTGACCAAATCCTAGAAATACATTGTGGGCATATTATTGCTAATGAACTAATTTATGTTGGTTGATACAAAACTATTGCTCTATATTAAGTGATATTTTCGTTCATTATAGTTTCACAAGTTGGGTAACAACCCAAAAACTTTTGGTTGCTCATTTGGAGCATTTTTTGACATGAGGTTGATTCTTAAAGAAACTTCACAAGGCACCAAAAAGACAAGAAATATATGGAAAAGGTAGTCTGGAGCTAGAAGAGACTTGATAGAAGAGTGGAGGCGTTTGGGTAGGAGCAAAAAGGAACAAAGAGTAGAATTCAATCCATTTAGGAACTTTTGTATGTGTGTGACTCCTCTTTTGTTGCATTAAAAGCCAAGAGTGAGTGCGTATAAACTATGTATTTCCTTAAGACAGATAAATAAAAGTGGTTTTTTTTTTTTTTAATTATAGTCTCATGGTATGTGTCTATAGCTTAAATTATGTAAGGATAGGGTTTTCCTTCATGAAACCCCTATTCTTGACTTCATCAATTGGTATAAGAGTTGGTAACAACTCTAGGACAAATGAGAGTTGAATGTTGTCCATCTTGTATTGGTTGGTAGTAAAACATATGTTGAAAGAGTTATCTATACAAGTGTGTGGCCTACATAAGTTTGAAAATAAGATATTGCAAAAATAGTTTTAGGTTAAGGGAGACTCAAGATGCCTCCATGAAGAGTGGAAAGAATTGGAATAGTGGTGGCTAACATGGCAGGAAGATGAGATGAGATTGTATAGATGTTGAGTTTTATGTAAACAAGATCATGTGTTGTTGTAGAGGATAGAAGAAAAGGATTTGACCTAAGAGATGATGTGATTGATGAAAAAGATGGATAATTTGGAATATAAGAAGAGGAATAAGCACTTGGCTCGATGGATGAAAGAGAAAGTACTCTTATTAGAGGCATCTTAAAGATTGGAAGAGGAACTAAGATGATTTTTTCAAACTTTTCAGGAAATTTAACTCAAGGATCTAATTGATGGCTAACTTAGATAGATAAGTATTTCAAATTTGATGAAGAGGTTGACCAATGAAAGGTAAAAGTGGCTCAAACCAAGCTAAAAGGTCATGTAACCCTATAATGGAAGGAGGTAAAAACTAAGAGGAATAGAAGGGGTAAAGATAAGATCACCCATTGGGAAAAAATGGTTGTAAAATTCAAATGAAAATTTGAGTTTATGGATTATCAACTAAACTTATTTAATAGGTTACAAAATTTGAGATGAAAGGAGCTAAGTATGAAGGGATATAGGGTGGATTTATATAAAATCGCAATATGGGCTGGTCATAGTGAGATGGACCAAAATAACATTACAAGATGCATCAACATAAAAGTTTAATATTCAAGATAAATCAACCTAGTAAGGTTTCATATGGTAGAAGGGGCATACCAATATACTCTAAGGGTAGAGGAAAATTTGTGTAGAAGGAAACAATGTGCATCCTAAGGAATAAGGATATTCTAAGGGGGTATAGGTCAATTATCTGTAGAAAGTAATCCATAAAGAAATGAGGAAGAGTCTAACACTTCTCAAGTGTCAAATCAAAAAGTAATAGGAGAAGCCACATATAGAAAAGGGATAGGTAGATATGCATGAGGGAGATAGAGATCATTTAAAGGAATGTGTTATAGATGTGGGGACTTTGGACACTATACTTTGGAGTGCCCATATGCTCAGGGTGATGGTGAAATAAGAAGAAGAAATTAAGGTACTATGTAAATTATACATGAACATTTGGAATCTGTAGCATCACTCGAGGGTACATAAGAACCTAAACAAAGAGATAATTTGATAGAAAGGAGGGGAGTCTTGAAGGTTGAGGGAAAGAATCAGGAAGCATAACAAAGAATACATATTTTAAGAAAAAAGTATAGGATCAAAGTTAGGTGTTGTAATTTTGGAGTTAATAGTGTAAATTTAAATAAGTTTCCATTGAAATGGTATGGAAATTAAATATGGTGTATATACCTCACCCAAATCCTTATAGGTTGTCTTGTTATTTCAAGTTCAAGATATCATAGTATGGAAATGTTCTGAGGTTGATATGTAGATTGGTAGGTACCAAGATAAGGTTTTGTGTGATGTCTTGCTTATAAATGCATACCATGATTTTTTGGGAAGGTCTTGTTAATTTGAAAGTGAGATGTTGTATGATATAAGGGATAACACCTTGAGTGTAAAAAAGGATGGAAAAAGGTACACTCAAAGTCCATTGATGGAAAAGGGAGACAAGGTTGAGCATAAGAGCCATCTTGTCATGTGTGTTGACAAACATGTTTTTCTAAAATAAGAGAAGTAAGTGAATGATGAACCAATCGTGAAGGAAAAGAAGGTGAGTATAGAAATGGAACGTGAATGCCCAAGTGTAACAATATTATATGACCTATTGACAGGATGAAATTAAATTGGTAAAATAGGTTGAGTGTGTTCTAACTCACCTAGGTTCAAATATCAAAAGGCACTTACTGGTTACAACCATTTGACTTGCAGATATTTGTACACATTTGATTGGCCCAAAGGAGGTTAGTTGTTGATGCATGAACATTAGGGTACCACTATGTTCATAATGTGAATATTCATATTTCACTTATTTACAGCCTTGTGAGATTCTTCAAGATGTCTCAGAAGGACAATAAAGAGCCTTAGAATGCTTCATTTGCATTAAACTAGTTAATTTGGATTTTCCCCCCAAAATCATGCATTTGAATATTTTAGATAGCTTGTAAGGCCTTGTGAAAGGCATAGACCTATGAAATGACCTTAGAAGATCAAGAACATGTTATCAAAGGTCTAGTGACGTATTGTAAAAAATATTTTTACATCCATGTAGAGCTCAATCACCTAAGACATCTATAGAAGCCTCCAACATAGGTGGAAGGCTTGAATAAGCATAGTTTTTAGAAAGAAAGAGAGAATCTTTGTAACAAGTCATGTTGGTACGTAGGATAAAAGCAACATAGTATATGCCATGATAATAATGAAAAGTTGAGAGAATCATGGCATTATTACTTATCAAAAGCCATAAGGAGTCTATAAGAGTGTGGTACATGTAAAAATGCATAATAACGAGATAGAAATAAGGCCTTTAGGCCTATGAATATCTTTCATATAGTCTCTAGGACTACGTAGATATAAATAAATAAATTAATAAAGTTGTTTGGTGATTTATGATACATCTTCAAATCTTGTGAATACATAAGTCCAAGTTCTACTCTCTTGTAAATTCTACAAGCTTTTTAAAATTAGGGTATTGTTTAGTGATCGGTATGAGTTTCTAGAGTGGATTGAATGGTCATTTGCTTATTTATGCTTACTAATCATAATGTGAATAACCGATTTGGTTTTGATATATAATATTATTAACTTGCCTCTTTAATTGGACTTCTTCCTTTCCAAATTGATTAAGGTTAGTATTATACAGAGGTAATTGGCAGAATGAAGTCGATAGAGTTATCAATTATTCAATGAATGCGTTGATATTTGTATAATTCTGGTAATAGTGTTGATCTTCAAGACAGTCGATTCAAAGTAATATTGTACACTTGTTGATCTTTTTAACTATTTTTTTCAAAAGCCATCTAAGTGTGGAGGGAATAGTGGAATCTTTTTGAAAGTCTTTAATTATAAATTGTTCGACGATGTGAAAGTCAGAAATAAATGTATTATTTTGACATCAAATTGATGTTTTTAGGTTAGATGATGGTCATAAAAGGAAATACTTCATTGTTAGGTCTCAAATATTGAAAGTCACCTACCTTTTATGCCCCAGCCCTAGAAAAATACAGAACTATGTATAGCATTTGTATGAATAAAAAGGAGGTATTGATGTCATTTCATTTGTGTCTGATTCATTGATTACAATAGAGACCAAAGTACATGTTTATATTTTGGAAACCAGTCATTTTAATAAAGAATGGAATTAGGTTTTGAGAATATGTACAAGAATATACTACAATCATGTAGTGGTTGGTTAGAGATTAGGTAATTATCCTCAAGCCATTATGTATATGAGATGTTTGGGAAGAAGCTTGACATGGCCTTCTTTAAGATTGAAACGTACAAGCTCAATAGATGTTGAGTCAGATTTTTGATGCCAATTAGACTTTAAAATACCATATGATGAAGGTAACATGTTTTGGAAGAAGGGAATGACCAGTGGTGAGTTGATACGTTATTGGATTTGCCAATTCAATTAAGAGGATAACCAATTTTTGTTCAATTGAAAAATATAAGATAGATTTTTAAAATAGAATAAGTTGTTGCTAAGCACGTATGTAGAAGACAATCATTAATGTGGATGTACAGATAGATTTATTAAATAATGGATTCCTCCTTAATATGATTTAACATTAGAATGGGTAGAGTATTATGTTTTGAGCATGTTGAAGTGATGATAGTGAGTGGTGGAGTCTAAAACTGCATACAATGTTTATGAACAATAGTTTGAGTAAAGGATTGTATGAAATCTCCTATAAGAAGGTTTTTATAATGAATCTGATATAAGATCTGATTATATAAGTAATATTGGTTAAAGGATCTTCATTATGTTCAAAATTCATTAAATTCAAGAATGAAGAATGTTATAATATCAGTTCAAGGTAAAACTATTAGGTAAGATGATGAAGAGTTCTGAAATGACATAGGTGATTCTCAAAGACAGAGAATGTAATCAGATTTACATGGAATAAGAATAGAGGATTAATCAGTTTAGAATTGGTCATTGGCAAAGTGAAACAAGCATCTAGTTTGCATAAAAAATTCATAAGATATAATATGCAAGTAAGCCATTGTTATCAATTGCATTTGTTTGAATGGTAGTGACTGAATTTGTTTCAAAATTTATGTCGGTAGTTTTCCTAGCATCATTGTGAGGCTTTATTAATTTTCCACATTAACCTGTACAAAAATAATAGTATATGATCTGGTGGAATATATGGAAAAATCTCTCTTACCCAAAACATAGGAAATGGGGGTTGAAGGGATGTTTATTATAGATGAGAAGAAGATTGCACAACCAATGTTGTTATCAATACAGGTGTGTACAATAGAGGATGAAGTTCTAATAGAGCAAGATGAGGTTTTAACTTTAGGGAGGGGAGGTGAACTTAAGGTTAGTGAGGGTTGGAATGGAGATAGTTGTCAGGCACCCAAAACAACAAACATGCTCTGATGCCACGTGTTGGGGAAATAAGAACCCCAACACTGGAAGCACACAATTGATTACCAACTTCAAACAACTTAATATGTGGAAATAACTAGAATCAACAAGTAACTAGAATTCAGAATAACACAGAATATGAGAGACAATACACAACTTGTATTAATAACTCTTACAGAAAAGAATACAATAAAGAAGATCCCACTTCTTCTCTACCACCTCTTCAGAGGTTTCCCACACCTCAAGTGAACAGTAATTCTCTCCTCAAAGCTCTCTCTACTAGGTCCCAACACCCAACTCAAACACAGAGTTGGTGTTCACCTTACACCTGTGCTCCACGCACTCCACAAGTGCTCCACGCACTCCACAAGTACTCAAAGTACTTCAAGTAGATCTCCCATGAACCTGCAACAACCTGCTGTTCAACAGACCATACTTATGGAAGGAACTGCCTTGCCTTCCTCTTAGCTCTCCATGTACTCCACGTACATACCAGTGAGTACACACCATACTCCAAGTAGATCCTGCCTGATCCTGCTCCCTGTTGTGTTGCTGTCCTATCTGATCTCCAACCTACAGATCAATAAGTGGTTCTGCACACCTGTGAACCTCGACCTTGCGCACGCACACACCTACAGATCAATGATCTTACTTACCATGTAGATCTCCTATAAGCCATGCTCACCTGATGACTAAGATCATACATACATGAAGAATCCAGCTGACTCTCCAATCCAGCACCAACACACCTGGTACTGCTGTGGAATTAGGAGGAACACCCTTGCTCGCCTCACACACAGAAGAAGCAAACTTTGCTCAACTCAAACTAGCCCAAGTTTCCAATACAACCATGAGTCTATTATATAGATCTCATCAAACAATAATTAGACATCTAATTACAATAATTAGATTCGTAGCTATGAGTCTAAAATTAGCACTCATCATGCAAACACTTGGTTCGACAACCAACTGCCCATAATAAGCTCGCAGTTGGACTACACAGGTGACCGACCTCGGTCCCTGTCTGCCTGGAGGTGACCGACGTCGGCCGATCCCTGACCGACGTCGATTGCTTCTCCTTGCTATCCTGCCGATGTCGGCTGATCAGACCGACCCCAGCTTCTCTTGTAACTCAGCAACCCTCAGCAACCTCCTCCCCTGTTTGCATCAGTGAAGCTTTTAGCTCCACAACCTAACAATCTCCCACTTGGAGATAAACAGCTACACTATACCTGTACCTGTACCCCATCTAATCTATTTCCTAGTTTGTATCCCTCTTCAAGCTCCCACCTGAAGACAACCCACCACACATCCCGTGGTGTACCAACTGTCATCCGAGTACCCTGCCACATCCGAACCTACAAACACATGTAGTGAAGTCCTGACCCTGCATGTATACCTGCTATTGGTCCCTCTCAAATCCATGAGAGCCCACTTCCCCCAATTGGCTCCTAACTCTCTGACAGCTCCCACTGCATGGGAAAACTTAGGTCTATACCAGACCTCATGTGATTTCGAACACTGTACCTGTCTAGCCCTTAGTGTGCTCTGGCTCTCCATCCTGAACCTCGCCAACACCTAATTCACATCAGCTCCCACTGGAGACAAAATCTACCTGTGATCTCCATGCTTCCCATGTCAAAGAATTTCGCTGCTCCAAACTCCTCCTGACATGCCACTAAACTAATCTTACCCTTAGCTCAGCAAAACCCTGTATGTACACCCCTGCTAGCTAGCATACTATCCACATACAACAACAGAATGATGTTGTAATCATCATCCCCCTGGTAAGTCAAACCACAGTAGTAACCCTGACATTGACTAGAGTCATGCTTTGTCCTCCACTTGTCAAAACCTGTACCACTGTCCTGCAGCTCCTCAAGACCATATGCCCTGGTCTTCCGTCTCATGTATCCGTTCTCTCTATTCTTCTACTAAGGAATCCATTCGTCTCTGTGCTTTCATCCAGCTGGCAAACCTACCAAATCTCCCGCTTGGTTCTGCATCATAATCCTGCCATGCTCCCACCTGTTTCCTAGATCCTTCCTGCTCTACAATCAGCAACAAGTATGAAGAAGAGGAACATGAATTTGAGGGCCTACTTACGTCTTTAGTCCTCCGTATGGGTGTTTGAGACTCCTTGACAACATGTTGTCCACCCAAAATTCGTTACAGTGACTGACCTCGACCACCCCACAGTCTGCGTCCGACCGATGTCGGTTCCCATGCGTCTGTCCCTGACTACCAACCTACCGTCGTCAGTGTCCCTATTGCTGACGTCGGTCCTACTGACCAACATCGGTCTTACCTACTGTTGACGTCAGTCCCCTGACCGACGTCGGTCTTACTCTGCCCAACACTGTCAGCTTCGGTCTGCACATGACTGACATCGGCACCTATCTGTTCGATGTCGATTCCTCCTGACCGACACCGGTATCTGTGTTCGCCTATGAGTGATGACTTTTTACCCGCGAGCTCCTTTGAATCAAACTCCATGTCCAAACTGCTCTTGCTCAAAAGTATCCAGCCCATCCACTGGTTTCTGTCCGCCATCTCCTCCAAGAACACCAAGGCTTTTCAGTTCTTAAGCCTATCAAATATATCTGTCTTCCGCTTAAGAACATGCATCTCCTTCCTGCTCATGTGACCAAGCCTACGAAGCCACGTCTCCGCAACAGAAGAAGAATCAGTAATATAAACAAGTAGATAAAGTATACATGTTTTCTTACCACCAGCTAATTCAAGTGCTACCGCTGTGAGAGTTCTTGTGCATCTCTCATCACCCAATCTTTCTAAAGAAATTAGCCATATCTCCAAACCTGGGACCTGCATGACCTTCATCAACACCTGTGTGTTGGCCGCCTGCAATTTCAGCTTCACTTCCCCTTTGCCAATTCTTTGGCAAGGCTCACCAGCTCCTCTACCTGGGGCTACATGGAAAGAGGCAACCGAATCTTTTATCCAAGATTTAACTTTATCCAAGAAACCTGCAAACACATCCTGTGCAACAACACCTGCTCCATCTGTATCTTCAGTTTCTTCATGCTGATCTGCTACCAACCAACAATCTTCTTTTACCTACTCTTTCTTTCCATGGGACCTTAAGTAACCATCTGTGCTTTTCAACTCCTCCATCCTTAGCTTACTTTGATCTGCCGTTACTCTACTCCCACTCAATCAGAAACCCCTGAGAGTGCCCTATAACCAAAACACAAAACCTGCTTCCTGCAACCTGGCTCTGATACCACTTGTCAGGCACCCAGAACAACAAACATGCTCTGATGCCACGTGTTGGGGAAATAAGAACCCCAACACCGGAAGCACACAATTGATTACCAACTTCAAACAACTTAATATGCAGAAATAACCAGAATCAACAAGTAACTAGAATTCAGAATAAGACAGAATATGAGAGACAATACACAACTTGTATTAATAACTCTTATAGAAAAGAATACAATAAAGAAGATACCACTTCTTCTCTACCACCTCTTCAGAGGTTTCCCACACCTCAAGTGAATAGTAATTCTCTTCTCAAATCTCTCTCTACTAGGTCCCAACACCCAACTCAAACACAGAGTTGGTGTTCACCTTACACCTGTGCTCCACGCACTCCACAAGTGCTCCACGCACTCCACAAGTACTCAAAGTACTTCAAATAGATCTCCCATGAACCTGCAACAACCTGTTGTTCAACAGACCATACTTATGGAAGGAACTGCCTTGCCTTCCTCTTAGCTCTCCATGTACTCCACGTACATACCAGTGAGTACACACCGTACTCCAAGTAGATCTTGCCTGATCCTGCTCCCTGTTGTGTTGCTGTCTTATCTGATCTCCAACCTACAGATCAATAAGTGGTTCTGCACACCTGTGAACCTCGACCTTGCACACACACACACCTACAGATCAATGATCTTACTTACCATGTAGATCTCCTATAAGCCATGCTCACCTGATGACTAAGATCATACATACATGAAGAATCCAGCTGACTCTCTAATCCAGCACCAACACACCTGGTACTGCTATGAAACTAGGAGGAACACCCTTGCTCCCCTCACACACAGAAGAAGCAAACTTTGCTCAACTCAAACTAGCCCAAGTTTCCAATACAACCATGAGTCTATTATATAGATCTCATCAAACAATAATTAGACATCTAATTACAATAATTAGATTCGCAGCTATGAGTCTAAAATTAGCACTCATCATGTAAACACTTGGTTCGACAACCAACTGCCCATAATAAGCTCGCAGTTGGACTACACAGGTGACCGACGTCGGTCCCTGTCTGCCTGGAGGTGACCGACGTCGGCCGATCCCTGACCGACGTCGGTTGCTTCTCCTTGCTATCCTGCCGACGTCGGCTGATCAGACCGACCCCAGCTTCTCTTGTAACTCAGCAACCCTCAGCAACCTCCTCCCCTGTTTGCATCAGTGAAGCTTTTAGCTCCATAACCTAACAATAGTGTGATGGGTATTGGACATAGGAGGATTATTTGTGATATAGCAGGTAGTTGGAAAATGTGGAATTACCTCACATGGTGGGAAGGAATGTTATGGATTTATGCATCAAATAAAAAGGATGTTTTTACATTTTAACTTAAATTTATGTCTTACCTTGGGATTTTGATGCAAGATCATCCTAGAAATGAAATAATATTTCATCACCCAAAAATATCCTTAATATTTGTGCACACCAATGCCATAGCAGTAGCATGAAGAAGACCTACACATATTTTTATCACTTCAACATGATCCTAGAAGAGGGAAATGATCATGTTATTCAAGGGAACATAGAGTTCTCTATCTCGTGATGAAACCACCACTCTACATTAAGAGGCAATTTATCTCATGATAGTTAGACAAGTTGGGTAACAACTTAGAAACATTTGGTTTCTAATTTTGATTTTTTTTGAGATTAATGGGATTCAAAGAGTCACTCCAAGAGGCACAAAATCAATAAGAAGTATTTGTATAATCCCTAATCAAGCTAGAGGACACTTTTTAGGAGATTGGAGGTGATTGGGTAAGAACACAAAAGAATAAAGAGTAAAGTTCAATACATTTAAGGGATGTTATGGATGCATGTGATTTATTTTTTATTATTTTTAAATTTTTTTTACTACCTAGTTGGACATAATTGTAATGACCTACCTTAATACCCCTATCATATGATCTTGTGAGTCACCTTTATAAATATTATTATGTTATGGATGCATATTGTTATTATTTGATTAACGAAACTCGAAATACTAAGTCATGGATTATTATATGCCAAGACACACATGGATACATATATGTTCTATGTGATTATGAGATCATAATTTTTTGTGATCACCTTATTTCTTTATGAGATATTATATTTGTTTTTTGCATGATGATGTGTTGTTTAAATTATAAAATGAAATGAGTATGTCATAATGGACTACAATTTTATTTATTAAATGTCATTTATTATCATAATTATAGATTCACCTTATTATAACATATAGGTACTTTGATAAATCTATTTTTGTGTAGGTGATAGGAAAGGTAGAAAAATATATTGAGGTTGAGATGAGTTGGGATAGGATCTGCAAATTTCCCATTGGGGTGATATTTGAGTCAATGCAAGCAGTGGGAGCTCAAATAGTTGATATACACATTGCATAAAATGGAATGCACAACACTTTGATCTCTTAGATGGTGTTTAATCCTAAAGTCTAGATATGGTGAATCTAGGCTTTAAGGGGGAAGAGATAGCCTAGGGCATAAGGATGGTAGACTATCTGTAGAGTAGGCTAATTGTTTGTAAAACTTAGATTGAACACATACTGAATTTATTATGCTTAGATGATAATAATATAAAGTAAAATCATGCTAGATATTGTAATGAAAATAATCAAAAACAAGATACTTAACTAGTTTTGATGTTAATATAGATCTCACCCTAAAACAGGTAGAAAGTAGACTAGATCTTGATTCTAGAATAGTCACTTGATTCTAGAAATTATACATCCATAGGTAGGGATACTTACATTGACCTGAGAGATTTGTGTTGATGTTAATGTCTAGATCAGATGTAGGTGTCTAGTATGGAATACCTACTAAATTAGGATGTGACCCACATAGATGCTTCTAGGTTTTTATTTGCTTTTAATCTAGTGCATTCATATCGAGGTCATAAATTGTTGATCCTTATCAAATAGAAAAACCTTAGTAATTCATCTTCATATTGGTTGGGGAAAAAATGGGTTAGTGGGTACATAATATTGAGTTACCCCAAAAAACCTTATGTCAATGAGCATTGCTTACATAACTAATACTCTGAAGAGGGCCTCAGACTTATGTAGTTCTTTCTTATGTGTTGGCTTGTGTATGAATCATGTAATGTGTGATAAGTAAGAACAATAGTGACCTAGCTTATAACTTGGTAAATATTACTCTTGGGATGCTCTTTCAGTACTTTAGACATGTAGATGTGTTGCCTCTATGACTAAGATAGAAATATGATAAAATAGGGAAGTGTTTGATCACTTTAGTGCTTAAAAAAATACTTTTGATAAGTTTCCTTGGTCTATTTAGGTCTTTTCTAGGTTAAAAATGAATGAGGGTTGATCTTATATTTATATCAATCCTCTTGGAGAATACCTCACACTAAATCACTTAAGCCAACCTTAAAAATGTGTTTCATTTACAAACTATATTACTTTAGGGTACTGTACACTTGCATTAGGTAAGGACACTTGTATAGATGCAGGCATCTAATTGGGATGAAAATATTTTAGACATAGAAAAGTAGGTATAGGTCTAGGACTTAAAAAGATATATATTAAGATAATCATGTTTATAACATTTTGGGCAAAATAGAAGGTTTGGGTAATCTGAACACATAGGTCGCATTGAGAATAAGAAATTGGGCATATATAAATAGTGCATGCAAGATTTTGGTAGTGGGATATCTCTAGAATTTGAAGGTACATCCATGATATGTATTTACCAAGTTTATAAGATTGAGGTGATATATAATTTATAAATAGTGTCTACACTCCCCCCCCTTTAATCTATTAATGAAATTGCCAGTTTAAAGGAAAAAGAATGTGTACTTGGGTGTGTATAACACACCTTGTCATTACTTGAGTCTAAATTGAGTGTTTTATTGGTGAGTGACATGAAATCAAGAGAATGTTACATTATATAGTCAAAAATTAAAAGCATTAACATAATTAAAATTTAAAGAGAGTAAATTTTAGGAGTACACATGTACTGATGCAACCACCTTGCCTTTTGATAATTTTATTTAAAAGATATATCATTATGAATCAATGGAACTAAGATTAGGATAAATACACATATATAAAGTGTGTGTGTGTGTGTGTGTGTGTGTGTGTGTGTGTGTGTGTGTGTGTGTGTGTGTCTATATATATATGAGAGAGAGAGGACACATGCCCCCAACCTTGGAGAAAATGTGGATTGCCACCTAGAAGTTGAGACTAGTTCATCCATGCAACCCAATCATACTTATAACTTGATGAGTGTGAGTGAACCAATTCAACTCACACTATAAAAATGGTGAGACTAGATGATACAATCAATTCCAACTTATAAACTTAGAAATATTGAATGATTTTATCACCTCAACCATTCTCAAAAGTAAAATAACTATTGCATTAGATTGGCTCAATGTAGTCTATAAAAGTCCAACCTTATGGGTGATGATAGCCCCTGAATATGTTTAAAATATGAAACTAATTTGATTTTGTAATATTATGGACACATTGTATAGCCTATGCACCTTAGATATGTCTCATGCTGAAATTGTGTATAACAATGGTACCATTATATAGAATTCTATCACAAATGTGTATCTGAATCATATAATTACATAATTTGGTTAATTAAAAAACTATGTAAATGTGGAGAACATGTTTTCAAATCATTTCCCCACTATACATGGAGAAATATGAAAAACTGATATAAGTGGCAATGTGGAGGACATGTTTCTAAAACATGCCCCAACTGTAATCTAAGAATGTTGCATACTTAATAAGTGTAGAGAACATGTTTCCAAAACATGCCCCAACTGTCCATAAAGTAAGAAATGACATTTTCAAATGTCAGTACACAAAAAACAATGACATATTTAAATGTCAAAGAGGAAAACAAAGGCACAGAGGATGAAAACTATGGAACATATTCAAATGATCAAACAAGCATGATAATAACAAGGTAAAAGACTCAAATAATTACACACATAAATGCATAAATAATTAGCACACACATAGCATGCTAGTCCCTAGACATGTGTGTTAGAAAAAACTTTAAGTACAGATGTGTATGCCTGAATTGCACTCAAAAGATTCTTGAAACACATGTATATAATAAAATACTAATTTATCATCTACCAACATAGAACCAATAATATTTATGACAAGGAGCTAATATAATATGTAGATGCTAAAGACATTTTTGGATTTATGAAGGTTTTTGTTTTTTTGTATTTTTTTTATTTGTTTAAGAAGAACAAACTATCCTATGATCGCATCCAAAGGATGGTCATAGATATCTACCCACTATGAGCCTAGTGTAATAAACTAGTGATGTTGTTGAAGAACATTCATAGGTACAATATTTATTACTATAGTTTTCATTATGCTCTTCATATGTATAATTTGACTCTATGGTCATGAATAAATAATAGGAGTAGGGGTTTATAAAATCCATAATTGAGTGTTATGTGGTTTCTTTGGAGTATCATTAATAGGAACATGTGAAGGTGCCTTGGAAATCTACATATGGTGTGTATGATATGAGGATAATGTGGAATCCATTATGGATCTCTTATGCAATGTTTCTAAAGTACTATTCACTTGGTAAAGGGGATTTCATATTTCTTACCCTTTTATAGAAGATTAACATGAGGAGGTTTTATAGTTGTTTAACTAGGTAAAAATATTTGTTTCTCAATAGGATGTTCATATGGAATTTTAAAATCTATAATTACCTAATTAGCATGAATGTATTTAACACACCCATGCACTATAGAATTTATTTCTCAAAGTGTATGTATCCAAGGTCATCCTAATAACATATCAAAGAAACACGTGGAAGGTATAACTGAGAATATAGTAACTACATGGGTGGGGTCCACTTGTAAAGGCAAATCAATCTCATGAAGACCCTGTTGTGAGATCCCATCAAATGATCTAACTAATTTTGTTGAAGGATGTAAATCATTATTTTTATAACCCAAATTTGTAAGTAATGTCATGCTACAATCATTATCCCTTGTGCCATTATCAATCATAACACTGTTTATAGGTTGAGGGTCAAGGTATGCTCAAGTAAATAAGGAATGAAGATCTAATTCACCATCCCTAATCTCACTGTCATCAAAATTAATAAAATGTATCTAAACCATAGGATTTTTATGTCGTGTATAAGTACCAATAATCCCATCCAATGGGTGATCATATTATGGAGGAAGTGCATTATATGCCATTTTCACTTCTGAATATTTCTTTGAATGATTTTGAAAAGAGTTGTTAAATATTATATGTTTATGGTGGTCACCAGGTTATGAACCTGATTCTTTTAGAGGGTAACTAAAGGTAATATTTTAATCATTGAAGAGGTCTGGGATCTTATGCTTCAATGTGAAACATCTATTCATAAAATTCTCAGGGCCTTGGTAATAGTCACAATAAGCATTCACATCATACCCTTTGGGTAGAGGTCTACTCATATCAACCTCTATAATATGAATGAGAGATATAAGATGACACTCTATAAGTTATAGGGTTAATGCAATGAGAGACTTAGGTAATCATATAAATTGACTTCATGATGCATTAGTTAACACAACTTGATTAGGTTGTTGTGACATCACATTATCCATGGTAGTTGTTTATTTTTTAAGCTCAGAAGGTTTGACCTTATAACTTTGTCTGATAGTAACCTTGGTA
Organism: Torreya grandis; assembly: GCA_037957365.1. Classification (NCBI taxonomy): domain Eukaryota; kingdom Viridiplantae; phylum Streptophyta; class Pinopsida; order Cupressales; family Taxaceae; genus Torreya; species Torreya grandis. The sequence goes on along the minus strand of JARHVA010000469.1, from coordinate 2,674,903 downwards.
TTATATATAGATGTAGTTAGTGTATTTGATACACACTTAAGTTTATTCAAGGAGATAATTTTTATTTCATGATCACAAATAATTTGGCATAAGTCATCAAAAGATTTGAACTTTTTGAAAATAATAGACTCATGTAAAGGACCAAGCAAACTTTGCTTGAAAATATCTTGATGATGTTCATCTACCATATGATTTGTCATTTAAGATAATATTGTCTTGTGCCCTAAAACATATTTATCAATAGGTTCATTGGTTCCTTGTTTGGTCTTTGGAAGTTGGGCATATGAAACATTTTCAGTAATCTTAATAGATAAGTGTGCTAAAAATTGATTCGAAGTGGTTTGAATATATTGACTAATTGAGTTGGTAAATCATAGAACCTCCTTAAATCATAGTATTTGAGGCTCCTCAGAAATATTTTAGTAAAAAGTAGATCATTGGAGGCATAATCAAGGCATGTCATATAAAATGACCAGAGGTGTTGTTTAGGATCATCCCTTCCATCATGAAATCTGAAATTTGGTGTAATAAAACTAATTAGAAAAGGGTGCAAAGATATCTCTAATGATAGAGGATTATGCAACACCCCTTGTGAATCAATAGCATAAGCTGATTTCATAGAGTTTTGCTCATTATGTGTGACCTTAGTTTGTAAAAATTTTATAGGTTGGAGAAGAGGTTACACCTCTTGGTCTTTTAAGTTGGACACTTGAGAAGTCACCAAATGAGGTGTACCCATAGGTTGGGTAGATATAGGCATTGAAAACCGTAATTGGGTTGAAATAATTTGTTTTCCCATGTAAGATGTGGTAATAGTAGTTTTAGGGAGCAAATATTGAAATATATATCTTGTGACCCATTAAAAATAAGAAGTGATAATATGATCAACGAGAGGGTTATTGACATATGGGGATGACCCATAGCTCAAATAGTGTGATCAATATTTGGACCTACATGTCCATCTATGCTTTTTGATTTAAATTTTCTAATATGGTTCTTAGGATTTTAGTAAGATCTTTAGGGTTCTAACAAATATGCTCATGAAATAAAGCAATTTATTGCAAATTGCTCATGTCCATCAATTTCATCAGACTCATGATTTTAATTATCAAAATATTATTCTATGAAAACCTTATCAATATATTTATCATTCTAAACATTGGTATTATCATGATCCATAAGCTTATATTCTTTATTAGTTTTAGACTTTTTAGGTTATATGAGGTGAAGTTCAATGTGTTCAATAGGCACACCTCCCAATTTAGGGCTATGCCTAGGTTGCATGAAAAATAATATAAAAATAAAATGAAAAAGTACATCAATCTAAGATCTTGACTAAAAAAACCCTAAAAATAGATAAATTTACATTCATACAAATTTGGTTTACCAAAAATGTTTACCCCTACTATCTATATATGGGGAATCTAGGGTTAAAATGGGAAGAGATAACCTAGAGCATAAGAATGGTAGACTATCTTTAGAATAAGACAATTGTTTATGAAAATTAGATATAACATATACTAAATTTATTATGATAAGATGCTAATAATGGAAAGTATAGTTATGTTAGATATTGTAATGAAAATAATGAAAAACAAGATACATAGTTGGTTTTGATGCTAATATAGATCTCAATATATAATAGACAAAAAATGGATTGGATTTAGATTATGAAATAGTTTCCTAATTTTAAAAATTATACCTCTATAGCCACAAAAACTTGCATCAACCTTAGATGGTTGCATCAAAACTACTATCTAGATAAAAATTAGGTGTCTAGTATGGAATAACTATTGAATTTCGACATGACTACTTGGAAACTTTTGGGTTTTTATATCACCTTTATTTTGGTGCATTTAGATCTAGGTCATAGATTGTCACTCATTATAAAATAATAAAACCTTAGTTCTTCATGTTCATATTAGTTATGGGAAAAATATGTTAGTGGGCACATAGTGTCAAGTTACCCCAAAGACCCCTCTCTCAATGAGCACTGCCTATATAGCCAATACTTTGAATAGGGCCTCAAACTTATGTAGTTATCCTCTAAATGTTGTCTTGTATGTGAATAATGTAATGCGTGATAAGAAAGTACAATAGGGACCTAGCTTGTAACTTGGAAAATATAACTCTTAGGATGGTCCTTTAGTACTTCAGACCTATATATGTGTTTTTCCTATGACTAAGATGGAAATGGTTTAAAATAGGGAAGCTTTTGATCACTTAAATGCTCTATAGAATGCTTTAGATAAGTTTCCTTGGACTCTTTAGGTATTTTATAGGTTAGGAATGAATGAGGGTTAATCTTATAGTTATACCAATCCTATTAGAGAATATCTCACATCAAACCACTTAGCTTGACCTTTAGGACATGTTTCATTTACAAATTGGATAAATTTAGGGCACATGACACTTATGTCAGTTAAGGACACTTGCGTTAACATAGGCATATGACGGAGGCACAAGTGTTCAAGAAACATAAAATTAGGTATAGATTTAGGACTTGTAGAAGTGGAAATTAAAAATATTTATAATATTTTGGGCAAGATAAAAGGCTTTGGTCATCAAAATACACATGTTAGACTAATAATATGTAATTACGCACGTAATGGTAGTGTATGTGAGCCTTTTGATAGTAGGATAGGTCTAAAAGCTAAAGGTACATCCATGATATGTATTTTTCAAGTGTACAAGAATGAGATACTATATGATTTAAAAACAACATCGATAGATAGTTGGTAATTTGTAATTGAATGCAAATAGACATATTTTATTTCAATGTAGGAGCACATTATCATAAATAAATAAGAAAGAAATATGTAATGAACATATGTTTCATGATCATGAATGTGTGAATGTGGTAAATTAGAGAAAGTAATCACATTAAAGATAAAATGAAAATGGAGGAGACCATAATCCCCTCAAAAAATATAAACTATCTCTCGGAAGGAAAGAAACCATAGCTAATAATCCAAATAATAAATGAGGAGAGTTGAAGATTTGGAAAAAAAACAAAAATCCACGAGCAGGTAAAGAATTAAAGAATGTCCATTCTTATTCTTGTCCTTGGATTGATGCAAGTAGTCTCAGAATTTAGAGATAACTAACATAAGTAAAAGCATGAAGAAAATTGCATGCACATTATTAAATGCAAAAACATCTTGGGTAAGACAAGATAACATAAATTAATACTTTTTGGGTGGATATAAGAAGAAAAAAAAAACATTCAAATGGGGGAAAATAATTATGTAATAGGAAAATATTGATAGAAAAAGGAAGAACATGTTGGAAGAAGAAATGTAACAACATGTTACCATGTAGAAGGTAACATCCCAAATTGTGTTTTCAACTAGTCCTTTCCTTATTGATGTCTTATCTACACATAACTTGTGTATTGTTACTATGATCCTTCCTTACGACTAAATTTTTCCTTGTTGAAGGATGAAATTAAGTTTATGATATTTGGATATGATTTTTCATTATTGGCAATCTCCTTTGTGGATCTATACTTTGTAAAATAGTGACTGAAATATTTTAAATCTATATTCTTCTTATATTTTTAATTTTCCATCCTCCATGATTTCTTTGGGTGGGTTAAAGTTCTCTGCTAAGGTGGGGGAGAGGTGGTTAAGTCCTAGAATGGTGTATTTAGGGGATATTGTCCCTCATGGGATTAAATGTCTCCACTAGATATGCATCCTATTTATTATTATGCATGTGATACATGTCTTGATAACACCTAGATCTCAAGCTATTGTGTGTTTGGGGTACGTTGTATTCATTGTAATACTTCTAGCCTTGAATATTTTGCTTGATTTCATGTTGTTGATATTTTCACCTTTGTTGATTTGATCATGATTTATTGATGGGGATGTAACCTTTGAGTCCTTTTGTTTCTTATGTTTAAATCACTATATTATTAACTAATAAACCTGTAGAAGGCCATTTCTCTTGCTCGCTTGTTAGTAATTTGGAATTATGAATGAAATGGGATGATGCTTTAGAATTAGTCTAGAATAAAATGATGGGTTAGAAAATAATGAGTTATACAATAAATAAGTAACATAAAATTTAAAAGATTCCTCAGAACACCCTTATGAATAGTATGCACTCACCATGAGGGTGATTAGGTAGAACATGACACCAAACAATCTCCTCATTCAAAAGTTATCTACTGAAAATCCAAGCAATCAGCAAGCAACTTTAGCATCATGTTACACACATTCTTACTCTTATTTATGTCTCTATAAAATTAAAAAAGAAGGATAAATTATGTTTAATATTTATTTCAGCATTACAAACTCATATGGTGAAGTTACAATATTGTGTTAAACCATATGTTGGAGCTTATAATGCCATGTTTACATTATTGAAATTATAAGGACGTCTTGAATGAAATTAGGGAATAAAAATCAAACCCTCCTTTTGCTAAAATGATAAGTAATATAGAGAAAGTTACCTTTGTTCCATTTTAGAATGAAATGTTTTTAAATGCTAGTGTATCACAATCTCTTTTTGTTAAGATAAAATAATTATTTACTTAAGGGCTATTAAAAAGAAAACTCCATTAAACTATGTTGACAATCTTGGACATACATATGATTAAATCATTATGTTTTAAGATAGGGAATAATGTTTTGGGTAGATGCATGAAGTTGGGGGACAAAAAATATCATTAATAAAAAATACAAAACTTCTTTTGCAAATGGCATATGGTCATTTAAAAAAACTATAAAAAAGTTTAATTAGTTTGGTCTTTGAAATGCATTTTTAGGAGGAAATGGTAAAACATTGGAAAATTTGAATGAAATGGTGTACATCCTAGAATTATAAAGGGTGTACACCTTTAGGAAAGGGTGTATGCCATTTGAGTTAAAAATTTATTGTGCTTGTTTGAATTACAAAATGTTTTGTGCTTGTTTGAGTTAAAAAATATTTAGTACTATAAATCTAATAAGTATGAGTTTACATTTAATTTATATGTAATTTAAATTTATTTTACTAAATATAACAAATTAGGACCACTCTGCATCTTCTAAAATTTATTTTAGAGTTGTAGGAGTTACCATTTAGAAGTTATTTTTTCAAAATCCATTATGGTCAATATTTAGTTTTCAAAATTTCAAGATTAGAAACCGACTAAAATATTGGATTTATTAACCTTTAAGCTCAATTAAGGGAGTTATAAATTAAATATAAACATATACTTTAAATTTATTTTACTAAATATAACAAATTACGGATACTCTACATCTTCTAAAATTGATTCAAGATTCATATAAGTTACCATTTAGAAATTAGTTTTTTAAAATCTATTTTGATCAATACTTAGTTTTCAAAATTTTAAGATTGGATATTGACTAAAATATTATAGTTATTAATCTTTAAGCTAAATTATGACATCTATATATTAAATGTAAACTCATACTTCAAGTTTATTTTAATAAAAATAACAAATTAGGGCCACTTTGCATCTTCTAAAATCAATTTTAGAGGTATAGGAGTTACCATTTAGAAGTTAGTTTTTTCAAAATCTATTATCGTCAATACTTAGTTTTCAGAATTTTAGGATTGAAAACTACCTAAAATATTAGAGTTATTAAGCACTAAGCTTAAGTATGGATGTCATTAGTTTTGATAGAGATATGAAGAAATATATTAAAATAGGGAATCATGTATGGATTGGTCAAGATAAAGATAAGGCCTTTGCTAACATGGATGTAACATCTAAGTAATACGATGAGATGGAACATGAATAAATGTATCGAACTATCTCAATTGATATACCCACCCTCGATAAAAATTAGACCTCTATTCCCATATCATATTCATGGTTTAGGTTATAATGTTAGCACCATTTTAGGTGGTGATATTCCAAATTTGGGGCCTTGTCATGCTTTATGTATGCCTTGGTCTGCAATAAGATGAATCAAGGGATAACATAGGAATTTTACCCCACTATAAATATATAGGGAGAACCATTCTTAATTCCCTATCCCGATCTCAAGATTGATATACTTGATAATTAAAGGGAAGATTTCACTACCTAATTCATCTATGCTAAGAAGTAAGGCAAGGGAAGCTTGTGTTACTAATATTTAGCTTTGCTTTACCTAATAGAATATTATGGGAAGATTTCCTTCCTAATAGATCCAAAAGTGAGTAAGGCATAGATTTCAAGTTAAGTTTGCCTTCATGATATCTAGGTTTGTTTTTATTCTAGATTAAGGAATAACTATCAAGGGAAGCTTACTTCTGGAAAGATAACTTTGTTCTTACCCTACCTACATAGTTATGCCCAACCTGATAAGGCAAGGTAAGCTTAATTCTTGATATATAGCTTTATGCATGTCCTCCCTACTTTCCTTTCTGGAATAAATTATTATCTATGAAGGGAATATTGATTCTTGATCTAAAACTTACATATATTCTTAACCTACCTACTTAGCTATTCCATAATTACTTAGCTTCTATACCTGGCAAGGGAAACTTGTTTGTTGATAGATATAATCAAAAATGAAGTCTAAAATCATGTTATATATGTGATATATCTATACCATTAAGTATGCAAGGGATACCTAATTTACCTACATGAGTATGCCCTACCTAATCAAATACATGAGCATATCTTATTTTTTACTATGCCCTACTTGCCTTCTTGTACTTGACTATGCCATCCCTAATTTAAACCTACTTGAGTATGCCCTACCTACGTATTCTTCTTGTCCTACATACTTGAGTATGCCCTACCTACTTGAGTATGCCCTACCTACGTATCCTTCTTGTCCTACAACTTGAGTATGCCCTACTCGATTGAATACCCAAGACATATATTGATATTGAATACCTGTATCTAATACTAATTATATCTATCTTACCAAAGCCATATCTTGAACACCTAATACATGATTGAATACCTAAGCCATATATTGAGAGGAGAGAGGGCATTATCATGATGAAAAATCAATAGAGTGGGCATTATTAGATAAAGGGCTAAAGGAGATGGAAAACTATCAAGGGATGCTTGAAAATAAGAATAGGTGGCATTATCACCTATATATAAAAAGGAGAGGGGTTAGTGAATGAACCATATCTTGAAAGGAGACGGGGCATTATATATAGATAAAATCATGACAAGAGATGATTAAGAAAAAGACTTGAAGTTAATTCAACCCAAATTAATAAATAATTTATGGGATTTTAGATTGATGGGTCTATCGATATGCATAAATTAATGGACTATAACATACATGTAGTCATGATATGGTCACTCATACATGATATCTACTACATACCTAGTACAACATGTAGGTATGCGATCACTTATACATGACATTTACCTGCAATCATGATACAATCACACATATTGGATATGGATGTAACTAATCACCTAAGTACACTCCATTCAAAATGAAAGGAATTGAAACATCATTTAAGATTCATCTTAAGAAAGATACCATTCACTCTAAAAAAAATGTTATATTGATGGTTAAATCCATGCCTGCTTTAATTCAAATTTCATACATGTATGACCTAACCACTTTAAGCCAAACTCAAATAGAATAAATTCATCTTCTACCATTTCAAACCCACATAGGACACTACCATTACCAAAACCACTACCACTACTATTTAGGATGAACACTATTTTCTTAGGCTCATATACAAATCACTCACATCATTATCTCCCTCTCCTTAAACCATATGGAGAGAGGGGGTCAAGCACATATACAAACATTCACCATCTCAATCACTCCCTAATCATATATCATTGTCCCTCACTCCCCTCTCATCAACCCTCATTGTAACTCATCACCATAATCACTCCCTCATCATCCCTTATCATCCCTCATCACCCCCCCATCAACCTCATCATTCCTAATCATCCCAAGTCACTCCCTCGTAATCCCTAACCACTCCCTCATCATCCCTAATCATTCGTAATCACTCACTCAATGGCCCTCATTGTCTCTAATCACACCCTCACTGATCCTCATCATCCATAATCACTCCCTCATCATCCCTCATTTCCCTCCATAATGATTAATCACTCTTTCATCGACCCTCATCATCCCTAATCAATCCTTCATTGGACCTCATCATCCATTATAATCCCTAGTTACTCACTCAGCAGACCTCATTGTCCTTCATTATCCCTAATCACTCCCTCATTAGCCTTCATCATCCCTTACCATCCCATATATCTTTAATTTGGAATTCCAGCCCATTTATATCTTTAATTTAGAATTCCATCTTGGGTTTAAGTTTTAATCTTATTTTTATCAATTAATTTAAGTTTACGTTTATCTTTATAAATTATTTTGAGTGTAATTCTTGTATTTGGTTATAAATAATCTTTATAAAAAACTATATTAATCTAATTTTATAAATTATGTTGCATTTAAGTTTCATCCTTATTCTTATAAATTAATTTAGGTTTTATCCTTAACTTTATAAATTACTTTAGATTTAAATTTTATATTTAATATAATTATATATTTTAATAACTTAACCTAATCAATTTCCCTATCTAAATATTTTATTTAATCATTCATCTATAAATAATTTATTGTTAATTTTAATATTTCACCTACATTATTTTGGGCTTTATATATCTCCAAAAAATTGGGTTATATAAGTGGCTTAGTTTCTTTAGGATTTATATTGCTCTTTTATTTTTCGTAGATAATATTTATTTGCTTTCACATTTAATTATAAAAATTTAAAATCAGTGTGATGTGTAGATAAATTTTTGTGATAAAAATAGTCTTGAATTAAATCTTGCAAAGAAAAAAATCATAAAATTCAATGTAATTAAGAAATTAGTATTTACAATCAATTTGATATACAAAGTACAATGTGTCGGGGTGGTGCACATTCATACCTACTCGGGCATGGTTTTTATGGGCCGCCTTTTAGCCTTGCACTTATAAAATAAGTAAGACTTAGCAAAGAATATTCATCATTGACATTTTTGGATAGATAATATTTTGAGCTCCAATTTCAAGATGTCCAGACTAATAATTAAATCTTATATACTTTAGTTACTCTCACATTGTTGTATGGAGGTGAGGTTTGGAGCCCATTCTTAAGACAAAATATTTTCAAATGTATGGAAACAGTTTTCATCTCTATATAATCTAATAACATTAAACCTAAAAGATAAATTCCTCACTTAATTATTGTTTTAGAGTTTGAGATATGTCCTCTCTTTATCTCTTTAGCTTTCTTTAATATCACCATATTGAATATACTATGATTCATGACATTTTTTTTCTATAGTCAAAATAGGTATATGTATTTGGCACTTCAATCTTCTTTAAAACATGCCAAATAAGGATACAAACCTCATTGGTATGCAAACTTTATGGCTCTCCTCCAATAGTTAGATATTGATATATTAAGACTCTCCTCTTGAGTTTTATGTTAAAGCTTCTTAGTTCACTAATCAAGAAATTAACAAAGATATCCATGAAGAGATTGATAAATATTATTTGAAAGTTATATAGATTAATCTAAAAGAACCTTTGAAATGAAACTTATTCATTATTTCAGATTTTATTTGTGCCTCTGTGAAGATTGAATTTTAGTTCTTGAGTATATAAATAAGATGCCACCATCTTCATTAAGGATCCCTTTAGTTTAGTTTTAAAATTTATCTCATCAACCCCTGATATAATATGTCCATGATCTTCTACTTTGAAGGGTGAGTGTAATTTAATTATTTAGACACTGAAAGTGAATATCATTTTGTATTCAAGCATCCTATCTATTATGAGATTTGTGCAAGATACCATTATAGTTTTATAGATTTTTATGGATCTCAAAAGACCTTTATTTAGCATGAATAATAGCTATGTTCAACTTCATTTATCTGTGAGATAATAAATAAATTTGACAGAGAATAATTAAATTAAAATCTTCACTTAAAGATAATTCCAAGATATCAATTATTACTTCCAAACAACAAGTTTTAAAAACCATAAAAACCCACATACATAGATAATATGGTTTAAATTTGTAAGGCAATATAAAATTTGCTATTTTCAAAATCTATGACTTTCAAATATTAAGATAATTATTTCTCATTAAATTTTGCTCTTTTGTTTTTCAATTTTCTCTAATCTCTATATTTTCTTTGAAATATATTTAGAAGTTTTATTTATTAAGTTCGTATAATATCTTCTTCAAATAGAATACCCATGCTTGGTCTTAGTGAACATTAATATCTAAATTAAGTTAAATTAAATTATCAATCATTCTTTTTTAAAGTTTTCATGATAGAGATTTAAAAAAAATTAAGTCAACTCGACATATATTTTTTAAAACCTCATTTTTTATGGATGACAAGACGTAAGACCTAAATTTAACAGTGAATTTTAAATACCATAAATTTTTTGATGATGATTATTTATTCAATATTACATTTTAAATGTTAATATAATTTATAATAATAAAAAGAAACATTAAAATATATACATATAATTTAATTTTTAATAACTTACTTGAAATTATATTTTTTATTTAATACGATCTTTTATAAAAATTGATTATATTTTACAAATAAAAAATATAAATATTACCATAAGACCATCAAATTGAATCAAAAAGCTTACATTTTAACAATGAAATTCTTTAAAAGGTCAAAGTTCTTGTGAGTTGAAATGGTGAACAAGCATAATAACATATATGCATAAGCCACATGGCTTGACTCGACATATATACTTACAAAACATTACTATTAGTCTACGCACTAAATAATGTCAAATTTGCGCAACATGCCCACTGTCTAAGCAATAATAGTGGCAAAATAAATTTGTCAACCGCAAGGAATGAAATCAATTACCAAATGAGAAATCCCGATCCACAAGAAATTTGTCATATTTTGACAATCGATGGGTTGTATAAGTTTCGTCGACCGTAAACTGGGAATGTGTCATATTTTGACAATCGATAGGTTGTATGATTTATGGAGGATTCATCATCTTCAATGAATTGTACATTTCATTTTGCGCCCAAGGTGCTGCCTTGATGATTAATGTCAAGAAGCTTCAACCATTGCTTCTTTTTGGAGAGAATAGTATTTCAAAATTATTTAATGATTTCTACACTTCAACCCCCTCACATAACCGTTTAATGTTAGACCTATTTGGGTGGTTCTTCCTAACCTTCCCTTTCAGTTTTGATATGACCTGTTACAAGGAGAGAAAATATCTTAAGAAAGTTTTTACAAACTGACCTAATTATTAATTTATTCTCCCACATTATTTTCTCAGAATATAAGTTAATTTAGACATTTCTAAAAATTTATTTGTAAAAATGAATCTGAAAATTGAGGATCGGTTGTGGACTCAAACTCTTGATCACGAAGGTTTGCCTTTTCATTATCACTATTGCTTTAAGACTGACCAATTATCTACAAAATATAGAAACTTCAAAAGAAAGAAAGAAACTACTTGATGGAAAGATTTCCACTCTAACCATGTTACCATGGAAGGAGGTGATTATGATACTAAAGGATCAGACTCATCTTCTGAAGATCTTGAATCCTAGGACCCAAAGGAAATACTTACAACTACCGAGGGTCCTTCTCAAGCAAAGGGAGACACAATGACAATTTTAAGCTCCTTGCTTAAAGTGAAAATATCTAATGAAATTTATAAGGAATCAAATTAAATTGAAATAGATATTCCCTTCTCCCTTGATTCAAATCTAGATAATAAGTAAGATTGAACATTGGAGAGAAGAAAGAAGAAAAAAAGACTCAACAAAGACCCTATCCCTCACAAAGGTCAACAGAGGTAGAATGCAATGTTGAAGACTTACTGAATCCTAATGGGTAGTTAGTCGAAGATAAGATGATTTTTGGTTGATTGTTTGCTCTTTTTGTTACCTGCTTTTTTTGTGGTGTTTTGTGTTTGGACAATTGTTTGTTTGTTTGTTTAGTGTTGTGTTCTACAAGGCTCTCGAACTTTTCGAAACCCAACCTTTTATCTTATCAAATAAAAATATAATTCTTTTTACTTAATATATAAATATTTTTTAACAACATTTTTAAATGAACATTATCAAAACTTAAAAAATAAAGCACTAACCATTAACACCCTTGTTTTCTTATATATCTTAAATTTTTTAAAGAATCTTATACGCTGAGAACTTTAATGAATAATTTTAGTTAAAAATAATATAAATCAATAAAATAGTGATTTTTTGTTTGACATGAGCCATAAATTATGTCCTTGTAATTTAATTTCAATACAATGAATAATAAAATATAAAATTAGATCTAAAATAGTTTATTAAGATTAATTACTATATATAAAACTTGGAGCTATTTTTTATTTTTTATTTTTTATTTTTTTTTAAATTATTTATTATAGTAAATAATCAAATGCAAATCTTAAATCCAAAATAATTCATTAGAATAAATTATTAAATACTAAACTTGAATTTAAATAAATTTATTAATAAATTAAAATTTGATAAACATTTAAATACATTACTTACACTTTAAAAAATCAATTTATTAATAAAAATTTAATATCCAGAATTCTTTATTACAATAAGATATCAAAATTCTTTATAAGGATAAATATGCGAAATGCAAGGAGACTCTAAATTATAAGAGGAGGTGAGTGTTTCCATTGTTTTGTGCAAAAAATTCATTGTTTTTATGTCTAAAATATTATAATAGAAAATTTTATTTATGTTCACGCTAAAACACTCCAACTATTACGGATATTCAACAAAGCTCGATTTTCTAATCATCATGTTTTTCTGAAAGTTCCGTGGCAAGAAATGGTCATATTTGACTTCTTTTTCTGCACATTTGCTAAGCAATTACGCAAATAAATTTTGTGCTGAATTGATTCTTGTCAAAAAAGAACACCCTGAAATCAATAGCCATGTGAGTCATTCAGCCTCATGTGAATATACAGCTGGACCAGCGCTTTCAAGATCCAAGAAAAGTACATTAACATCGAAGAATAAGATCCATCCTGGAGTGGGTCACGCATATGTCCATGCCGGAGGAGTTAAGAGTAGTTGTAGACATGGAAACATCATGATGAATTAACTGCCTTCTGGACCAAGTCGCCGTATAGGCCACCAATAACTAAATTTAAATAAAAATATTTAATATAATATAATATGATAATATTATTAATGCAAGGTCATGTAGAACATAGAATTGATGAAATATTCTAAGGTGTGGTGGGCGATGATGATAAGGAGAAATGATTCAAAGTTTACTGATATGATTTTTCATTTTAGATATGTAGATTTAAGTTTTGTTGGTGCTAAGGAAAATAGTGACCAATATAGAGGATGTAAACACTGAGATTGAAAATGGCATTGACATGATGGATGCAAATAAGATCAAATTTATTGAGGATTGTTTCAGCTATCCAAGTTTTAATTTGATATGTATAGTAATTATTGTTTTCTAAAATATTTCATATTGATTTTGTTTTTGTAAAATATTTGAAAGATTGAGTTCATTAAAACCGTTGATAGCGTTATGATTGATTTAATAGATATTTTCCTCACTAATTTAAATTGTAAAAAATATTTGATGCTTGTAAACTTCTTACAGATTTTTAAACTCTTTTTATGGATTAATTATGACTCAATTAGAAGTGGTGTCATTAATTTCACATAAACATTATGAAACACCTTTGAGATAGTTAGAAATGTAGCAATAATTATTTAATAGAGACTTTGAAATTTAGCACTTCATTTTTTGTCTTATTACAATTTTGTGTACACAGTCCACTTTTATGAGCTTCAATAGGACTTTTATGATTATATATTATATTATAATGAATATTAAACAATATTAAAAAATCACTCTAAAGACTCCTTTAAACACCATATAATTGGGCGGTACCTATTACCACCTGGTATATACCCTAAAGATTAGATCCATGTATATTCTTTCATTCTCAATGATAAAAATTATTTATATATATATATATATATAGTTTAGAAAGGGAAACCACAAAGTCATAATAATAAAATTTATAATATTAATCTATTCGAAAAATCTGTATTAATATGGATGCAGTATGTAAGAAAAAATATTAAGTCAGTGTTCTCTTTTTATATGTAAATTCTAGGTAGAAATGAAATTCATGTTACACCAAAAATGCATTCAATCTTAAAATATAGACTCCAATCTAGTTCATATAGTTTAGAAAATCAATATTCACCAAAGTATTAATTAAATACTACACTATTGTATCTCTATAGAATATTTAGGATTGACCACAATACATTTAAGATCTTAAAATTACATAGCAATCTATCATGATTGTACCAATAGAATAATTAACAAAAATTAGTCATATATTGCATAACTTAGGAACGTTGTATTGAATAAAAAAAAATATTTAAAACATAATAAACTGTTTAATACATATCATTGTCATATTAAATATTATCCAAACTACTTTTGAAACATAAACTATCAATTTTCTGAAACAAATCCTACTGTCACTTGCTTCGTGTCACAACCCTCCTTTGAAACTACAGTCTCCTCTTTCCTACCTGTGCACCATCCTTGAAAAATCCTTAAGAAGATCATCTGTAGTAGAATTTATATTGGCAAGATTCTCTTTTCCCATTCATTGCATTGCCTGTTAAAAATAGACTTGGATCTATGTCTATTTTCTTCTATAATAAAATTTATGGGTCGATCTTGTGCTATTTAATAATTTTATTTGATGTGTTGTTATATTTATTTTAAAAAACACACTTTTCCTTGAATTCAATCGCAAAAATTTATACTTTTTCATGAATTTTTCAAATGCACATTAAGTAGTTGTGTTTTTTTCTTCAAATTTTCTAATTTTGCATACAATTGAAAAATGAAATATAATTAGATGAAAATTATAATAACAATAATATAAATGCTATAAATGATGAAAACTTACCAAATATTTTTCCTTCTCCGCTTGAGCAATGACAACAAGGTTTATATCTCTTTCCCATTTGTTGAAATAAGCTCAAGCTTCTACATTTAAATTTTCTAACTCGTTTATCATAAATCCCAAAACATTGTCATTATAAACATTTTTAACTAAAATTAACTCATATTGAGCTTGATTGAATAAAGCATTAATCTTTGACGATTCATTTTGAACTAGTAAAAAAAATTCACTCTCTAGGAGTGATTGTGAAAATAAGCGTTAATTTACTTTATTAATGTTTTTGCCCTTATTTTTCATTGTTTTAAATCATTAAACTCATTGATAACACCATCCCTAATATTGAAAATTATACTTTTTTAAAGCAAATTATCTAATAAAAAATAAGTGATAGCATCATCAAACACCTCCAAAATATCTATAATGGTTGGGGTAGTGGGGGAAGAGGAAGAAGGTACTTATGTAGTAAGCACATTAGAAACTTCAATAAAATCATGTGGATTGAAATCACTACCAACTTGATCCCACTTTAAATCCCTAGGTACTCTTCATCAAGATCAATATGTTGTAAACATGTAACACCTTGCACACTAGAAACACCACCAATAGAGAAATTGGAGAAATTAGACCCAAAAATTTTCAAGGTTCCTATGCTTTATTCAAAAAGGAATATATTCTTTCCTCTTCTCTTAATTTAGATGGGTGGTGAGGGTGGTGGAATATTTATCCTCATAGATGTAGGGTGACCTGTAAAATAAAAAATTTATTGAAAATGGTAAATTTAAAAATATAAATTAATGCTAATTCAAAATTTAATAGTTATTATGTATGCTGGGGAGATTATCTCTTCCACTCTATGTGTTTGAGTTAGAGTGAGAGTGGTGGTTTCAACTATAAAATAAGAAATTATGAAGTCAATATATATAATCCAATAGAATAAACTTTAATTTAAGATGCAAAAGTTGTAAAGAAATAAACATTGAAAAAGTTGTTGAGAAGAGTCTTAAACAATAATGGCTCTAGAGTCCACTAGAAAAGGTAAACAAATAAATAAAATAATACAAAAACTAAATTTTCACAAAATAATTCAAAAAATAAATAATCATTAAAATTTTGGAGTAAGATAACCTCCAAGGGCAGATGATATTGAAGAAGACCTTGGGCATTTGGAAATTCTAAATAAATTAAACAATGACTTTTTAGACTTAGTATCATCAGATCCTTTAGGGGCATGACAACCTTTTGTTGTTTCCTATCTTCTTGTGATAAACACATGCATTCTTAAATATAATAAGAGAAAAAATATTAAAATTAAAATTTATATATTAATAGTTAGCTTATTAATGAAGGCTAAACTAACCTCTTGTTCATTGAGGGAAAAAAAATTAGTGGTCATTTTTTTATGAAACATAGTTGGAATAATTGTTTTTAACAAATCATATAAGACTTAATAATACAAGGAAAAAATAAAATTTGAGCATGAAATGGTGGAACTCTCATTGGTAAAAGCATAATTCAACTATGTCATAATCATACATGATATATAGGTGCATCATTCATATTTTAACCCCATAAGAGAACATGAAGAATATAGTAAACAACCCAATAGGGAATGTCCCATGGTCTTTCTTATAAAATAATTTTGTCTCGAAAGAAATGCATAACGAATTTCAAAAATGGATTAGATATTTTATCCACTTGGATCCCCCTTTTAAGCTGACTATCAACAATGAAAGCAAAAAACATGCAATTGGGAAATTAATAACATGGAATAATGAATTATTAAAAACAAATATCAATAATAATTTTATAAATTACCATCTTGGTCGATGGCCAATTTGTACACAAACTCCAAATACTTTATTTATCATCAGTTAAGAGGGTTTTGGTGGTGACAAGGTTTGCGTTGCAGTTTGTAAGGCATGTTAAATTATAGATATCCATAGGAGACGTGTCAAAGGAAATCAATTTGGTGTTGATACTCAAATGGAATTTGGTCTTTTTATTGTCATACGAATCCATTAGAGATCTTACCAAGTTTATGTCGATATCATACTGAGGCATGTCAACATGCCTCAAAATTACATGTGTCAATCCAATCCACATATGTTTTGGGATGCTCCACCATTCTGAGAAAGTAAGGATATTAAATTCTTGAAAATATATTTCTATATGATACTTGTGTTTATGGACGTTGTCCATGTTGAAGCCATTTAGTTGTCATAGCTTTCTTATTCATCGAAAGAGCAACTAGAGATAACAAAATGAGAAAAAAACAAATGAATATAGTGTTAAAATGAGGCCAAAGGGGTTTTTTATAGACTCACCATGCAATAGAGGCAATCATTAGATACAATGGGTAGTAATTGATCACACATGTAATGCAAAGGGGTAATGTTTGGTGTCAAATGGCTACAACACGCAATTGAGTATAGCCTGTTATCACCCAAATGCATCATGCATCTATGTAGTACCTAATATCATCCAAATTCATCATGTAATTGGATGACCCCTATTGCCACTAGATGGCATCATGCATCCAACTGACAACATATGTCATTTGGCTATATGATGCAATTGGGCTACAATCAGTGTCCCCTGACTACATGATAAAACCAAGTGGAAACATGTGTCCCCTAATAACATGCTATAACTAGGAATTAACTAAGGTCACCTAACATCACTATGAAAATGGCAGATTGTACCAAAAATTTGAAAATGAAAAAAATGCTTTTAGATCCTGCTAATTCACTAAGGCTACAAATCAGAATCACCTAAACAAACCTAAAGTAGTTTTAGATATGTACTTTTAGAATTTACCCTGACACATACACATAAAAATAAACATATATATGTATTTATATATATACATGAATATTTATAAGTGGTTTTTTGGGAAAATGTACTTTTTTATTAGTATTTTCCATGTCGAATCAATCCTACTAATTGAATTTGGGTCATACAAGCTGCATACATTTTACTTCATAGCCAACACATAGATATTGAAGTAATGAATAAACAATTACATCCATATTTTTTATGTAAGTGGTTATTATCCTCCTCAGCTATCATTGTAAGCATGAGAAAACCATCGTACCTAAATTAGAAGAAATAGTTTTAATGTCAAAGCATTCCTAATAAACATTGAAATGTTGAAGCAATGAAGTAGGAATTATTATGAATGGTGTCACTTTTTATTATAGAAATGTTTTTTTTGCATCTTTTCAATTAAAAATATGTATAAAATATTGTCACATGATGGATGAAGTGATGAATGTAATGATGAAAATGAGCTTTTATGTCAGGCTATTTTAACAATGCTTATACTTTCAAGTATATAACAAAGGTGGTATATATGACAATTATTGGACATATAAATATGAGTTGAAATAATGAATTATGCATGTTTGTATAAGGTTAAAATCATGCATGGTAATTAGCGATTTATATTTATGAGTTGAGTATCCCCATATCTGTCTAAAAGAATGATTCAAGTGAAAGGTGCATGTATTTTACATTGGATAGTATAGTAGATTTTATAAAATATATTGAACGTAAAATATAGTCAAAGGATTTAATAATAATATGGTATAAACCAAAGAATGAAGATCTTTTTATAATAAGAAAAACATATATGTATAAAAAAATTAGTATGTAAAAAGTTACAATATCACTCCCTCTTCAACTTCATCATCCCTAATAATCCCTAGTACATATAGCATGGAATATCTCAATGCAACTCTCACAAATTTTTTGGTTTCCCTCCCCTAACACCCCCTGCATAAAGTTTTTCATTGCCTATATGAAGTCATATATGAAAAGTGGATATGAAATTATTGGTCTGTTAGCTCCTTCCTAAGGTAAATTGATATGGCTATCCTTCACAATCTATATACTAATGCAATAGAGTAGAGAGTAAGATTTAAAAATAAAATTAATATAAAAGAGAACAAGAATTGATACCTAATATTATGGATCTAGTTAGTGTTGAATAATGGAGTAATACATATATTAGTCCTCCTCATACTCTATCAAAAAAATTGGTGGTGCTCATGATGTTGGTGTAGGATATTCATTATTCCATTTACTTATTAAATATATAATTCCTACACATATAACTTCATCTTACTTACGTGTCACAAGAGGTTAAGTGGGCGAGGGGGTGAGTTCCACCTAGAGTTCCACCTAAGTTCAATTGAGTGCCACTGTGAGTTCTCCTATGAGTATCAAATTGAGTTACACTCAATCTAACTATGAGTTCTCTAGTCAGTTAACTCTCCCTAATCCTTTATAATCATCTTCACCATGTTAGTTTAAATAATCAAAGTAGTGCAGAACATATAACTGGTAAGGAAGGCATTTAATATAGAAGATAATTATTGCACATCTTCTTGCATATTTCTAAATATAGACAAGGTCATCATTGTTGCAGGATACTTATGTGCTCACTCTACCAGAAGATCACCTACTGGCTTATTTTGACATGGTATCAGAGCTAAAGGTTTTGGTAATAATTATCAAATTATCTATTGATTTTTAGTTTTTGTTCTATTTAATTTATTGAGATGAATTTGAATATTTTTTCTCTTTTTCATTTGCATGTAAGCTTAGTTGTACAAATTTGTGAGAAGGATACATGGTTTATAGACCATAGTCCTTTTCTGTGCAGACCACTTTCACATGGTAAAAAGGTCTTTCAATAGCATTCTAACATATCCCATGCCCTCATTTGATAGTCCACAATCAGCTTGGCATTTCTGATTGAAGTGTTTTTAGGAAGGCCTAGGTTTTTAAGAGCATTCAATTATTTTGAATATTTTTTGGCTTGTATACATCCTGATCATTCTCATACCTTCCACCATTAGCATCATACTTTTCTCTATGGCTTGCATACTTTTCTCATGTAGATTGATCATTTCTAGACAGAGTTTGTACATCTATTCCCAAACATTGAGGGGTTCTTTGGCCTGTCTAATAACCTCTTACTACCAATCTAAAAGCTTGAGGTGTTGGTATTTTTATAGATATAGAAGTGGGCAGCATAGCAGAGCTAAAAAGAATATTTTGTATGTAGGTTGAGGCACAATCAAGCTGATTATAGATTGGTTGCACCTCTCAAGCCTAGCAAGTGATTCACGTGGTTATTCTATCCCTCATGACCTCACCACTCTCTGACCAACTTGGTCATGAACTTCATTATAGATCCTCACGATGTCTCTTCAAGGATATTATATAACAAAGAGAATCCTTCATGGAATGTACAGTATGCCACAGAGGATGTTGATGTGGAGACAATCCCATTTATAACTTTAGAAAAGATAAGGATGATGAGACTAATGCAAAGAACTGAATTATTATCCATTGCCTACATTTGTTCCATTTGCTCTATGTTTGTATTTTTTTTACTCTATTCTATCATATGATCTGTAATTCTATATCCTCTATTATGTCATCTAATCTACATATATTGTATGCATCATGAATCTACCATTTCCCCTCCACCTAGGTTGAATCAATTTGCTTCCCTCCTTGCCCTCATAAACTCACCACCTATAGAATAAGATAAGAGGAAAAGAGAGTGGAAGATAAGACCTGATAGTAAATTCAGACTTGTACATGCAAATTTGATCTGACTGTGTATGCAAACTATGTGGTAAAACTTCTCCAGCTAGCTCCTTACATGAATAATGGGGGAAACAGCTAGCTAAGTTCTAAAAGTCAAAATACTAAATACTACTTAAAAAGAAATAAATAATTAAAGCATGTTTTATTCTATTTTAGAATAGCTTTGCATAAATTTTTAATTAAAACCCCCTTATAAGAGGATTTTTTAGAAAAATCAACATAAAGGTGACTAGACAAGGGCTTTTTGAACTTTTGTTGACTTGAGAAGGTTCATAGTTTAGTTTGAATTCTAATAGATAGTTACATGGCATTCTTTGTGTTTGAACTTGATGAGTATTTAATCTTTAAGTGTAATTTAATTAAATAGGCCATTAATGATGGAAAAAATATTTTGCTATAACTTTTGATTGATAACTCAAAATTGAGTGCCACTTTTTTAAAGTGCATATTTTTTGTCATATTTTCAATGGTCTACTTTGTTTTTTAAAAATAACTAAAGTTCTAAAGTATCATATTTAGAGGGGGTTATGTTTAGAGGGGGTTATGGGCCCTAATACTTTCTATAGCATACTTCATACACTTATTGCTCTCATTTATATGGACTCATTTTTGGCTCAGTCTAAAGTCCATCTCTAAAGCATGCAGTATTGTTGTCCCTTACTCCAGGAATGATTTCTCACTTGGATGCATTCTCACCTTTATCAGACATCCCATTCATGAGTGTGTTTTAGGGGTTCATTATAGAGTATATATGGATTTATTCACTTTTATAGTGTCTTTTCTCAATCATGTCGACCCCATTTGAGAGAATCCAAATGAGGAGAGCTATTTCATTTCTAGTGATCCTTCTTGGGAAGGATAATTACACTTCATGGCATGCTTATATGGAAAACTTGCTCACACACAAGAATCTTATTCCCTTTCTACATGGACAGATTCCTACACCCACTGATCCTATTCACTTTGATAAGTGGGCTAATACTTGTGACAAGGTTTTTACCACTATAATACTACATGTTTCCATGGATCTTCATTTCCATGTGGAATATATAGAGTGTTCATGCACTATTTGGAGCATCCTACCGTCTCCTTTCAGAGATCCTACTGAGACCTATGTCACATCTCCTCCTTCACTTCTTATTGTCTCTTTTGAGACTATTGTGCTATCTCCTCATGCTTTTATTTCTTATGATGATACATCTATGGTGGATAGTTCTCATACTTATTTTGAGCTCCCACTACAAGATGATATTCTTCTCAACCTTAGTTATCCTATTGTAAATTCTACTTTCATTCATGTGCATATTATTGCTCTTTCAAAGCCTTCACAGACTTGCATTTTCAAATAATTTTTTGATTTCAGTGAGAGTATACACATTGAGAGTATTGATGACTCATATGTTCATGTAGCTGTTAATTTTATAGATTTTAGTGCTTTATCTATAGATCAATCTTCAATTTTGATAGTTGTTGAGTCTTACTCTTCTGTTCCCATGGACATTGTTTTAGTGAATGTTCCATGTCTATCTTCTTCTCTGGATATTCCCTTCCCTTCATTGTATGCTTCTTCATTTCCATCTTCTATAGTTAGTCTTGTGATATTTGATAAGAATTTACCACATTCGAGCATTAACAGGGAGATATTTGAGCATTATCTAGAGAAATACATCTTGTTTCCTATACACATTCCACTTGAGTGGCAATTCAATAGTTTGACAACTAGTGATTTCTTTCTTCCAAAATGAACAGATAACATTTATTTTAGAGGGACCTACTAAAACATTCACTATGTGAGATTTTGTGCATACATTCTCTCTCTTCTTTGTGGAGGCACATATCTTTCATATATTGTAAGATACTGGTATCATCACTATGTACATAGGTACCTCATCAAGGCTTGTTGCCAGGACCCAATTTTATAGCCCATCTAAGCTATACTTAAGGGGGGGTGTTGGAGTGGGCATTCTAGTCCCTTCTTTTTATCTCTCTTTTAGGGAGATTTTTTTTCCACTGGATTTTCTTCTTTTACTCCACTTAATGAGAGTTGCATTTTACGTGGGTGCCTTATTAGGGCTTGTTTTTAGGACCCATCTTTTATTTTTTTCCAACCTAATATATGCTTAAGGGGGGTGTTGGTGTAGGATATTCATTATTCTATTTACTTATGAAATGGATAATTCTTACACATGTAGCTTCAGCTTATTTAGGTGTCAGAAGAGATTAAGTGGGTGAGAGTGTGAGTTCCACCTAGAGTTCAACTTGAGTTCCATTGAGTGCCACTGTGAGTTCTCCTATGAGTTCCACAGTGAGTTACACTCAGTCTAAGGATGAATTATCTAGTGAGTTAACTCCCCCTACTCCTTTATATTCCTCTTCACCATGCTATTGTAATTTACCAAAGTAGTGCAGAGTAAATTTTTGGTAATCAAGGCATTTAATACAAAAGGCAATTATTGTAGATCTTGAACATTTCTAAATATAGACAAGGTCATCATTGTTGTAGAATACTTGTATGCTCACTCTACCAGAAGGTCACCTACTAGCTTATTCTAACACATGATAGTTATTTGTTCTTAATAATCTTTTAAATTTAATTGGTATTATTTATTTTTTATGGCCATTGATATATTTAATGACTTGTGGGCCTAATATAAAATAAACTATTTAAAACAGATAAATCACAAGACCAATTGATGATAGTTCCTCTAACATAATATTATGTTGCAAGGAAAAATATTTAAAAATAAAATTTAGTGTTTAGGAAACATCAAATTAAAATTCTTGCCTCTCGTATTGGTGGGTTAATGAAATACATGCTAGCACCTTTTGTATCATGCGTTTTGTCTAACTTTATCTATCTCTATCATAAATTTGGGCCAAAAGCAAAAATAGTTATTCATCTTTCAAAATAATTTATTTTTATTTCAATGTATGACCTATTATATGTGTACATTATATATTAATGTAGTTAAAAAATAAATAATTATTTCTCTATTAAAGAAAAATATATTTATAAAATAATTATATTAAAAATATTTTACAATAAAATTATATATATGAATTTATATTATTTTTTTTAATTAGTTTTACAACATTTAAATTTTTATAATTAAAATTATTATCTTCAAAAATTTAAATTTTTTTAAAACATTAAATTAAATATAAATTTTAATTCAGAGATTCATTTTCGAAGTCCATTTTATTTTATACATTACAAAATATAAAAAAATGGTTTATATATAATTTAACTTTCCCATAAATTTGAAAGTGACAAAATTAAAATTAGAACTAAACATTTCTTTCAATGTATTTTCTATATAATTCTCCCAACACTTGTTTCATTTTATTACTCGAAAGAACAAAAACTAAAATATGTCCCTTTGAAGGATTATCTAGAACCTAAAATTAACGCTGAATCTCTAATGGTGGCTAGGAAAAGGAGGGATGGGTCAAAATTATTTTAATTTAAACTTACCTCAAATTAAAAAGCTTTATATGTTCTCCATACACCATAGCTTGGTGACATTTTTGGGTCAAATTCTCTTTTATTCTCTTCGCCACTTTAATATTTTCTATTAAATATTTTAGATAAGATGGTACGGACAAGAAACTACCTACTAACAATTGTGGATTTAAATATTAAAGATGTTTTTAATAACCTTTTTGAATTTTTAATTTTCGTTGTATATCGGAAAGATTTTGTTTCTAAACTTCTCAAATTTGATGCTAGACAATGCATTGGTGAATTTATCTCAAAGCTAATCTTGAGTGTATCCAAGGGAATACCTCGATGGAACACGTGTTTTTAAATTTGATTAAAGAGATAGAACACGTGTTTTTAAATTTAGATATTATATTAAATTAATTTGTTATAGGTCATTTTAAAATATGAATATTTTAATTATTTTGATTAAAGAGATAGAACACGTATTTTTAAATTTAGATATTATATTAAACTTATTTATTATAGATCATCATAAAATATTAATATTTTAATTAATTTATTCAATATTAATAAAAGATTATGAAAAATATTAAATGAGAAAATATTTTAAAAGTTCATTATATGCTTATTTTACAAATAAACTAAAATAAATATTCTCAGTAACCTCAAACAAATTATGTTAATAGACTAAACCAAATAACTATGCATAGAGTAGATATAAACCTTTTAGGTGTAACTTTTATTTTACATATTGTAACACTTTCAATATTAAAATAAAAAAGTTAATAATTAGAAATAAGATATTTCAATACTTCATAATATTTGAAAAATATTATTTTAAAATCTATGTAATAGTAAACTAACAAATTAATAATGAAACATAGGGAGTTTTGATAGTCTATAATATATGTTAAATTAGGTAATCAAAGGTTTTTATAAGTTATACCAACATTACCTTAATAAATAAAATATAATATTACTCTTGAGATATTTCTAGTGCTTCATATGGGTTCAACAACTATAAAGCTCATTGAGATGGACCGCCATTTTAACCCAATTAATTCTCATAATGATCAAAACATATGAGCCCTACCCTGACATTATTGACTGTGGAAATCAAAATTGGAAAGCACTCATAATAGGGGGTGGCTAGCATCTTATGTGGCAAGTGACATGTGATAGTTTAAACTATCACAACCATCACCCTTCAAACTTAAGCCTTGGGATCTTTTTAAAATGTTAAGATTAGGCAGTCATCATGAAGAGTAGCATGGTAGATAAGGATGCTCTTGCAGGTCCCTCCAAATGCATTAGGTAGAACAAGGGCAAGGCGACGACAGTCAACCCAGTGAGGGAAATGAATGAAAACATGGTTCAAAAGTATTCTCTTGATGATGTTCACCACTCCTTCCTGGGATTAGTTAATGTTATTTTGAAGTTACGACACCTATTGAATTCTGAGAATCTTTGTGAGAAGAAAACAAGGATCACTATGAAAAAGACCATGAATATCTAGGAGTAGGCCCTAGTGAATGGAGTGAAGGATTAGAAGCTCAAATATTCTCCATACACAATTGTTTGCGAGGTTAGGTAGAGGATCTTCGGTTGCATCAGTGGATTCAGTCATACAAGCCATTTCAGACCTTGGTCAATCCATTCCCATGATAGGTACTCTCAAAGTAGCGCAACTCATCGGCATTCAAACTACCTTGTTTAGTGCCAACAACTTATTGGTAATACATGAGGATGTTAAGCAATTTGGAGTTACGGTGGACACCACGCTCAACCAATTCTAGAGACTACTAAATGCGTTGGCCCTTGACAACACTGCTCAAGGACAAAAAATAAATGTAATCTATGAGAGGATGAGCATCCCAAGTTCCAACAATGAGCCTCAACTTGCAGAGTTACTCACTACACTAGTCATCAAGGAGGATGCTCACAATAATGACCCAACTGCAATAGTTTTTATCTCTGAAAATACTTGATTTCCTTTAGACTTATCTATGTTTCTTCTCATATTTTTGAAATATATGAAATACCAACTACAAATACTTTTTAATTTATATCTCTAATTTAATAAACAAACTTTACCCTTTTGATATATATATATATATATATATATATATATATATATATATATATATATATATATATATATATATATTTCTCAAACACCAATGAAATTCATACATAATTATATAATAATTTTTTTAATCCCTATAATAAGGCACAATCATCATCAATACATCCTTTTATGTATGTTAAAATCCCTATCCACTGTGAATATAATCTAAGGAATGGGTCCTATTTGATGATTTAATAAGTAATTTTTTTCTTCTACTCTTTATAATCTGCATTGCCATAACTAACGACATAAGTTTTTAAAAGCAAATGAGTTTAATTAAATAATTGTTAAATACTATCATACTTCATAAAACATATCTGAATAAAAATATTACACACACTTGAATTTTCAGTAACTTTTTGATAGATAAGGAAGAGTTGAATAAAATAATGTTAAATGTCAACATTCAAAACTGTCGACCGTGTCCTTTGAATGTATTTTTGTGTTGGATTTGATAGTCAAAATCAATACAAGTTATTTTTCAACAGTAAAAATAGTTGTGTTGTTCAACGGAACGATGTAGATATTAATGGCAATCTAATCGATGTCATTGAGAAGAATTCTTCATAGACTAACAATGGAATCCCAGCTGCTTCAATTTCCCCACAACTGCTTCCACTTTCCTCCTGTCTCCTGTTGTTTCTGTATAAAAATCCCAAGTTATACCTATTCAAAAGAATCGGCTATGCTTGACTTCTCTAAACCAAACCATAAATTAATTAGCATAGTATTTTTGTTTAGAACACCATAAATTTCTGAAGGCAGTGAATATTCAACCACGAGGAATGACTTCCCTTCCCTTTCCTTCCCTGTACAGTCTATATATACACAGCTTCCCATTTTATTTGTATCCACAACTTCGTGAAATAGTTTTCTCTTACTCTCTTGGGCATATCCAATCTCACATCGCTGAAATTAATTTTGGAACTGCTGCAATGGGGAGAAGTCACTTCATCGTCACGACTGCTTTGCTGCTGTTTATTTTCATTACGGTAGCATTTAATATAGAAAGTGCAGATGCGGCTCGAATTCTCAAGCCAAAACACGCAAAGGATATATATTCTCCTCCGCCCAATCTCATCAATGGAGATATTAAAAGTGTTATATCCAACCACAGACCTGGATTGAAGAATAAGCTTCCGTCTGGCCCCAGTCCCGGAGTAGGTCATGCATATACCAACTCCGGTCCTGTGAAAGCAGCTAATGGGAGATCAGCCAGCATATTGAAGAATAAGCTTCTTTCTGGTCCCAGCCCTGGAGTCGGCCATGCATATATCAACGTCGGCCCTGTAAAGACGAGTGAGAAAGAGACAATATTGAAAAACAAACTTCCATCTGGACCCAGTCCAGGTGTTGGCCATGCATACATAAATTCCAGCCCTGTTAAGATAGCCAAAGTAGGGCCAAAACATTTGATTAGTTTGAATGAATTGCCTTCTGGTCCGAGTCACGGAGGAGTAAGCCATTAAGCCAAATAAGAGAGGATTTAAAGCAACTGCAATTGAAGTACTCATAGCTCTTCTAAAAATGTATAGTTGCAGAGTTTCGTCAGATGTTGAACCTGGCCTCTGTAAGAAAAAGACCTCCATTTATTTATATTTATTTAAAGATGAGAGCCAAGCTAGATGAATAGAAGCAAATTAAGTAACCATGTAAAATCCGTAATCGTGTTAAATTTGTTTCATATATAGATTCTCTAAATCTCTATATATAATCTAATAAAGAAGTGTGTTTGTTTATTTCACACATAATTGTATGCTACTAAATATTGTGCGTATATACACTAGGAATTGCATGTGGGAGGTGCAAAATGTACGTCAATACAGAGAAATAAGTGTTCTCTTTATTATATGAAGAAATAAAAGAGATTAATTATAAAGAAATTTAAAAAAATTGTTTGATATTTTAATCATTTTATAGATAAATATTAAAATCCATTATTGTTAATAGCAAAAAAGAAAAATTGGAATAAAATAAAAATAATAATTAAAATATTGTAAGAAATTACCTAATTTTTATAGGTCTTTAATAAAAAAATGCTCCTTAATCAAATATAAAAAAAATTAAATATTTTTTTTTTTAAATATCAATATTAAATTGTTTAATAAAATATGATAACATTATATAAAAATTATTTTATTTGTGTGGTAAGTTTGTCATTTATATCAAAAATATTTATTGACTAAGAGAGCCTAAAATTGGTGACAAGGATTAATTTTTTGTTAAGTGTGCAATTAATTTTTTTTTCCTAATATTTACTTTGTGGTTTAGTTGAATTTTTTTTTAAATTATGAAGTATTGATTTAGGTTAATAACACATCAAGGGAGACTATGAATCATTTCATAAACATTAAATTCCATAAAAAAAAATTGCATTAAATGTAACAATGTAAATATCTATAAAATAAAGTTTTTATTGTAGTAAATGGTACCTATATTATTGTTTCAATTTATTGACTGCTTGCCTTCCATATCTTCAACATAACTATTGGCGAGACAAAGATTTTATGTCACCATCATTAATATCTATGACATAGTCACATAAATATATACCATGCATCGAAAGCAGAGAAATACAATCATATTAACTCTCTAACATCTAATGTGAACTGTTGATCATGTATGAAACATGTTAGACTTATTTATTTATCATAAAAGAAATCTGAGAGAATTATTTATCTTAAATAATAATACAAATAATAATCATAGAAAAAGAGACTTAGGTGCACAAAACTATGATTTATCCATGCTTTCAATAAAATAATAAATTTGATCTCATAGTTATGCTCTCACATATATAATATTTTATTTTTAATATGAAATTAACATTAAATTGTGTCAATAACACATAGCGAACATATAAATCCTATGCACATAGTAAAAATAATAATAAAAGAATTAAAAAAATTGAAGTTTCCATTCCCATATTTTTAGACTCAAGGGAAGGTGGAGATTAGAGTGCAATAAGCAAAAAAAAGGAAAAGTGATGTGGCCTCCAACCACATAATGGATTCAAAAATCATTTAACCTCACAATACATAAAATCAACTAAAGAATTCAATGTAAAATATCTTCATTAATTCTCATTAATCAACAACACATTACATATTCAAAAGGCCAGGCCACATATGCATGCCATTACACACTCTCAATACTTGGCCAACATGGCAAAGAGGCTTCCTCAAAAAAGATTAAAAAAAAACTATCATCATAAATTCCCACCATTCCAACCAAGCCTAACTAAATCAAAGGAAATACATTCATTTATAGATTTTACAAAGAAAGAGTGATTGAAAGAAACACAAAAGGGCCAGAAATTCATCTCACTCTTTCACATGGAAGTAATATTTTCAAGAGACAAGGTGTATCCCAAGATAATCCATGCCACATGCTTCATGGGATCATCTTTGACCAAGTACAAAGCATCTTTAAAAAATTGGCACCACCTTCAAGTAAGGTCACATGGAAAAAGTAGATGCCAATCTGAAAGAGAGATCCATGTCTCTCCACTTAGCAAAAGCTTATGAAATAGGTATTTTTGTCTTCTGAACACTCTTTTCATACCCCACGTGATAAATTCAACCCATTAAACCTAAGCAATCAATAATAGTGTTGTGGACACTTCACCAGAATGAATAGTGTCTACCAAATCATCAGTGAATAGTTGGGCATGAATAATGTTTTTATCATTCTCAATGTATGTTATAACATCTTATGGTTTGACCATTTCATGAAAATTATATATTTTTTTTACATTTCACATAATTATCTATAAAAAAAATATTTACTCACCATGAGGGTGGTCAAGTAGAACATGACACCAAACAATCTCCTCATTCAAAAGTTATCTACTGAAAATCCAAGCAATTAACAAGCAATTTTAGCATCATGTTGCACACATTCTTACTCTTATTTATGTCTCTCTAAAATTAAAAAAGAAAGATAAATTATGTTTAATATATATTTCAGCATGACAAACTCATATGGTGAAGTTACAATATTATGTTAAACCATATGTTGGATCTTATAATGCCATGTTTACATTATTGAAATTATAAGGACATCTTGAAT
Organism: Torreya grandis; assembly: GCA_037957365.1. Classification (NCBI taxonomy): domain Eukaryota; kingdom Viridiplantae; phylum Streptophyta; class Pinopsida; order Cupressales; family Taxaceae; genus Torreya; species Torreya grandis. The sequence continues at coordinate 2,644,707 of JARHVA010000469.1, read as the reverse complement.
GAAATTAGGGAATAAAACTCAAACCCTTCTATGGCTAAAATGATAAGTAATATAGAGAAAGTTACCTTTGTTCCATTTTAAAATGAAATGTTTGTAAATGCTAGTGTATCACAATCTCTTTTTGTTAAGATAAAATAATTATTTACTTAAGGGATATTAAAAAGAAAACTTCATTAAACTATGTTGACAATCTTGGCCATACATATGATTAAATCATTATGTTTTAAGATAGGGAATAATGTTTTGGGTAGATACATGAAGTTGGGGGACAAAAAATATCATTAATAAAAAATACAAAACTTCTTTTGCAAATGCCATATGGTCATTTAGAAAAACTATAAAAAAGTTTAATTAGTTTGGTCTTTGAAATGCATTTTTAGGAGGAAATGGTAAAACATTGGAAAATTTGAATGAAATGGTGTATATCCTAGGAATTATAAAGGGCGTACGCCCTTTAGGAAAGGGTGTATGCCATTTGAGTTAGAAAATTTATTGTGCTTGTTTAAATTACAAAATGTTTTGTGCTTGTTTGAGTTAAAAAATATTTAGTAATATAAATCTAATAAGTATAAGTTTACATTCAATTTATATATAATTTAAATTTATTTTACTAAATATAATAAATTAGGGCCACTCTGCATCTTCTAAAATTTATTTTAGAGTTGTAGGAGTTACCACTTAGAAGTTATTTTTTCAAAATCCATTATGGTCAATATTTAGTTTTCAAAATTTCAAGATTAGAAACTGGCTAAAATATTGGATTTATTAACCTTTAAGCTCAAGTAAGGGAGTTATAAATTAAATATAAACATATACTTTAAATTTATTTCACTAAATCTAACAAATTACGGATACTCTACATTTTCTAAAATTGATTCAAGATCTGTAGAAGTTACCATTTAGAAGTTAGTTTTTTAAAATCTATTTTGATCAATACTTAGTTTTCAAAATTTTAAGATTGGATATTGACTAAAATATTATAGTTATTAATCTTTAAGCTAAAGTATGAGATTTATATATTAAATATAAACTCATACTTCAAGTATATTTTAATAAATATAACAAATTAGGGCCACTCTGCATTTTCTAAAATCAATTTTAGAGCTATAGGAGTTACCATTTAGAAGTTAGTTTTTTCTAAATCTATTCTCATCAATACTTAGTTTTTAGAATTTTAGGATTGAAAACGGCTTAAAATATTAGAGTTATTCAGCACTAAGCTCAAGTAAGGATGTCATTGGTTGAGATAGAGATATGAAGAAATATATTAAAATAGGGAATCATGTATGGATTGGTCAAGATAAAGGTAAGGCCTTTGCTAACATGGATGTAACATCTACGTAATACGATGAGATGGAACATGCATAAATGTATCGACCTATCTCAATTGATATACCCAACCCTCGATAAAAATTAGACCTCTATTCCCATATCATATTCATGGTTAGGTTTTAATGTTAGCACCATTTTAGGTGGTGATATTCCAAATCTGGGGCATTGTCATGCTTTATGTATGCCTTGGTCTGTAATAAAATGAATCAAGGGATAACATAGGAATTTTACCCCACTATAAATATATAGGGAGAACCATTCTTAATGCCCTATCCTGATCTCAATATTGATATACTTGATAATTCAAGGGAATATTTCCCTACCTGATTCATCTATGCCAAGGAGTAAGGCAAGGGAAGCTTGTGTTACTAATATTTAGCTTTGCTTTACCTAATAGAATATTATGGGAAGATTTATTTCCTGATAGATCCAAAAGTAAGTAAGGCATAGATTTCAAGTTAAGTTTACATTCATGATATCTAGGTTTATTTTTATTCTAGATTAAGGAATAACTATCAAGGGAAGCTTACTTTTGGATAGATATCTTTGTTCTTACCCTACCTACGTAGTTATGCCCAACCCGATAAGGCAAGGTAAGCTTGATTCTTGATATATAGCTTTATTCATGTCCTTCCTACTTGCCTTTTGAAAATAAATTATTATCTATGAAGGGAATATTGATTCCTAATCTAACACTTACATATATTCTTAGCCTACCTATTTAGCTATTCCATAATTACTTAGCTTCTGTAGCTAGCAAGGGAAACTTGTTTGTTGATAGATATAATCAGAAATGAACTCTCAAATCATGTATATATATATATATATATATATATATATATATATATATATATATATATATATATATATATATATATATATATATATATATATATATATATATATATATATATATATATATATATATATATATATATATATATATATATATATATATACCATTAAGTATGCAAGGGATACCTAATTTACCTACATGAGTATGCCTTACCTAATCAAATACCTGATCATATCTTATTTTTGACTACGCCCTACTTACCTTCTTGTACTTGACTTGCCATCCCTAATTTAAACCTACTTTAGTATGCCCTACCTACGTATCCTTCTTGTCCTACATACTTGAGTATGCCCTACCTACTTGAGTATGCCCTACTTGATTGAATACCCAAGAGATATATTGATATTGAATACCTATATCTAATGCTGACTATATTTATCTTACCAAAGCCATATCTTGAACACCTAATACATGATTGAATACCCAAGCCATATCTTGAGAGGAGAGAGGGCATTATCATGATGAAAAATCAATATAGTGGGCATTATTAGATAAAGGGATAAAGGAGAGGGAAAATTATCAAGGGATGCTTGAAAATAAGGATAGGTGGCATTATCACCTATATATAAAATGGAGAGGGGTTAGTGAATGAACCATATCTTGAAAGGAGCGGGGGCATTATATATAGATAAAGGCATGAAAAGAGATGATTAGGAAAAAGACTTGAAGGTAATTCAACCCAAATTCATAAATAATTTGTGGGATTTTAGATTGATGGGTCTATCGATATGCATAAATTAATGGACTATAACATACATGTAGTCATGATATGGTCACTCATACATGATATCTACTACATACCTAGTACAACATGTAGGTATGCGATCACTCATACATGACATTTACCTGTAATCATGATACAATCACTCATATTGGATATGGATGTAACTAATCACCTTAGTACACTCCATTCAAAATGAAAGGAATTGAAACATCATTTAAGATTCATCTTAAGAAAGATACCATTCACTCTAAAAAAATGTTATATTGATGATTAAATCCATGCCTTCTTCATTTCAAATCTCATACATGTATGACCTAACCACTTTAAGCCAAACTCACAGGGAATAAATTCATCTTCTAGCATTCCAAACCCACATAGGACACTACCACTACCAAAACCACTACCACTACTATTTAGGATGAACACTATTTTCTTAGGCTCATATCAAAATCACTCACATCATTATCTCCCTCTCCTTAAACCATATGGAGAGAGGGGGTCAAGCACATATACAAACATTCACCATCTCAATCACTCCCTAATCATATATCATTGTCCCTCACTCCCCTCTCATCAACCCTCATTGTCACTCATCACCATAATCACTCCCTCATCATCCCTCATCATCCCTTATCATCCCTCATCACTCCCCCATCGACCTCATCATTCCTAATCATCCCAAGTCACTCCCTCATCATCCCTAACCACTCCCTCATCATCCCTAATCATTCGTAATCACTCACTCAATGGTCCTCATTGTCTTTAATCACACCCTCACTGATCCTCATCATCCATAATCACTCCCTCATCATCCCTCATTTCCCTCCATAATGCTTAATCACTCCTTCATCAACCCTCATCATCCCTAATCAATCCTTCATTAGACCTCATCATCCATTATAATCCCTAGTTACTCGCTCATTGGACCTCATTGTCCTTCGTCATCCCTAATCACTCCCTCATTAGCCTTCATCATCCCTTACCATCCCAAATATCTTTAATTTGGAATTCCAGCCCATCTATATCTTTAATTTAGAATTACATCTTGGGTTTAACTTTTAATCTTATTTTTATCAATTAATTTAAGTTTACATTTATCTTTATAAATTATTTTGAGTGTAAGTCTTGTATTTGGTTATAAATAATCTTTATAGAAAACTATATTAATCTATTTTTTTATAAACTATGTTGCATTTAAGTTTCATCCTTATTCTTATAAATTAATTTAGGTTTTATAGTTTTATAGATTTCCATGGATCTAAAAGGACCTTTATTTAGCATGAAGAATAGAGATGTTTAACTTTATTTATCTGTGAGATACTAAATAACTTTTCTAGAGAATAATTAAATTAAAATCTTCACTTAAAGATAATTCCAAGATATCAATTATTACTTCCAAACAAGAAGTTTTAAAAACCATAAAAAACCACATACATAGATAATATGGTCTAAATTTGTAAGGCAATATAAAATTTGCTATTTTCAAAATCTATGACTTTCAAATATTAAGATAATTATTTCTCATAAAATTTTGTTCATTTTTTTTTTTAATTTCTCTATTTATCCATTTTCTTTGAAATATATTTAGAATTTATTTATTTATTAAGTTCGTATAATATCTTCTTCAAATAAAATACCCATGCTTGGTCTTAGTAAACATTAATATCTAAATTAAGTTAAATTAAATTATCAATCATTCTTTTTTAAAGTTTTCATGATAGAGATTAAAAGAAATTTAAGTCAACTCTACATATGTTTTTTAAAAATTCATTTTTAATGGATGACAAGACTTAAGACCTAAATTTAACAGTTAATTTTAGATACCATAAATTTTTTGATGATGATTATTTATTCAATATTACATTTTAAATGTTAATATAATTTATAATTAAAAAATAAACATTAAAATATATACATATATACACATTATTTAATTTTTAATAATTTATTTGAAATTATATTTTCTACTTAATACAATCTTTTATAAAAATTGATTATATTTTACAAATAAAAAATATAAATATTACCATAGGACCATCAAATTTACATCTTAATAAAACTTATATTTAAATAAATAATAGAACATTGAACTTTTGAATCGAAAAGCTTACATTTTAACAATGAAATTCTTTAAAAGGTCAAAGTTCTTGTGAGTTGAAATGGTGAACAAGCACAATAACATTTATACTTACAAAACATTACCATAGTCTACGCACTAAATAATGTCAAATTTGCGCAACATTTATACTTTAATTGGTCACATTTGACTGACTTCCTTTTCTCGCGGCACAATGCCCACTGTCTAAGCAATTATAGTGGCAAATTAAATTTGTCAACCGCAAGGAATGAAATCAATTACCAAATGAAAATCCCGATCCACAAGAAATTTGTCATATTTTGACAATCGATAGGTTGTATGATTTATGGAGGATTCATCATCTTCAATGAATTGTACATTTCATTTTGCGCCCAAGGTGCTGCCTTGATGATTAATGTCAAGAAGCTTAAACCATTGCGTCTTTTTGGAGAGAATAGTATTTCAAAATTATTTAATGATTTCTACACTTCAAACCCCTCACATAACCGTTTAATGTTAGACCTATTTGGGTGGTTCTTCCTAACCTTCCCTTTCAGTTTTGATATGACCTGTTACAAGGAGAGAAAATATCTTAAGAAAGTTTTTGCAAACTGACCTAATTATTAATTTATTCTCCCACACTATTTTCTCAGAATATAAGTTAATTTAGACATTTCTAAAAGTCTATTTGTAAAAATGAATCTGAAAATTGAGGATCGGTTGTGGACTCAAACTCTTAATCATGAAGGTTTGCCTTTTCATTATCACTATTTCTTTAAGACTGACCAATTATCTACAAAATATACAAACTTCAAAAGAAAGAAAGAAACTACTTGGTGGAAAGATTTCCACTCTAACCATGTTACCATGGAAGGAGGTGATTATGATACTAAAGGATCAGACTTATCTTCTGAAGATCTTGAATCCTAGGACCCAAAGGAAATACTTACAACTACCGAGGGTCCTTCTCAAGCAAAGGGGGACACAATGACAATTTTAAGCTCCTTGCTTAAAGTGAAAATATCCAATGAAATTTACAAGGAATCAAACTAAATTGAAATACATATTCCCTTCTCCCTTGATTCAAATCTAGATAATAAGTAAGATTGAACATTGGAGAGAAGAAAGAAGAAAAAAAGACTCAACAAAGACCCTATCCCTCACAAATGTCAACAAAGGTAGAATGCAATGTTGAAGACTTACTGAATCCTAATGGGTAGTTAGTAGAAGATACAATGATTATTGGTTGATTGTTTGCTCTTTTTGTTACCTACTTTTTTTGTGGTGTTTTGTGTTTGGACAATGTATTGTTTGTTTGTTTAGTGTTGTGTTCTACAAGGCTCTCGAACTTTTCAAAACCCAATCTTTTACCCTATCAAATAAAAAAATAATTATTTTTACTTAATATAAAAATATTTTTAACAACATTTTTAAATGAACATTATCAAAACTTCAAAAATAAAACACTAACCATTAACACCCTTGTTCTCTTATATATCTTAAATTTTTTAAAGAATCTTATATGCTGAAAACTTTAATGAATAATTTTAGTTAAAAATAATATAAATCAATGAAATAGTGATTTTTTGTTTGACATGAGCCATAAATTATGTCTTTGCAATTTAATTTCAATACGACAAATAATAAAATATAAAATTAGATCTAAAATAGTTTATTAAGATTAATTACTATATATAAGACTTGGATTTAATTTTTTAATTTTTATTTTTAATTTTTTAAAATTATTTATTATAGTAAATAATCAAATGCAAACCTTAAATCTAAAATAATTCATTAGAATAAATGATTAAATACTAAAATTTAATTTAAATAAATTTATTAATAAATTAAAATTTGATAAACATTTAAATACATTACTTACACTTTAAAAAATCAATTTATTAATAAAAATTTAATATCCAGAATTCTTTATTACAATAAGATATCAAAATTCTTTATAAGGATAAATATGCGAAATGCAAGGAGACTCTAAATTATAAGAGGAGGTGAGTGTTTCCATTGTTTTGTGCAAAAAATTCATTGTTTTTATGTCTAAAATATTATAATAGAAAATTTTATTTATGTTCACGCTAAAACACTCCAACTATTACGGATATTCAACAAAGCTCGATTTTCTAATCATCATGTTTTTCTGAAAGTTCCGTGGCTTGCCCAACACGCCTACTCACAAGAAATGGTCATATTTGACTTCTTTTTCTGCACATTTGCTAAGCAATTACGCAAATAAATTTTGTGCTGAATTCATTCTTGTCAAAAAAGAACACCCTGAAATCAATAGCCATGTGAGTCATTCAGCCTCATGTGAATATACAGCTGGACCAGCGCTTTCAAGATCCAAGAAAAGTACATTAACATCGAAGAATAAGATCCATCCTGGAGTGGGTCACGCATATGTCCATGCCGGAGGAGTTAAGAGTAGTTGTAGACATGGAAACATCATGATGAATTAACTGCCTTCTGGACCAAGTCGCCGTATAGGCCACCAATAACTAAATTTAAATAAAAATATTTAATATAATATAATATGATAATATTATTAATGCAAGGTCATATAGAACATAGAATTGATGAAATATTTTAAGGTGTGTGGGCGATGATGATAAGGAGAAATGATTCAAAGTTTACTGATATGATTTTTCATTTTAGATATGTAGATTTAAGTTTTGTTGGTGCTAAGGAAAATAGTGACCAATATAGAGGATGTAAATACTGAGATTGAAAATGGCATTGATATGATAGATGCAAATAAGATCAAATTTCTCGAGGATTGTTTCAGCTATCCAAGTTTTAATTTGATATGTATAGTAATTATTGTTTTCTAAAATATTTCAAATTGATTTTGTTTTTGTAAAATATTTCAAAGATTGAGTTCTTTAAAACTGTTAATAGCCTTATGATTGATTTAATAGATATTTCCCTCGCTAGTTCAAATTGTAAAAAATATTTGATGCTTGTAAACTTCTTACAGGTTTTTAAACTCTTTTTATGGATTAATTCTGACTCAATTAGAAGTGATGTCATTAATTTCACATAAACATTATGAAACACCTTTGAGATAGTTAGAAATGTAGCAATAATTATTTAATAGAGACTTTGAAATTTAGCACTTCATTTTTTTGTCTTATTACAATTTTGTGTACACAATCCACTTTTATGAGCTTCAATAGGACTTTTATGATTATATATTATATTATAATGAATATTAAACAATATTAAAAAATCACTCTAAAGACTCCTTTAAACACCATATAATTGGGCGGTACCTATTACCACCTGGTATATACCCTAAAGATTAGATCCATGTATATTCTTTCGTTCTCAATGATAAATATATATATATATATATATATATATATATATATATATATATATATATATATATATAGTTTAGAAAGGGAAACCACAAAGTCATAATAATAAAATTTATAATATTAATCTATTCGAACAAGCTGTATTAATATGGATGCAGTATGTAAGAAAAAACATTAAGTCAGTGTTCTCTTTTTATATGTAAATTCTAGGTGGAAATGAAATTCATGTTACACCAAAAATGCATTCAATCTTAAAATATAGACTCCAATCTAGTTCATATAGTTTATAAAATCAATATTCACCAAAGTATTAATTAAATACTACACTATTATATCTCTATAGAATATTTAGGATTGACCACAATACATTTAAGATCTTAAAATTACATAGCAGTCTATCATGATTGTACCAATAGAATAATTAACAAAAATTAGTCATATATTGCATAACTTAGGAACGTTGTATTGAATTAAAAAAAGTATTTAAAACATAATAAACTGTTTAATACATATCATTGTCATATTAAATATTATCCAAACTATTTTTGAAACATAAACTATCAATTTTCTGTAACAAATCCTACTGTCACTTGCTTCATGTCACAACCCTCCTTTGAAACTACAGTCTCCTTTTTTCTACCTGTGCACCATCCTTGAAAAATCCTTAAGAAGATCATCTGTAGTAGAATTTATATTGGCAAGATTCTCTTTCCCCATTCATTGCATTGCCTGTTAAAAATAGACTTGGATCTATGTCTATTTCTTCTATAATAAAATTTATGGGTCGATCTTGTGCTCTTTAATAATTTTATTCGATGTGTTGTTATATTTATTTTATAAAACACACTTTTCCTTGAATTCAATCGCAAAAAATTATACTTTTTCATGAATTTTTCAAATGCACATTAAGTAGTTGTGTTTCTTTCTTCAAATTTTCTAATTTTGCATACAATTGAAACATGAAATATAATTAGATGAAAATTATAATAACAATAATATAAATGCTAAAAATGATGAAAACTTACCAAATATTTTTCCTTCTCCACTTGAGCAATGACAACAAGGTTTACATCTCTTTCCCATTTGTTGAAATAAGCTCAAGCTTCTACATTTAAATTTTCTAACTCGTTTATCATAAATCCCAAAACATTGTCATTATAAACATGTTTAACTAAAATTAACCCATATTGAGTTGGATTGAATAAAGCATCAATCTTTGACGATTCATTTTAAACTAGTAAAAAAATTCACTCTCTAGGAGTGATTGTGAAAATAAGCGTTAATTTACTTTATTAATGTTTTTGCCCTTATTTTTCATTGTTTTAAATCATTAAACTCATTGATAACACCATCCCTAATATTAGAAATTATACTTTTTTAAAGCAAATTATCTAATAAAAAATAAGTGATAGCATCATCAAACATCTCCAAAATATCTATAATGGTTGGGGTAGCGGGGGAAGAGGAAGAAGGTACTTATGTAGTAAGCACATTAGAAACTTCAATAAAATCATGTGGATTGAAATCACTACCAACTTGATCCCACTTTAAATCCCTAGGTACTCTTCATCAAGATCAATATGTTGTAAACATGTAACACCCTGCACACTAGAAACACCACCAATAGAGAAATTGGAAAAATTAGACCCAAAAATTTTCAAGGTTCCTATGCTTTATTCAAAAAGGAATATATTCTTCCCTCTTCTCCTAATTTAGATGGGTGGTGAGGGTGGTGGAATATTTATCCTCATAGATGTAGGGTGACCTATAAAATAAAAAAATTATTAAAAATGGTAAATTAAAAAATATAAATTAATGCTAATTCAAAATTTAATAGTTATTATGTGTAGTTGGGAAGATTATATCTTCCACTCTATGTGTTTGAGTTAGAGTGAGAGTGGTGGTTTCAAATATAAAATACGAAATTATGAAGTCAATATATATAATCCAATAGAATAAACTTTAATTTAAGATGCAAAAGTTGTGAAGAAATAAACATTGAAAAAGTTGTTGAGAAGAGTCTTAAACAATAATGACTCTAGAGTCCACTAGAAAAGGTAAACAAATAAATAAAATAATACAAAAACTAAATTTTCATAAAATAATTCAAAAAATAAATAATCATTAAAATTTTGGAGGAAGATAACCTGCAAGCGCAGATGATATTGAAGAAGACCTTGGGCATTTGGAAATTCTAAATAAATTAAACAATGACTTTTTAGACTTCGTATCATCAGAATCTTTAGGGGCATGACAACCTTTTGTTGTTTCCTATCTTCTTGTGATAAACACATGCATTCTTAAATATAATAAGAGAAAAAATATTAAAATTAAAATTTATATATTAATAGTTAGCTGATTAATGAAGGCTAAACTAACTTCTTGTTCATTGAGGGAAAAAAATTAGTGGTCACTTATTTATGAAACATAGTTGGAATAATTGTTTTTAACAGATCATATAAGACTTATAATACAAGGCCAAAATAAAATTTGAGCATGAAATGGTGGAACTCTCATTGGTAAAAGCATAATTCAACTCTGTCATAATCATACATGATATATAGTTGCATCATTCATATTTTAACCCCATAAGAGAACATGAAGAATATAGTAAACAACCCAATAGGGAAAGTCCCATGGTCTTTCTTATAAAATATTTTTTTCTCAAAAGAAATGCATAACAGATTTCAAAATGGATTAGATAATTTATCCACTTGGATCCCCCTTTTAAGCTGACTATCTGCAATGAAATAAAAAAACATGCAATTGGGAAATTAATAACATGGAATAATGAATTATTAAAAACAAATATAAATATCAATAATAATTTTATAAATTACCATCTTGGTCGATGGCCAAGTTGTACACAAACTCCAAATACTTTATTTATCATCAGTTAAGAGGGTTTTGGTGGTGACAAGGTTTGCCTTGCAGTTTGTAAGGCATGTTAAATTATAGATATCCATAGGAGAGGTGTCAAAGGAAATCAATTTAGTGTTGGTACTCAAATGGAATTTGGTCTTTTTATTGTCATAGGAATCCATTAGAGATCTTAGCAAGTTTATGTCGATATCATACTGAGGCATGTCAACATGCCTCAAAAATTACATGTGTCAATCCAATCCACATATGTTTTGGGATGCTCCACCATTCTGAGTATACCCTGTTATCACCCAAATGCATCATGCATCTATGTAGTACCTGATATCATCCAACTTCATCATGTAATTGGATGACCCCTATCGCCACTAGATGGCATCATGAATCCAGGTGACAACATATGTCATTTGGCTATATGATGCAATTGGGCTACAATTGGTGTCCCCTGACTACATGATACAACCAAGTGGAAACATGTGTCCCCTTATAACATGCTATAACTAGGAATCAACTAAGGTCACCTAACATCACTATGAAAATGGGAGATTGTACCAAAAATTTGAAAATGAAAAAAATGCTTTTAGATCCTGCTAATTCACTAAGGCTACAAATTAGAATCACCTAAACAAACTTAAAGTAGTTTTAGATATATACTTTTAGAATTTACCCTGACACATACACATACACATACACATACACATAAAAATAAACATATATATGTATTTATATATACATGAATATTTTTAAGTGGTTTTTTGGGAAAATGTACTTTTTTATTAGTATTTTCCATGTCGAATCAATCCTACTAATTGAATTTGGGTCATACAAACTGCATACATTTTACTTCATAGCCAACACATAGATATTGAAGTAATGAATAAACAATTACATCCATATTTTCTATGTAAGTGGTTATTATCCTCCTTAGCTATCATTGTAAGCATGAGAAAACCATTGTACCTAAATTAGAATAAATAGTTTTAGTGTCAAAGCATTCCTAATAAACATTTAAATGTTGAAGCAATGAAGTAGGAATTATTATGAATGGTGTCACTTTTTATTATAGAAATATTTTTTTTGCATCTTTTCAATGAAAAATATGTATAAAATATTGTCACATGATGGATGAAGTGATGAATGTAATGATGAAAATGAGCTTTTATGTCAGGCTATTTTAACAATGCTTATAATTTCAAGTATATAACAAAGGTGGTATATATGACACTTATTGGACATATAAATATGAGTTGAAATAATGAATTATGCATGTTTTTATAGGGTTAAATTATGCATGGTAATTAGTGATTTATATTTATGAGTTGAGTATCCCCATATCTGTCTAATAGAATGATTCAAGTGGAAGGTGCATGTATTTTACATTGGATAGTATATTAGATTTTATAAAATATATTGAATGTAAAATATAGTCAAAGGATTTAATAATAATATGGTATAAACCAAAGAATGAAGATCTTTTTATAATAAGAAAAACATATATGTATAAAAAATTTAGTATGTAAAAATTTACAATATCACTCCCTCATCAACTTCATCATCCCTAATAATCCCTAGTACATATAGCATGGAATATCTCAATGCAACTCTCACAAATTTTTTGGTTTCCCTCCCCTAACACCCCCTGCATAAAGGTTTTCATTGCCTATATAAAGTCATATATGAAAAGTGGATATGAAATGATTGGTTTGTTAGCTCCTTCCTAAGGTAAATTGATATGGCTAGCCTTCACAATCTATATACTGATGCAATAGAGTGGAGAGGAAGATTAAAAAATAAAATTAATATAAAAGAGAACAAGAATTGATACCTAATATTATGGATCTAGTTGGTGTTGAATAATGGAGCAATACATATATTAGTCCTCCTCATACTCTATCAAAAAATTTCGTGGTGCTCATGATGTTGGTGTAGGATATTCATTATTCCATTTACTTATTAAATATATAATTCCTACACATATAGCTTCATCTTACTTAGGTGTCATAAGAGGTTAAGTGGGTGAGGGGGTGAGTTCCACCTAGAGTTCCACCTAAGTTCAATTGAGTGCCACTGTGAGTTCTCCTATGAGTATCAAATTAAGTTACACTCAATCTAACTATGAGTTCTCTAGTCATTTAACTCTCCCTAATCCTTTATAATCATCTTCACCATGTTATTTTAACTAATCAAAGCAGTGCAGAACATATAACTGGTAAGGAAGGCATTTAATATAGAAGATAATTATTGCACATCTTCTTGCATATTTCCAAATATAGACAAGGTCATCATTGTTGCAGAATACTTATGTGTTCTCTCTACCAAAAGATCACCTACTGGCTTATTTTGACATGGTATCAGAGCTAAAGGTTTTGGTAATAAGCATCAAATTATCTATTGATTTTTAATTTGTATTTTATTTAATTTATTGAGATGAATTTGAATATTTTTTCTCTTTTTCATTTGCATGTAAGCTTAGTTGTATAAATTTGTGAGAAGGATACATGGTTTATAGACCATAGTCCTTTTTTGTGCAGACCACTTTCACATGGTAGAAAGGTCTTTCAATAGCATTCTAACATATCCCACGCCCTCATTTGACAGTCCACAATTAGATTGGCATTTCTGATTGAAGTGTTTTTAGGAAGGCCTGGGTTTTTAAGAACATTCAATTATTTTGAATATTTTTTGGCTTGTATACATTCTGATCATTCTCATACATTCCACCATTAGCATCATACTTTTCTCTATGGCTTGCAGACTTTTCTCATGTAGATTGATCATTTCTAGACAGTGTTTGTACATCTATTCCCAAACATTGAGGGGTTCTTTGGCCTATCCAATGACCTCTTACTACCAATCTAGAAGCTTGAGGTGTTGGTATTTTTATAGATATAGAAGTGGGTAGCATAGCAGAGCTAAAAAGAATATTTTTATGTAGGTTGAGGCACAATCAATTTGATTATAGATTGGTTGGACCTCTCAAGCCTGGCAAACGATTCACGTGGTTATTCTATCCCTCATGACCTCACCACTCTCTGACCAACTTGGCCATGAAATTCATTATAGATCCTCATGATGTCTCTTCAAGGATATTATATAGCAAAGATAATCCTTGATGGAATGTACAGTATGCCACAGAGGATGTTGATGTGGAGACAATCCCATTTATAACTTTAGAAAAGATAAGGATGATGAGACTAATGCAAAGAACTGAATTATTATCAATTGCCTACATTTGTTCCATTTGCTCTATGTTTGTATTTTTTTACTCTATTCTGTCGTATGATCTGTAATTCTATATCCTCCATTATGTCATCCAATCTACATATATCGTATGCATCATGAATCTACCATTTCCCCTCCACCTAAGTTGAATCAATTTGCTTCCCTCCTTGCCCTCATATACTCACCACCTATAGAATAAGATAAGAGGAGAAGAGAGTGGAAGATAAGACCTAATAGTAACTTCAGACTTGTACATGCAAATTCGATCTGACTGTGTATGCAAACTATGTGGTAAAACTTCTCCAGCTAGCTCCTTACATGAATAATGGGGGAACTAGCTAGCTAGGTTTTAAAAGTCAAAATACTAAATACTACTTAAAAAGAAATAAATAATTAAAGCATGTTTTATTCATTTTTAGAATATCTTTGCATAAATTTTTAATTTAAACCTCCTTGTAAGAGGCTTTTTTAGAAAAATCAACATAAAGGTGACTAGACAAGGGCTTTCTAACTTTTGTTGACGTGAGAAGGTTCATAGTTTAGTTTGAATTGTAGTAGATAGTTACATGGCATTATTTGTGTTTGAACCTGATGAGTATTTAATCTTTAAGTGCAATTTAATTAAATAGGCCATTAATGATGGAAAAAATATTTTGCTATAACTTTTGATTGATAACTCAAAATTGAGTGCCACTTTTTTTAAGTGCATATTTCTGTCCTCTTTTCAATGGTATACTTTGTTTTTTTAAAATAACTAAAGTTCTAAAGTGTCATATTTATAGGGAGTTATGGGCCCTATTACTTTCTGTAGCATACTTCATACACTGATTGCTCTCATTTATATGGACTCATTTTTGGCTCAGTCTGAAGTCCATCTCTAGAGCATGCAGTATTGTTGTCCCTTTCTCTAGGAATGATTTCTCACTTGGATGCATTCTCACCTTTAATGGATGTCCCATTCATGAGTGTGTTTTAGGAGTTCATTACAGAGTATTTATGGATTTATACCCTTTTATAGTGTCTTTTCTCAATCATGTCGACCCCATTTGAGAGAATCCAAATGAGGAGAGCTATTTCATCTCTAGTGATCCTTCTTGGGAAGGATAATTACACTTCATGGCATGCTTATATGGAGAACTTGCTCACACACAAGAATCTTATTCCATTTCTACATGGATAGATTCCTACACCCACTGATCCTATTCACTTTGATAAGTGGGCTAATACTTGTGATAAGGTTTTTACCACTATAATACTACATGTTTCCATGGATCTTCATTTCCATGTGGAATATATAGAGTGTTCATGCACTATTTTGTGCATCCTACCATCTCTTTTCAGAGATCCTACTGAGACCTATGTCACATCTCCTCATTCACTTCTTATTGTCTCTTTTGAGACTATTGTACTATCTCCTCATGCTTTTATTTCTTACGATGATACATCTATGGTGGATAGTTCTCATCCTTATTTTGAGCTCCCACTACAAGATGATATTCTTCTAGACCTTAGTTATCCTATTGTAAATTCTACTTTCATTCATGTGCATATTATTGCTCTTTCAAAGCCTTCACAGACTTGCATTTTCAAATAATTTACTGATTTCAATGAGAGTATACACATTGAGAGTATTGATGACTCATATGTTCTTGTAGATGTTAATTTTATAGATTTGAGTGCTTTATATATAGATCAATCTTCAATTTTGATAGTTGTTGAGTCTTACTCTCCTGTTCCCATGGACATTGTTTTAGTGAATGTTCCATGTCTATCTTCTTCTCTGGATATTCCCTTCCCTTCATTGTATGCTTCTTCATTTCCATCTTATATATTTAGTCTTGTGATATTTGATAAGAATTTACCACATTCGAGCATTAACAGGGAGATATTTGAGCACTATCTAGAGATATACATCTTGATTCCTATACACATTCCACTTGAGTGTCAATTCAATAGTTTGACAACTAGTGATTTCTTTCTTCCAAAATGAAGAGATAACATTTATTGTAGAAGGACCTACTAAAACATTCACTATGTGAGATGTTGTGCATACATTCTCTCTCTTCTTTGTGGAGGCACATATCTTTCATATATTGTAAGATACTGGGATCATCACTGTGTACTTAGGTACCTCATCAAGACTTGTTGTCAGGACCCAATTTTATAGCCCATCTAAGATATACTTAAGGGGGGGTGTTGGAGTGAGCTTTCTAGTCCCTTCTTTTTATCTCTCTTTTAGGGGGATTTTTTTCCACTGGATTTTCTTCTTTTACTCCACTTAATGAGAGTTGCATTTTACGTGGGTGCCTCATCAGGCCTTATTTTTAGGACCCATCTTTTTTTTTCCAACCTAATCTATGCTTAAGGGGGGTGTTGGTGTAGGATATTCATTATTCTATTTACTTATGAAATGGATAATTCTTACACATGTAGCTTCAACTTATTTAGGTGTCAGAAGAGATTAAGTGGGTGAGAGTGTGAGTTCCACCTAGAGTTCAACTTGAGTTCCATTGAGTGCCACTGTGAGTTCTCCTATGAGTCCCACAGTGAGTTACACTCAGTCTAACGATGAATTCTCTAGTGAGTTAACTCCCCCTACTCCTTTATATTCCTCTTCACCATGCTATTGTAATTAACCAAAGTAGTGCAGAGAAATTTTTTGGTAAGCAAGGAAATTATTGTAGATCTTGAACATTTCTAAATATAGACAAGGTCATCATTGTTGTAGAATACTTGTATGCTCACTCTACCAGAAGGTCACCTACTGGCTTATTCTGACACGTGATAGTTATTTGTTCTTAATAATCTTTTAAATTTAATTGATATTATTTATTTTTTATGGCCATTGATATATTTAATGACTTGTGGGCCTAATATAAAATAAACTATTTAAAATGGATAAATCACAAGACCAATTGATGATAGTTCCTCTAACATAATATTATGTTGCAAGGAAAAATATTTAAAAATAAAATTTAGTGTTTAGGAAACATCAAATTAAAATTCTTGCCTCTCGTATTGGTGGGTTAATGACATACATGGTAGCACCTTTTTCTATCTTGCGTTTTGTCTAACTTTATCCGTTTCTATCATAAATTTGAGCCAAAATCAAAAATAGTTATTCATCTTTCAAAATAATTTATTTTTATTTCAATATATGACCTATTATATGTGTACATTATATATTAATGTAGTTAAAAAATAAATAATTATTTCTCTATTAAAAAAATGTTATTTATAAAATAATTATATTAATAATATTTTACAATAAAATTATATATATATATATATATATATATATATATATATATATATATATATATATATATATATATATATATAATATTTATGAATTTATTTATTTTTTTAAAATTATTTTTAACACATTTAAATTTTTATAATTAAAATTATTATCTTCAAAAATTTAAATTTTTCTAAAACATTAAAGTAAATATAAATTTTAACTTATTTTCGAAGCCCATTTTATTTTATACATAGCAAGATATAAGACAATGGTTTATATATAATTTAACCTCCCCATAAATTCGAAAGAGACATAAAAATTAAAATTAGAACTAAAGATTTCTTTCAATGTATTTTCTATATAAGTATCCCAATACTTGTTTCCTTTATTACTCAAAAGAACAAAAAATAAAATATGTCCCTTTGAAGGATTATCTAGAACCTAAAATTAAAGCTGAATCTCTAATGGTGGCTAGGAAAAGGAGGGATGGGTCAAAATTATTTTAATTTAAACTTACCTCAAATTAAAAAGTTTTATATGTTCTCCATACACCATAGCTTGGTGACATTTTTGGGTCAAATTCCCTTTTATTCTTTTCGCCACTTTTATATTTTCTATTAAATATTTTAGATAAGATGTTACGGACAAGAAATTACCTACTAACAATTGTGGATTTAAATATTAAAGATGTTTTTAATAACCTTTTTGAATTTTGAATTTTGAATTTTTGTTGTATCTTGTATATCGGAAAGATTTTGTTTCTAAACTTCTCGAATTTGATGCTAGACAATGCATTGGTGAATTTATCTCAAAGCTAATCTTGAGTGTATCCAGGGGAATACCTCGATGGCATGAAGATAGAAAAATAAAAGAGTTATTTTGGGAAGTTAGAATTTGATTAAAGAGATAGAACACGTGTTTTTAAATTTAGATATTATATTAAACTAATTTGTTATAAGTCATTTTAAAATATGAAAATTTTAATTATTTTGATTAAAGAGATAGAACACGTGTTTTTAAATTTAGATATTATATTAAATTTATTTGTTATAGGTCATCATAAAATATTAATATTTTAATTATTTTTTATTTTAATTAATTTATTCAATATTTTAAGAAGATAATAAAAGATGATAAAAAATATTAAATGAGAAAATATTTTAGAAGTTCATTATATGCTTATTTTACAAATAAGTTAAAATAAATATTGTCAGTAACCTCAAACAAATTATGTTAATAGACTAAACCAAATAACTATGCATAGGGTAGATACAAACCTTTTAGGTGTAAATTTTATTTTATATATTGTAACATTTTCAATATTAAAATAAAAAATAAAAAATTAAAAATAAGATATTTCAATACTTCATAATATTTGAAAAATATTATTTTAAAATCTATGTAATAGTAAACTAAAAAATTAATAATGATACATAGGGAGTTTTGATAGTCTATAATATATGTTAAATGAGGTAATTAAAGGTTTTTATAAGTTATACCAACATTACCTTAATAAAAAAAATATAATATTACTCTGGAGATAATTCTAGTGCTCCATATGGGTTCAACAACTATAAAGCTCATTGAGGTGGACTGCCATTTTAACCCAATTAATTCTCATAATGATCAAAACATATGAGCCCAACCCTGGCAATATTGACTGTGGAAATCAAAATTGGAAATGGCAGTGCAAAGCACTCATAATAGGGGATGGCTAGCACCCTATGTGGCAAGTGACATGTGATAGTTTAAACTATCGCAACCATCACCCTTCAAACTTAAGCCTTGGGATATTTTTACAATGTTAAGATTAGGCAATCATCATGAAGAGTAGCATGGTAGATAAGGATGCTCTTGCAGGTGCTTCCAAATGCACTAGGTAGACCAAGGGCAAGGCAACGACAGTCAACCCAGTGAGGAAAATGAATGAAAACATGGTTCAAAAGTATTCTCTTGATGATTTGCACCACTCCTTCTTGGGATTAGTTAATGTTATTTTGAATTTAGTACACCTATTGAATTATGATAATCTTTGTGAGAAGAAAACAAGGATCACTATGAAAAAGACCATGAATATCTGGGAGTAGGCCCTGGTGAATGGAGTGAAGGATTAGAAGCTCAAATATCCTCCACACACAATTGTTTGCAAGGTTAGGCAGAGGATCTTGAGTTGCATTAGTGGATTCAGTCATACAAGCCATTTCAGACCTTGGTCAATCCATTCCCATGATAGGTACTCTCAAAGTAGTGCAACTCATCGAAATTCAAACTACCTTGTTTAGTGTCAACAACTTATTGGTAATACATGAGGATGTTAAGAAATTTGGAGCTATGGTGGACACCAGGCTTAACCAATTCTAGAGACTACTGAAGGCGTTTGCCCTTGACAAAATTGCTCAGGGACAAAAACTAAATGTAATCTATGAGAGGATGAGCATCCCAAGTTCCAACAATGAGCCTCAACTTGCAGAGTCACTCACTACACTAGTCATCAAGGAGGATGCTCACAATAATGACCCAACTGCAATAGTTTTTATCTCTAAAAATACTTAATTTCCTTTATATTTATCTATGTTTCTTCTCATGTTCTCGAAATATAAGAAATACCAACCACAAATACTTTTTAATGTATATCTCTAATTTAATAGACAGACTTTGCCCCATATATATATAACAATCATTTCTCAAACACCAATGAAATTCATACATAATTATATAATAATTTTTTTAATCCCTATAATAAGGCACAATCATCATCAATACATCCTTTTATGTATGTTAAAATCCCTATCCACTGCGAATATAATCTAAGGAATGGGTCCTATTTGATGATTTAATAAGTAATTTTTTTCTTCTACTCTTTATAATCTGCATTGCCATAACTAACGACAGAAGTTTTTAAAAGCAAATGAGTTTAATTAAATAATTGTTAAATACTATCATACTTCATAAAACATATCTGAATAAAAATAATACACACACTTGAATTTTCAATAACTTTTTGATAGATGGGAAGAGTTGAATAAAATAATGCTAAACGTCAACATTCAAAGCTGTCGACCGTGTCCTTTGAAAGTATTTTTGTGTTGGATTTGATAGTCAAAATCAATACAAGTTATTTTTTAACAGTAAAAATAGTTGTGTTGTTCAACGGAAACGATGTAGATATTAATGGCAATCTAATCGATGTCATTGAGAAGAATTCTTCATAGACTAACAATGGAATCCCAGCTGCTTCAATTTCTCCACAACTGCTTCCACTTTCTTCCTGTCTCCTGTTGTTTCTGTATAAAAATCCCAAGTTACGCCTATTCAAAAGAATCGGCTATGCTTGACTTCTCTAAACCAAACCATAAATTAATTAGCATAGTATTTTTGTTTAGAACACCATAAATTTCTGAAGGCAGTGAATATTCAACCACGAGGAATGACTTCCCTTCCCTTTCCTTCCCTGTACAGTCTATATATATACAGCTTCCCATTTTATTTGTATCCACCTCTTCCCTTCCACAACGTGAAATAGTTTTCTCTTACTCTCTTGGGCATATCCAATCTCACATCGCTGAAATTAATTTTGGAACTGCTGCAATGGGGAGAAGTCATTTCATCGTCACGACTGCTTTGCTGCTGTTTATTTTCATTACGGTAGCATGTAATATAGAAAGTGCAGATGCGGCTCGAATTCTCAAGCCAAAACACGCAAAGGATATATATTCTCCTCCGCCCAATCTCATCAATGGAGATATTAAAAGTGTTATATCCAACCACAGACCTGGATTGAAGAATAAGCTTCCGTCTGGCCCCAGTCCCGGAGTAGGTCATGCATATACCAACTCCGGTCCTGTGAAAGCAGCTAATGGGAGATCAGCCAGCATATTGAAGAATAAGCTTCCTTCTGGTCCCAGCCCTGGAGTCGGCCATGCATATATCAACGTCGGCCCTGTAAAGACGAGTGAGAAAGAGACAATATTGAAAAACAAACTTCCATCTGGACCCAGTCCAGGTGTTGGCCATGCATACATAAATTCCAGCCCTGTTAAGATAGCCAAAGTAGGGCCAAAACATTTGATTAGTTTGAATGAATTGCCTTCTGGTCCGAGTCACGGAGGAGTAGGCCATTAAGCCGAACAAGAGAGGATTTAAAGCAACTGCAATTTAAGTACTCATGGCTCTTCTAACAATGTATAGTTGCAGGGTTTCGTCAGATGTTGAACCTGGCCTCTGTAGGAGAAAGACCTCCATTTATTTATATTTATTTAAAGATGAGAGCCAAGCTAGATGAATAGAAGCAAATTAAGTAACCATGTAAAATCCGTAATCGTGTTAAATTTGTTTCATATATAGATTCTCTAAATCTCTATATATAATCTAATAAAGAAGTGTGTTTGTTTATTTCACACATAATTGTATGCTACTAAATATTGTGCTTATATACACTAGGAATTGCATGTGGGAGGTGAAAAATATACGTCAATAAAGAGAAATAAGTGTTCTTTTAATTATACGAAGAAATAAAAGAGATTAATTATGAAGCAATTTAAAAGATTTGTTTGATATTTTAATCATTTTATAGATAAATATTAAAATTCATTATTGTTAATAGCAAAAAAGAAAAATTGGAATAAAATACAAATAATAATTAAAATATTGTAAGAAATTACCTAAATTTTTTAAGTTTTAAAGAAATACTGCTCCTTAATCAAATGTTAAACAAAATTAAAAATATTTTTTTAAAATATCAATATTAAATTGTTTAATAAAATATGATAACATTATATAAAAATTATTTTATTTGTGTGGTAAGTTTGTCATTTATATCAAAAATATTTATTGACTAAGAGAGCCTAAAATTAGTGACAAGGATTAATTTTTTGTTAATTGTGCAATTAATTTTTTTTTCCTCGTATTTACTTTGTGGTTTAGTTGAATTTTTTTTTAAATTATGAAGTATTGATTTAGGTTAATAACACATCAAGGGAGACTGTGAATCATTTCATAAACATTAAATTCCATTAAAAAAAATTGCATTTAATGTAACAATGTATATCTATAAAATAAAGTTTTTATTGTAGTAAATGGTACCTATATTATTATTTCAATTTATTGACCACTTGCCTTCCATATCTTCAACATAACTATTGGAGAGACAAAGATTTTTTGTCACCATCATTAATATCTATGACATAGTCACATCAATATATACCATGCATCGAAAGCAAAGAAATACAATCATATTAGCTCTCTAACATCTAATGTGAACTGTTGATCATGTATGAAACATGTAAGACTTATTTATTTATCATAAAAGCAATCTGAAAACATTATTTATCTTAAATAATAATACAAATAATAATCATAGAAAAAGAGACTTAAGTGCACAAAACTATGATTTATCCATGCTTTCAATAAAATAATAAATTTGATCTCATAGTTATGCTCTCACATATATAATATTTTATTTTTAGCATGAACTTAAAATTAAACTGTGTCAATAACACATAGCAAACATATAAATCCTATGCACATAGGTAAAAATAATAATAAAAGAATTAAAAAATTTGAAGTTTCCATCCCCATATTTTTAGACTCAAGGGAAGGTGATGTGGCCTCCAACCACATAATGGATTCAAAAATCAATTAACCTCACAATACATAGAACCAACTAAAGAATTCACTATAAAATATCTTCATTAATTTTCATTAATCAACAATACATTACATGTTCAAAAGGCCATGCCACATATGCATGCCATTACACACTCTCAATACTTGGCCAACATGCCAAGGAGGCTTCCTCAAAAAGATTTTAAAAAACCTATCATCATAAATTCCCACCATTCCAACCTAGCCTAACAAAATCAAAGGAAATACATTCATTTATAGATTTTACAAAGAAAGAGTGAGTGAAAAGAAACACAAAAGGGCCAGAAATTCATCTCACTCTTTCACATGGAAGTAATCTTTTCAAGAGACAAGGTGTATCCCAAGATAATCCATTCCACATGCTTCATGGGATCATCTTTGACCAAGTACAAAGCATCTTTAAAAAATTGGCACCACCTTCAAGTAAGGTCACATGGAAAAAGTAGATGCCAATCTGAAAGAGAGATCCATATTTCTCCACTTAACAAAAGCTTATGAAATAGGTAGTTTTGTCTTTTGAACACTCTTTTCATACCCCACATGATGAATGCAACCCATTACACCTAAGCAATCAATAATAGTGTTGTGGACACTTCACCAAAATGAATAGTGTCTATCAAATCATCAATGAATAGTGTAGCATGAATAATGTTTTTTCTATTTCATCATTCTCAATGTATGTTGTAACATCTTATGGTTTGACCGTTTGACGAAAATTATATATTTCTTTTACATTTCACATAATTATTTATAAAAAAAATATTTGATCCAATCCAAACAACTTTCCAAAATCTATTACTGAATAAATGAAATGCTAAACTAAAAGCTAAAATATAAAAATTATTAATTTCTTAAAAATATGGTGACTTGATTTATGGAAAAATCTTATTTCATTTATGGTCTCAATTATATGCATCAAATATTTTGGATTGCACACATAATAAGGAAATGTTGAAAACATTATATATGTTAATTTTACAAAATAATACAATGTGTACTAGAAAAAAAAATTAAATCTTAATGATGATCAAATAAAAACCAAAATTATTCATACAAGAAATAAACATTTATACTTAAAACTAATTTATAGGCTGAGTTTGGCTTGATCAATGGTGATCTTGGTGTAATTAAAACTTTAATTTATATAATTGATACTAAACCACCCTAGTTTCCAAAATTTGTGGTTACACATAAAAAAAAATATAGCCCTGACATAGGATCTAAATAAATCTTAATATATGAGATTGTCCCTATAATTTAAAGAGATCATTAATATTTTTCCTTGGAGGTCTAAAACACATAGATCGCATGTACCAAAATTATAAAATCAAACAATTCATATTAACGTTAATGAACGTTAAAGCCTAACTTTCATTACAATAAATATAGTTCAAGTCTAACAAACAGCTTTGTATTTTTCATCCTTTCTCTTTTGACTGGTATTCATTTAAATTAATCAAATTTTGTTGCCCTTATTTTTATGCCTTAACAAGTCTTTAAATTATATATGCATTGCTAACATGTAGACTTGGCTTGGATGGAAGTTTGTTTTTTAATATTTTCTCTTGCTCACTAGTCTTTATAGGGTTGACATTGATATATGCATGTCTGACTCAAGGTTTAGGACTAGAAGGAATATTACTATCTATTATTTTGTAAATTATATCCCAATAGTTATTTGAAAAAAACCGATGTTGATATATGCATGACTTAGTTCAGGACTTGGGCCAGAAGGGAGCTTGATATGTAACAAACTTATTTTATTGTGATGAGTTCTGAGTTTCATGTAACCAATCACAAGAATGTGACTGTATTTAACACTTTTAGTGTCTCCTTTACCCATTTTGGTTTAATAATTTGAATTCCTTCTACACTTTATATAGTTTAGGCTTCTGTAATGAACATACACATCTTTTTTAGTGTCTCCTTTGCCTATTTTGGCAAAGGAATTTAAGTTGCTTCTATACTTTATATAGTAAAAGCTATTGTAATGAAAATAGCCAACACCAAACTATTCATTACGATGAAACAACATCTCCCCAGTGCAAAAATTATAAAACTAATTTTAGTGATGTATGAATGAATATGCATAAGAGAGGAAGTGAAAAATAATTCTCAATCAAATGGAAGGGTAAAGGCAGATAGAAATAAAATGGGAAACTAAGTAAATAAGGGAATATCATTGTGTATGACATAGTGGAATTCATTCCTCGTGGCTGAATATACATTTGTCAAATTTATGGTATTTTAAATCAAAAAAAAGAAAAAAGAAAGAGAAAGAAAAGGTGGTAGTGATTTTATAGTTTAGTTTAGAGAATTTAAGCATGTACTATTTTTTTGAATAGTTACACATTAGTATATTTGTATGGAGAATACAATGCATCACAAATAATATTCTCAATGTCAATTGTGGGGTAAATTAAAAAAATCCTTCTAAGTTATTGGGTTTTTGTAAATTAAAAAAATCTTTCTAAGTGGTTTAGAATGCAAATGGATAATTATTATGATATTTTGAGAAACTTAAGAATACCAATTCCAAAATTTATATATTAAAATGTTTCAAATATTGAAATATTTATAAAGATATATTTTTTGAGACTTTACATGATATTACATTACCTCATGATATTAAATCAAATCATTATTCTTTTAATTATTAAAAAATTATAGGATAGTGAGATCCTAATTGATTTTGACATGGACGAATTACAAATTAAATATAGACCAAAATTACCCATGTACATTCATAATAAAAGATCAAATGTGTGCTTATAATTAATGGTTTGGGATTGCAAATTCTTAGTGAGACCATTGATAATGTACTCTGTCATTGTCATCATTCTCTTATAACGTTTACTATGAATATGAAAGGGTTTAACAATCAATCTAAAATGGCTAAAAAATAATTATATTGAACATAAAAATTGGATTGATTCAAACTATAACTACATAATGTATAGTGAAAGATAATGATGTTTCACTCATAGAAAAAATATTTCAATATAATTATCAAATAAATATTTTAGAAGAAATAAATTTTTAAAATATTTTTAAAAATCTAGATTCATTGTATCTTTTTAAATATAAGTAGACATCCAATTTTTGTGTAATTCCCTTTTCTAGAGTAATTTTTAGTTATTTTTGCACACTTTATTAAGTTTTATATTTTAATTATTTTTATGGCATTTTCTATCCCACAATATTATCTCTCCAACCTTTTGCCTTCCATATGTCTTAAAAATTAATCTATTTTATATTTTGAGGTTTACATTTTTTAACTATTTATATTTTTTTTTGAGTATTTATATCTCCCATGGTGGATTTGGGATCTACATGACTTTCATTGAATTTTCCTTATGCAAATTGAGTAGGACGTTGAATCTATTCTCTGTTTTTTTGTGAATCCTTTTACCCTATATCATATTTTTCTCATATCACTATTTTCTAAGTGTAAAAATTTATGCATTTCATAACTTAAAGAGTTGTATACATTTAAATCATAGTCATCTAATAAATACAGTTTAAATAAAAATCATATCGAAAGCATTTCATAAGATAGTTTCTTCAATTGATTAAAATGTTTTACTACATTTTAGAAGGAACGTTCACATTGAGACACCTTTAAACATTATTTAGGACAATCTATTATTTATATATTTGGTATAAACTCATTTTTTAACAATTCATAATTATATTTATTTTATAAATATTATATTTATAAAAAATATAAATAAATTAAAATTTTATTTTAATGAAATAAAGTAAAGTATATATATATATATATATATATATATATATATACTTATACTCACCAACTCTCAAACTATTGCCCAACAAAAATAAATCAATAAAATTATTTTTTAATTTTTTATTTGTTGATTATATGTTTTTCACATGTTAAATATAAACAACTTGGTATTTGCATGCCTAATTGCAAAATTTATTCACCAAGATATATATACGAGCTAGTATTTTTTTTATTTATATTTTTTTCTTAATAGAAACTTATACCCATTGACATAATTTTCTTAATATATATCCCATTTGCGGGGCTAAAAGTTTGATTACTGACCATCTAGTTCAAGTGCCAACAATGTTTAAAAGCTTGAAAAAAGGAGATTTTATCAAAAAAATTCATTTTATTTAGTTTTATTATTTATTTATTTTTTTCCAAAAAAATTTGAATGTTTATATTTTATGTTAGCTTATTCAACTTTCTTTAACCGAGAAAATTTATAAAACATTCATATTGAGTTTTATTTTTTTGGGTTTTCATATATGTGTTAAGTAATATTTAATAATTATTTAATTTAATTTTTTTTATTTTAAAACCATCTTCCGATAATTATCACATTATGTTTTGCAAAGAATAAAAAAGAAAATTATTTTTCGATCATCAAACCCTTGTCCTTAAGAAGGAAATTTCTGATTTGGGCCATTATTCTTACATAACACCATTAAAAGCATCCTATGATAATCTTGCAATATTTTTCAGAGATTTCCTATGGGCTAATGGTAAGCAGACTTAGGATTTAATAAAGTAGCTTGGAAAGTTTTTTGTCTCCTTCGAGTCAAAGGAGGCATATACATATTATTTTTCTCCAGGACAGCAGTGCACTATGTGATAGATGAGTTTTTTTTACATGGTTAAATGCCCCGATTATTAAAGAAATCTTCTTCAAAATTACATATGAATAGGTTCACCTTATGCCAAATCCAATTTAAAAACTTTGTCTTGATATGTTTCCACTTACCTTTGCCCTGGTCAAAATTAAGGTATTCTTTGTTATTCAGATTATTTTTAAAGCCTTTGATTTGGTTAAACCTATTCTCAAATGTATTTGTTGATTGATTTAAATTAGTGATTTTTTTCAATAACTATCAAAAATAATCTTACTATAACTCATGGTATTAAATTATTTTATTGTTTTAAAAAATGCATGTGTATTGTGCAAGATCTTATTTCTCCTCAAGATTGAAATCCATGTTTCAATATTCAATGTAAGTATAAGCTACTTATTTATTAAATGCCTTATATTTATTGTATTTAAGAAGTTGTTTGCAATGTTATGATGAACAAATTGGTGCTTCTATAGTCGATGGCATAGTGAAACGACAAGCATTTGAAATGTCAAACACCATTTAAACATTGTATTCTAAGAATTTTGTATTAAATTCTAAGACCATTTTATTCAACTCTTGACAAGTTAAAAAGATGGATTTTAAACTCTTCACCTTAAACATGGATTTCTGAGCTTGATAATATATAAGAAGCTAACCTAGAGCTTAACTAGCTTTATCAAATATTTCCACTTAGAGAGATCTCACTAAAATGAAATTTCTCATTTAAAATTTCATGTGTATAAAAAACCCAAGACATTAAAACACTATTTATAAACTTTTCAATAGGCCTAGATTGCATGACAATGGATCCATATCATTTTCTCTATTTGTCACCTAAAGCCCATCACCTAGAAGATGACTTTTGGTAGAGACTATGCTTAGTGTACAAATTACATTTATTTTATTTTATTATATTAGAGATTTTATAATTTTTAAAAATTAGGAATTCAACCATCTACAGCAATGAGAGTATATCACAATAGGTTTTTATTTGGGATTTTTTAATCTCCAAGACATCTTGCAGAGTGCACTTTTTATCTCCAATTTTTAAATAAATATCACCACAAATTTGAATAATGCAGGATGTATCATTATCGAGAGAGACATTTTCCAGTGATGATTTTTGGTTCAATGTGGAGAACCATTCCTTCCTACTAGTCATGTGTGATGTAGCACCATAACATATACCAAAATAAATTTAGATAAATGTTATCCTCATATATTTTAGTGATAAATATTTGATCATCATATAAATAATCATTAACATAGTAACCAACACTCACAAATTAGTGGAGTCCACACTTTCAACCAATCACATAAATCCATACCAGAAAGTATAATATAGAAAAAAAATCTCGATTGGTTGTCCAAGTAAAGTCAACTAATTTATGAGTGTTGGTTAAACTTGCCCCAATGAAAGATGCATAATGCTCATTAATATTGATCAAACATGAAAGCTATATATATATAGGTTTTATGAGCCATAGTCCATCACACCTAATACTTCATGGTGGAGAAAATTATTAAATGTCTACAAAAACCTACCTACCATTATTTACTAATACACTAGTTATTTGCTATTGAACACATGTATGAATTTCTAGACTATGAGCTAGTACTTATTATTATTCTAATACATAAGATCAAAGACCAACAATAGCCTAAATACTTTTGACTTGATCCCTTTAATCATCTATGTAATTAATCAAAAGTTCATGAATAAAACTTTATGCTACTTAAAGTTTATTAATTTTATTAAAGAATCAAGACCAAATTCTCCATGCAAAATCACAATAAAAGAGGATGTGTTGTGAGTTTTTATAATTATTTTTAAAAAACATGCATCAAAAAAACCCTTGAAAATCAATCCTTTGAAATTTATTTTATAAAAAAGATTTCTTCTTCATAATAAAACACATATTTATGTTAACTTTAAGAAATCTTCAAAAATTCATACTTTTTTCATATGCTATATTCATGTATTATTATAAAATATTATCTTATTATAACTTTGTTTCACTAAATTTTATAATATATTATAAACCAAATATAAATAATATAATACATTGTTTTTTATATATCATTTTAAAATATAAACATTTTTATTATGTTTAATATTTTTGATATTTTATTAGACATTTATAATTTAAAAAATAAGTAATGGCCGATGGAAACGACCAAATGAGGAAATCGAAATGAGATTTCATTACATTATATATATTTTTCTAATAACGTAAAACAAACCATGTCAATAGCCTTTTT
The DNA here is from genome assembly GCA_037957365.1 of Torreya grandis. Lineage (NCBI taxonomy): Eukaryota > Viridiplantae > Streptophyta > Pinopsida > Cupressales > Taxaceae > Torreya > Torreya grandis. Next base: position 2,614,512 of record JARHVA010000469.1, on the reverse strand, counting down.
TAACAACCTAAAACGAATTATGAAAATGGCCTTACGAAAACAATGTCACTAGGCTAAATTAATAAAAAGTTGATAATTGAAAAAATGATGTTTATATTTATTTATATAAATATATAATGATTAAAAATTAAATTAATAATGAAAGATATGAAGTTTTGACTGATAAAATAGGTAGTTGAAATTTTTTACAGTTTTTTTAATTATATTGATAATTATTTTTAAATATTTAATGTGTTAAGTTTTTTCAATTTTATCTTAATAAATCATTATTATTTTAATAATATTTATATGTAAAAAATTAATGATATTTTTGAAAGTCGTTTTAATATAATTTAAACAAATATTAATAAAATCTATATAAAAATCAATAATAATTATGTAATAAATTTTTATATAATTATTTTATAAATTAATATTTTGAGCATTCAATGGTTAATTGTCAAGATTTTGATTAATATCTTCAATTATAAAGAAAGTCATTGTCTTTAACTTCGAAAATTTTATTACATTTGATATATACATCAATATATTAAAAATGAATTAAAGTGAAAATAAATGGCAAGAGGTAATCATAATAAAAAATTTAAATTAAATTTGTTATATTCAAAGGTTCTCTAAATGTAAACAAATTTATGGCTGTGTCAGGTGTTATAAATTCAAATATTAAAACTTTTAAATTTTTAATTTTTATTTTTAAATTATAATGAAAATCTATTATAATCTTTTATTATTTTTATTTAAGTTTGAAGTTTTATTTTGGTAATTATTCAATCATCTTCATGTTTTATTCTTATTATATTTAATTTTTCTGATTTATAATCATATCCATTATATTCAATTAAAATAAATAAAACTCCAAAAATATAGATTTTGAACCATTGACTTCCTATATATTTTAATATTCAAAATTATTAAATGTACCATTTATTTTTACCAGGGACTTTAAAAATATTAATATTAACAGTTAAACACACGGAAAAGGTCAAGAAATTGAACGAGTCTTATTTCCAATATTCCATAAAAGTAACAATAAAAAAAAACCATGCCATTGCCTGTCTTTGTGTATTGAAAAAGTCAACAGGGGACGTTTTCTATTTATAATCTATATTGCTACAAGTGACAAGGGAAGTTTGTAAAAGCAAAAGTGTTTAATTAAATAATTGTTAAATTTTTCAGCGTTTACTACTACTGAAAACACATATGAGGAAAAAGAAATTGAGATTAAAACCCACTATAGACTTTCAATAAATTTTGATAGTTAAAAAGAGTTGAATAAAATCACGTAGAATGTCAACATTTAAAACTGTGGACATGAATTTTATTTTTTTCATATGTTAAAAGATGAGAGTTTGGATTTGAAAGTCAAAATCAATGGAAACGATGATATTAATGACTGTATTCGATGTCATTGAGAAGAATTCAACTGCAATATTGTTTGAATTTCTCCGCAATTGCTTTTCATTTATTTCCACCCAATAATTTCTTAGTTTTTAGCTCTCTTTGGCTAGTCATCGTTTGCCGAGAAATTGCATGTGTGTGATCATAATTTCTTAGTTCTTCCTCCTCCCACGGTATTATAGGCAATTTGGCCTTCGATGCCTTCATTTCGATTTTAAAGATTGTTGACGGTGCCCGGTCTTCTCCGTTTAAAAATTCCAAGTTATAACTTCTGTAAATTTAACCATAAATTCACTTCCGCCCTATTTTTTTAAGAATACAATAAATTTCCGAAGGCAGTGAGTATTCAATCACGAGGAATGACTTCCACTTTGTCATACCCCATGATGTTCACTTCCCTTCCTTTCCCTGTACGGTCTATATATACATAGTTAATATGCTCATTTTATTTGTATCCACCACTTCCCTTCCACTCAATTCTTAGTGAATTATTTTTCTCGTCCTCTCTCTTGTGCATATCCATTCTCACATCACTGAAATTAATTTTGGAACCGCTACAATGGGGAGAAGTTATTTCAACGTCACGACTGCTTTGCTGCTGTTTATTTTCATTACAATAGCTTTTAATATAGAAAATGCAGATGCAGCTCGAATCCTCACCACCCCAAAACATGATGAGGAAAAAGATTCTGCTCAGCCTAATCTCATGAATGGAGACATTAAAATTGTTATTTCCAACCACAGACCTGCAGTTGGAGATTGTACACATGCATTGAAGAATAAGCTACCTACCGGCCCAAGTCCTGGAGTAGGTCATGCATATACCAACGCCGGTCCTGTCAAAGCAGCTAATGATAGATCAGCCAGCACATTGAAGAATAAGCTTCCTTCTGGTCATAGCCCAGGAATCGGCCATGCATATATAGACGTCGGCCCTGTAAAGATTAGTGAGCAAATGATAATATTGAAAAATAAACTTCCATCTGGACCGAGTCACGGAGGAGTAGGTCACGCATACATAAATGCCAGCCCTGTTAAGACAGCCAATATTTGATTAGTTTGAATGATTTACCTTCTGGACCGACTCTCGGAGGAGTAGGTTAAACCAAACAAGAGAGGATTTAAAGCAACTGCAATTGAAGCAGCCTCTACGAGAGAGAAGTTGGATTAGAATGTGGAGACCATGTTTTGTAAATTCCGTTTAAAATAATGAAATCCTTTCTAACAATATATAGATGTAAATTACGGTTGAGTTTCGTCACATTGAACTTGGCCTCTGGAAGAGAAAGACATTCATTTGTGTATTTATTTAAACATCATAACCAAGCTCTAAGGCTGAATAGAAGCAAATGCAACCATGTTGTAAAAGCTATAATCAGTGTAGATCATATAAAAAAGCATCAATAGTTTAAACGTAAAACTGATAGTTTAATTTTAAAAGTATCTCAATCCTGCTACACTTATTTCATGAGCACTAACATCTCTCAACTTGATTCCCCCATAAGTCTTTAAATAAGAGTAGGAGTTGCATGAGCGAGGCACAATGCAAACATTAATAAAGTGAGAGAAATGAAGTTCTTCTTCAGAAAGGGAATGTAGTTCGTGTTATTCGTTTTTTTAATGATGTGGATATTTTCGCTCCATCTCTTATTCCTGTATATCAATCAAAAGATATACGAAGTGAAATACAGGATCAAACTCTTCACATTACAAATTAATTTAGGCTTTTATATTTATTAAAATATAAGTATCAATATTAATTGATTCCTTTTTAAATATTAATTGTTGTTACTGTTATAATTCAAATCATTTTTAATGGAAGTTATTTGAGGTTACTTTAAATTATAAGAGGGATATGCACAGGGTTATTTGTAACTTATGTTTAGCTTATATATTATTTCATATGTAATACTATAAATAATGTGAATTCAAATATTTTGGTTTTACTAAAAGTATCATTGACCAAGCTAGATTCAATTTAAAAATTGGTTGTAAGTATAATTTGTTGTCTCTTTTTAATGAATAATTTGTGTCTCCAATTAATCATATTTAATGATTTTAACTTTTCCTTATTATAAATTGAAGCTAAATTAATTATTGCATATAAATGAGTTGATAAACAAAATGAGAGTTTTTCAAAAGAACATGAGTTACTATATATTTAACACATTAATAATTTATAATTTTCAATTTTTAGTACAACATTTCATATATTTAATAGTAGATTTTAGAAAGTTAGTTATCCTAGATGAAATCCTTTTTTAAGAGAATTTTCACAATTTAATAACAATGTTGAAGTTGTGTTAAATGACTGAACCATATAATGTTACACTATATATTGATTTATCATCTAACATAAAACATATCAATATGAATAAGTATTTATTAATTATTAAAAAATAAAAATAAATAAATATTAATTTATATATATCTTGGTGAATATTGAACAAACATGTAATCAACAAAGATAATATATGCAAAACATATAATCAACAAATAAATAATCTAAAAAAAATGATTTCTTTTTATTTTTATTTTTTTGGGGTTGTAAAACTATAGTTTAAAAGTTATTAGAATAGTTAAAATATATATTAAATATTTATTTCATTTTATTAAAACAAAATTTTATTTTATTTATATCATTTTTAAAAATTTAATATTTATAAAATAAAATAATTATAAATTGCTAAAAATAAACTTATACCAAGTCCGTAAATAATATAAAAAATCACCAACAAATCTTTTAAAAAGTGTCTTATCCGTGCAAGAAAAGATGTCTTACAAATATATTGCATCCTAACGTTTAATAGGAATGGGTAGAAGCATAAATCCTACGATGATTATATTCTAAGCCAAAACTATCATATGAATTGTGTATGTTGACAAATTTTTAAAAATAAATAATTGAGTGCATAGTAATTGAATGATTGTAATAAAATAACACTCCATGTCATGTGAACAGTAAACCACGCACAATATGAATTTGCTAATATCAGTATTTAAAATTGTGTTGTAGAGAAATTACCCATTAATTAATATTTAATTGGGCAATCTGAATATATGCCTTATAACTAATAATAATATGTTTGTAATTAAAGACCAAAAGATTCAAACAATTCAGATTTCATCGAATGAAATAAATGAATGCTTATGTTTTAATGTTTTTATTGTTTTCTAAATAATATGTTTTATTATTTAAAACATGTATGTGAAATTTTTCATTTTGATTTGGGATATATTGATTATGTCAGTTTTGAATGAAGGATTAATGAAGTTAGCTCGAAAATATGAGTAATCTTTCAATCAATTGTAATTAAAATATTATTATAAATTGATAGTGGTTTAAATATAAATAAATATAAATAGATTTATTATTTTATTGATCAAAATAAATTTACATAATATAATATTTGTGTTGGTAATTTTTCATAATATATATGAAAAAGTAAAGTAATATAAATAATTGGTAAGACATTTTTACAAGAATTGTAGATATATATTATACATGTTAGAATCAAATCCCACATAATTATTTCATAGAATAAATATAATCTCATTCAACATTTTTAATTTCTTATTTTTTTAAATATGATAATCCAACTCTAATAACATATACTTAAACTCGCATTTCATATAAATGAATAATGTCACAATAACTTAAACTAAATAATAAAAAAGGTGTCTCAATGTTCATGCTCCTTCTAAAGTGTAGCAATGTCCATTAAATCTTACATAAATTCAATTTAGCATAGTAAAAAAATATCAATAAAATAATTCTAAAGTGGCTTGATTTGTTTTCAATTGTGTATATAAAAAAAGTGATTTCAATCAAATTTACCTCTTGTGAGCCTTAAATGCATGTCCTTAAATAAAATATAATATAAAATAATCTTTTCAAAAAGTGTCACAATATTATTATATATTATACTATGTATTTTTTAATTATATGAGATATGATATTTGTACATAATTAAATTATATTTACTACTTGAGTAATAGAATTTGTAATTGAATGTTTTGTTATACTTGTACATAATTAAATTATACTCATTATTTGAGTGAAGAGAAATTGCAACTAAAAGTTTTGTTACAAAAATATTAAAATGAATCCCATTTATATTTTAAACATTGCATCGATTAGAGGTATTTTATACATCTTTTTATTTCATTGTAAATAATATGATGTATTCCACAAATCTATTATTTAAATATTAATCATGTTTTTTAAAAAAATAAAATAAAATATGTGTAAGAGATTTATTTTTAGAATCCCCTTAAAAATGTGATATATCTAAAATAAAATAATAAAATATGTAACAAAGATATAAAAATATAATTAGAAAATAATGATGACTATAAGTTAATAATAACAATGTAACCAATTTTGGTGGAGAATCACGATGAAGAAGAGGGCAGTCGTGCCCTAGCTTGTCTTTGTCGTGTTAGTGATTGTGTAGGAGGGGTGGGAGGATCGATTGTGTGGGGGGAGAGCTATGAATTCCATTGTTGTGGACTGTCCAAGGAAGGGAGTGGTTATGGCTCAGAGTGAGCCTTCTAAGACTACACCTGGTAGGAGTTTTCACGAAGCAGTGGGCTTGAATATGCCAGGATAGGAAGCAAGAACATTTGAAAATGCATTCTTTTCTCAGACTACAAGTGCGATGGATTTGAGCTCACCTGGGGGATCTCAGATCATGAAGATTAATGGATGCCTAGATCGGTGCAAAGAGAGACCCAAACTGGTAATCCCTTTTGATATGATCTCTAAAGATGTGGAATATTACTCCAAGCATTCGCTGTATTACAAGTTTTTGGGATTGAGAGTCTCCCTTCAATTTTTAGAGAGTTGGGCTCAGAGAGTGTGGGAACCAGAGGGAAAAATGGAGGTCACATTGCTTGCAAACAATTTTTTCATGGTTATGTTTCTTTGCTTGGTTGATCAAAATAGGGTTTTTGAGGGTGGGCCCTATTTTTATAATCAGGTTGGGCTTTTCGTCAAACCATGGCATGCAAGATTTAATCCTTCTGAGGAACTGCCAAATCAAGTTTCGGTGTGGGTTTGGTTACTCAAATTTTCTATAGAATGTTGTCGAGAGGATGTTCTTCAAATGTTAGCTTTGACGCTTGAAAGGCCGGTGGGGTCTTCAACACAAACCTTAGGTAAGAAAGTTATGACTTTTGCTCAAATTTTCATGGAAATTGATTTGAGTAGACCACTGCGAGATGCGATGGAGATGAGTGCAGGCTCATATTCTTGGGTGCAATAATTGGACTATGAGACCCTTCCTTTCAGGTGTCACCTTTGTCATGAATATGGCCACCTAGTGCGAAGATGCTTGAAGGCCAAGCCAGTGGAACAACAACCTCTGCCTCCTCCTAGTATCACTCCTGGTGCTAATAAAGGGAAGAAGTTTGGTGCTGGTGAGGGCAAAGATGTTGAAGGTTTTGTTCAGGTGAAAGCTCAAAACTAAAATAGCGGTTAGAAGAGGACCCTTATGGAGCGACAGGATGAGGATACTTTTAATAAGTTTGAGGTCTTAGATGAATTGGGCCAGCAAGAAGTTAACCCAAGATTAATTAGTGTAGAGCAGCTTGCGGGGGGATCTGGACCAGAGATTAACTCTTCCACACCTCATTATGCTCTTCATGAGGAGTCTGCCTTTACTATGGTCACGAATGGGCAGACAAGAGAACAGATGGTTTTGGAGACAAATGGTGATCTGGGACAGAGTGTAGAGGACGTGGGTCTTCCAACACATAATGTAGTTATAGAAATAGATAAGCGAGGTAAATCTTCTCCTCATCTGGGCATTCTTCAAAAAGATGGTAAGAAGGGGGTTTCAGAGAAAAGTGTTAAATTGGGACGAAAGAAGGACATGGAGAAGATTAAGATGATTGGGGAGACTTTGGTAGAGTTAGGTACTGTTAAGACCTTAGATTCTCACTTTTTGACTCCTCCAAAATGATCATTATTTCTTGGAATGTAAGGGGCTTGAACAGCAGCCCTAGACAAAAAGTTGTTTGGGAACTAGTTAGAAGTCATTCTCCTGATGTTCTCTTTCTTTAGGAGACTAAGGTTTATATGGAGCATATGAGGAGTATCACACCTAAGTTATGGAGGATGGTATATGTTAGTGCATTGGAGCTTAGGAATCTTCGGGGGGTGTGGCGTGTTTTTGGAACCCATAAAAGATCCAAACTATGTCTTGGATTTCCTTTAAGTCCCCCTTATCCATGGTTGCTTCGTGTATTGAGTCAAGTGAATCTATCCTTTTTTCTAATGTCTATGCTCCTATAGATTTCCAAGGTAAACTTCTTGTATGGAATAATATTCACTTAGTTCGTAGACTATTTCCTTACCTACCATGGATTATTGCTGGAGACTTTAATGATATTCTTGATTTAACAGAGAAATGGGGAGGTCATGCAAGACTGGAGCCCTCTTCTATATTGCTTTGGGATAATATTTTAGCACTCAATATTGTGGATATCAAGCCCAACAATGGTCACTTTACTTGGAACAATAGAAGGGTGGGTGATAGGTACATTGCTTAGCAAATAGACTAATTCATGACCTCCTATTATTGGGTGGGTGGATTGTGGTCTTCTAGCTTGGAGATATTAGATTGGAGAGGTTCATATCATTGGCCCATAAAGCTTTTCATTTCTTCAGCCCACTTACCTCAGAAGCCACCTTTCAAGTTTTAGCTCATGTGGCTCAGGGACCCAGACCTATTTGGATGAGTTGATGAATGGTGGAGGGTAAGTAGGCCTATTGTTGGTACAACATTGTATATTTTTGCTAAGCTACTCCAATTTATTAAGTACTAGCTCAAACGATGGAATCGACAAAGTTTCAGGAACATCTTCTAGGTAAAAAATGAGGCTCAAATAGAGTTGAACGACATTACTAGATTCATTAGGGAGGAGGGGATGTCTGAGTTTATGTTGAGGGAGGAAGCTAGGGCTTTAAAAACATTGGAGAAATGGGAGCTGAGAGAGGAAATCTTTTGGAAACAAAAAGCTTGGATTGAATGGCTTCAAGAGGGGGATAAGAACACCACCTTCTTCTTCAATTCGGTGAGAGCTAGACAACATGGTAATTTGATAGCATCTTTGGTGACGGATAGGGGGGAGGTTATCTCTTATACGTAGGGTATCTTTAATGAAACAGTGTAGTATTTTGCATCTTTATTTAAGGACGAAGCACAAGGGGACTCGGCTATAGAGGCACAGGTCTTCTCATGTATTCCTTCTTTAGTTTCTCTAGAAATAAAAGAGCATCTTATGAGTGCCATATCCTTGGAGGAGTTAGAGAGGATTATTTTCCTGATGCAAAAAGGAAAGGCTCCTAGTCTAGATGGCTTCTTGATTGAGTTCTTTTAGGAATTTTAGGAAATTATCAAATTAGATGAACAAGCAAATTCTCTGGGCCTTGAACTCTACCTTCTTGGCTCTCATTCCCAAGGGGGAGGGGGCTGATTAGCTGAGTCAATTTTGCCCCATTTCCCTTTGTAATGTAACTTATAAAATTATATCTAAGTTGATTACTGAAAGGTTAAAAAAGTGGCTTCTAGCACTAATTTTTGAGGAGCAAGGTGGCTTTGTGGAGGGCCATCAGATTCTAGATGGGGTGGTGGTGGCTATAGAGACTATCCATTCCATGATCAAGTCCAAAGATAAGGCTATGTTTATCAAGTTGGACATGTCCAAGGCCTATGATAGAGTTCGTTGGTCCTTCCTCCAGAAGGTCTTGGGCACCTTTGGTTTTGAGGAGGATTAGATCCGCTGGGTTATGAGTTGTGTGAATTTGACTTCCTTCTCAGTTTTGATTAATGGCAAGCACTCTAATCTCTTTGGGGCCTCTCAAGGTCTACGATAAGGAGACCCTCTCTCTCTCCTTACTTGTTTCTTCTTTTGGCAGAAGGCTTGGGTTGGTTGATCAAAAGGAATGTTGATGGTGGCGTTATTTAAGGCTGACAATGGGGAGAGGGCCTTCCTATACAATCTCACCTATAGTTTGTGGATGACATGGCTTTGATGGGCATGGCTACTATTAGGAAGGCATTTAATATACACAAAGGCTTGGATGCTTACCTTGCTGCCTCAGGATAGGCAATTAATGAGGGCAAGTCTTCAATTTTTTCTTCAACACTCCACCCTTCATTCAATGAAGAGTGGCTCATATTCTCAGGTTTCAAATTGGGAGTCTTCCATTGCTATATCTTGGGATCCCTGTCTCTGCTGGCAGGTAGTCTAAGGAGTTGTGGTAGGCGATTCTGGACAAGTTATGAGTCAAAGTGAATCATTAGACCCATCGTTGGCTATCCTTTACTGGTTGGGTCTAGTTAATTCAATCAGTGGTGCAAGATCTTCTTCTCTATAGGTGTATGTCCAGGTGGCATCGATGAGCTTTGTTAGGGACCTTGATTCCTTAGTAAGATAATTTTTATGGGCTAGTAATTTATCATCAACAAAGTGGAGCCTTATTAAGTGGGAGGTTGTTTGTAGCCCAAAAAGGTTTGGTGGTCTTGGATTACAACAATCATTGCTATTTGGTACTGCTCTAACAGCCAAATTATATTGACAATGGTGTGTGGAATAGGACCGGGTGTGGGCCAGAATCTTATTCCATAAGTACTTTTTTGGAATCCCTTAAAAGGATATCCCATGGTATAGCTTGATAGGGAAAGGCTCAGCAATTTGGACTACTCTCAAAAAAGGAGTTGCACTAATTAAGAGGGGCCTATTCTAGATCTACAAGAGGGGTAAAGGCACAGTTGTGTCATGACTCTTGGGATGGCTACCCTCCCATGGTTATCCAATATCCTCACTTGAGTATTTTGTCCCAGAGGTTCTGTGAAGCTGGGTGGACTAGGGTGTGTGACTATAAGTCCCTTTCCCTTCATGGGCAGGTGGCAAACGTGAGATGGAAGACCCCATGGGAGTGGCCGATTCTTGGGTTGGAGTTAAAATGTGTGGAGCTGCATTACATTCTGTCTTGTCGTAGTTGAAGTGTACTTATGGACAGTAATGCATTAGCTTGGTCCCCTAATCCCAAGGGTAAGTACACTGTGTCTTCTGGTTATCAGGAGTTGATTTCTCAGCAATATGAGGGGGGGAAGTTCATTGGTGAAAAAAAGTCTGGAACAAATTCTCTTGGCTGAAGTGTAATTGCTTTATTTAGACTTTAGTCTGGAATAGATGCTTGACTTGGGATAATATTCGAAAGAGGGGCTTTGTTGGCCATTCGAGGTGTGTTCTTTGTAGTAGTGAGGAGGAAGATTCTTCACATCTATTCTTCTATTTCCCCTTCACTCTAAAAGTATGGCATTTCTGGTGGGACATGTGGAGGTGCCAGTGTATTCACACAACTTCTCTGGTAGATTTTTGGTCGAGCTTGGGAAGACCCCCCTCTTCAACTTCTTTCTTGTAGGATGCTTGGTATGCTGGACCTATTTTTTTGCTTTGGCAAGTCTAGCTAGAAAGGAACCGTAGAATTTTTTTGGATGAAAAATTGAGGATTCATCAGGTTTGGATTAGAATTAAAGGAATGATCCAAGAAACTATTGAAGCTAAGAGTGAGATTATTTTGTTGCTGGAGAAAGGTGATGCTAAGATGGTAGATAGGTTTGGCATACAAGGGATATCTCTAGCCTCAGCTTGCGTCAGGAGAGGTAGACAGGGGAAACATAAAGTTCAATGGTTGGGGAAATTGCTGCCCCCACCCACTGGTCTTTTAAAAATTAATATGGATGGATCTTCCAGGGGTAATCCAAGGTCAGCTGGGATCGGTGGGATTGGTATAGATTCTTCTGGATCAGTGGTTTTTATTTTCTCAGCTAATAACGGAGTATAGACTATTAATAGGATGGAAGGCTTGGCTATCTTATATGCTTTGAAGTGAGCTTATGCTTTAGGGTGGAGGAGGGTGATTTTTGAAGATGACTCTCAAGTCTTGATTAATTTGCTCCTTGAGAGGAAAATTTTAGATATGAGCTGGCAATTGTCTATGATAGTGCAGCAGATATTACAGATTAACTCCTTAATGGATTCGGTATCTTATGCCCATATTCCAAGGGAATGGAATAGGGTGGCTGATTGCTTGGCAAAATGGGTGTCAAAAGATATAGATGGTCATAAGGTTGATGAGTGGGAGCAGATGCCCTATGAGTTATGTAAAGAACTGGAACAGATTCTTGTAGAAGATGTAAGCGGTATTGAGGCGTGATGCTCTTGTTCTTGTTTTTTTAGTGGTCGATGGTATGCATTTGTTGTGTTGTATTCAGTTGTTCTAAGTTTTAATAAATTTTTACCCCTTTTTATTTAAAAAAAAAACAATGTAACCAATTTTTCACTAAATAATACCATGAAAATCTACTCCCAACTCCCAATAGTTTGATAAAAAATAAAAAAGAAAGGTATTATTTAAATGAAACATTATAACATGGCATTTGTCAATTGAAAAAATAAAAAAATATATATATATAATTTTTTAAGAAAAATATTATGTATATTTTAAAATATTATTAAATAATTGTATTACATAAAATCTTTAAATATCATAATAAATTTATAATTGTTAGATATTATCTTCAAATATTTTAAATATTTTCATGATTCATTTAATCAATAAATTTTTAAAATAAAACAATATTCATCACTTAAATTTTTATTATATATTAATTTTTTTTAAATATTAAATTTGCAATGCTATGAATATATTGATAAAACCTTTTTAAAATATCAATTTCCATTACTAACACACATTCATTTCACTACTCATAATAAGGAAAATTAATTTTTTTTAAATTTAGTTTCAAGAAAACATTACATCATACTTGTTCAGAATATCAATTATATTATATATTTTTGCAATCACAAAACTAATCCTTATATGAACATAATCACTTAGACAATCACTTCATAAACATGATGTACAAAGGTTATTGATGTACTCAAACCAAATAAGGATACTTTATTATTTTATTTTGAAACATTTAAAGGGAAATATTCTAATAATTTATGTTTAAATTTAGTAATATATATGATAATTTAATTTATAATAATTATAAAAAAATTATTCATAGAGTGTTTTCTTTGCATCCTATTCTTTCACACCTGCAACCCATTCTTAATTTATGAGATAATACATTCACCCGACCAAAATCCATATTTATAAAAACTTATCAAATATTGATGTAAAAAAATATGTTGTTTATACAATTATTCATATTTCATTTCATATAAATAAATATACTTATTTTCCACATTAATAATAGTAGTAATTTTCATCTAGCAAACAATATTTTCCATGGCTATAAATCCATTTTTTCTAACTAAATCAAAAGAATAAATGGGATTGCATAACTCACATCCATGTGATGTCATCAAGCATCCATGGCCCTGATCAACCATCAAGTCCAAAGGATATCTCAATGATTAAAAAAAAAATCAAAGAATATTTAATGACAAAATAAATATTTATATATAATTGTTTGTATACATATTGGCTTGAGATTAAGTAAAAATAATCACACAATAGACAACCAAATATTACCATAAATTTAAACTATAGTATTTTAATTTTTAGGGTATACTCTAATCATGAAATAGTTCACAATTTGAAGCATTATATTATTTTAGAACAAAAACATTAGGGAAACTATCATACCTCCCCGCTCTAACTTAAGGTTCCATCTAAGTTGATTCTTACACCCATAAGTATAGGAACTATCCAGTAAACATCCAAATCCTTCACATTATTTTAGCATATTAATTCAAATATTTCTAACATAACAATTCATAAATTATTTCAACATTATGTCTTAAGTTATGCATAGTTTTTTAACACTATAACTCCAATACTACAAATTTTACCATATAAAGAAAGCATAGATCCTACCTGAGTACTTCTACAATTTATTTTCCAATGGCACTATTATAACCAAATTTTTTACCTTAGGAGAAATTTTTTCAAGCCTCTCTAAATTTGGTGAAACATGGGATTAACCCTAGACTTGTGGGTTGTCTATAATAGGGGTAAACCTCTAGATTGAAGGGCTAACTACCCTTGATGAATCACTCAGGATCAATTTCATTACTTGATTGCTTTGAAAATGGGAAGAAAGAACTGAAATAAACCTAATTATAGTGGTGATGAACCAAAAAAAACTGACCACTACCACACATTGAAAAATTCACTAAGTCCTACAAGATAACATGAAAATACACACATCTTAGACTGAACCTATTGCATCAGTGTTTTGTAGATGGGTAAGGCATTATAAGGCTAAGAGGGAAGACTAATTCCACTTAAAAACCCACAAGAGACCCTTTAAGACACCAAATAGAAATTGAAATAAATAAACAACCACGTGAGGGAAGATATATAGGACACAAAGAAGGTGACATATATCTACACTTGATAAGATCAACGATTTAGATATTTATCACTACATGTAGCCATAAAATGAGGTAAAAACTTAGTTTTTTTATTGATTAAATGTATATAAAATGGGTATGGATTCATGATACCTAGGTAGAGGATGCAAACTTAGCCAAAAATGGCTCAATATATAGAGAATGTGAGAGAGAAGAGAGAGAGGTGTGGTAGAAGATGTGTGACAAGTGTCCATGAGAGTTAAAACCAGAAAAGGAGTTATGAGATATTCCAATAGACCTCAAAGGATATGTTTCTCACTCCTAAATCACATTGAACATTCCAAGTGGCATGCGGGTTACAAGCTTGCTTGGCACCTTGACTAGCTCCTTTGAAATTGCCCTTCTTTGTATGAAAGGAGTGAAAAATGGACCTTAAAATCATGAATTCACCTTGAAATAATCTTAACCCACTATTTTAACATCTTATATGTCTTAATAAACTCCTTTGGTTTTCTCTTCTATCATTCAAGTACATAGGTCTCTTGTAACTCTTCATTTCCCGCACCTAGTTTGGTCCAAGTGGCCTAAAACTCAAGTTCATATTATTCATCTCTTTAAAACAATATGAATGGTCTTAAAATATGTTTTCAAGTTTTAAAAAAACATTTTTGGTTATTGTACCAACTCACAAAAACTCATTTTGCTCATTAAGCCTTTAGTAGGCCTAGTTTCCTTGTAGCCTATTTTTTATATAAATATCCTCATGTGGGATTTTTATGGACTATACTAAAAAATAAGGGAATATTATGTGACCATATATTTAATTACATATCCATACCAAATTTTATCTTCATACTCTAAGTAGAAGCCCATTTTTTTACCTTTCTCTTCTACCAATTAGGCATGTTTGCTTTGGACCCTATTTTCTTGCTCAAGACATCTGCCACACATGTGAAATCACCTAAAATTATGTGATTAAATTTATCTACACCATAAATAACCTCCATGTCAATTTTGGGGTTATAAAACATTGTGCTTACAGCCAAACCATGAAATGGCCAAAAATAAGCCCTTCACAAACCTGTTTGGATTGCCCTAAAAAATGGGACTAATTTGATCATCTCTAGAATATAATTTATAAGTTATATTAAATTTAATATTTATTAAAATTCCCAAATGACTTAATCCCATGATTTAAGATCTCTCCCCTTCTTAGAACTCTTATAAAACACCAAAAATATGCAAAAACATGTTATGTTGGGCAATCCATACTAGGGATGTCAGCATGAAACTACATAATAATAACTTATTTGAATTCCTAAACAACATAAAATAATTTTAAGGATCAAAATATGTTATTATATGTGATTTTTAGGTCTTTCTCTACAAACTAGTCACAACTGGGGTTTTAGGAGGGTTTAAAACCTGCTTGTGGTCTTAACAAATGTTCATAAATAAAATATCATTAAATGACCCCATTATAATTGTAAAACCTTTTTATTATACCCCTTAAACTATTCAAAAATTATTAGACTCCCATGCAAAGTGTGAGTAATGGTATGATCATCTGAAGTTGTTATTTGGGTGGCTTGTTTAGTGTTTCTCAAGCCCAAGAGAGGTCTACTTCAAGTTCTAGGTATTATAAGTTAATCCCACTATTTTTAATATTTCATATACATATAGAACATTGATTCACATGATTCCACAAGATTTTTAAGTGTTGGTTACCCCTATGTGTGCTCATGATACACTGGTCAGGGTGTGCGGTTAAACAGCCTATCTTCTCTTTGCTAGTCCTCAAGGGCCTTGGAGTGAAAACTAAAGTTTTTATCCTCATATAACCAAATCACTAGTTTTGAAACCATAGAGTACCCCAAACATATCTACAAGTTTGTGTTTGACTATGTATATATATGTATTTTAAATGGGTTTACAATATTTATGTTTTAAGAGTCCTCATTTCCATTGAACCTTTTCAAACTTATTCTATGCCATTGGTGATATTTGAGAAGTCATTTGAAACCTTGAAACTTTATACTTTCCTCATTATCCCCTATCTCAAGACCAAGTCCCTATTAGGTTGGCTATAGGTATTAATTAGGGTAGCTTAATTGTGTAATGACTTTATTTGACCTTAAAAACAATCCTTTAACTTCTCCATATCTCAACCATGTCATTTTTGATATCTTAGGCACTCCTCAAATCCCTAAAAACTTCAATATCATTAACATCTCTATTTAAGTCAATCTTAGTTGATTGTATGTGACTCCAAGATGACTTGACTTTATTTTATCCCTATTAGGTATTTGTACCAATCTTCAAAGTTTTCTAATGACTCTTTCTCATATTTTTGATGGCTTAAGGCATTCTCAAATCCCTATAAATCTAATCTCTTCAAATCTCACTGTCATTCTTTATGTTCAAAGCATACTTCCTCAAGTTGACTATAGGTGCCAACTTAGAGAGTTGACTATGTTTTTAGTTTGAGACCTTACCTTCTTAGCTTAGTGACCTTTAAATGATTTTAAACTTTTTTAAAGATCCCAAATGGGTCTCAACACCTCATACATGTTCTGTTAACTTTTTTTAACCTAAAAATAGGCCAACTTCTAAGTAGGCCTATAGGTGCTCTATTAAGGTCAATAATGTGTATTGGGTGTTTTAATGTCCTACTCTCTCTATGTTTGAGCATAATTGAAGACTTCCATTTGAGTTTTATCATCTCCTAATACCTATATCTCTTTACCTAGGCCTAGAAAAAATTGGTCTTATCTGCCTGTAGTTAGCATTTAGAGGGTTTTTGATTGTATATTGAAAAGCTTGGACCTAGTCTTGTCATCACTGATTTATATTGTAGACTTCACCATTCACATTTACTTCTCCAATGGACATTGATCTTGGTTGAGTATTAAATTGGGTTTATATCCTCTCTCAGCTATTGAACCTCATCTCTTAAAAGGAATGGTTTTTAGATAGCCCTATAGGTGAAGCTTTAAGACCTAGGACTGTATACTGAGTCTTGAACCATCCAACCCTATCAAGTCACCTTTTACTTTATTATTATTGTTTCAAGGCCTCACATATCTTAATTATAATTCTTAATACCTTATATCCATTTCAAGTAACCTTCAAGATATTCAAATGATCTATATGAATTGCACGTATAATCAATCCATGTGTATATTCTATGCAATGAAAATTTGAGCCTCTAGTCAATTGGAAACAATGTGATAGAGGCAGTAGGGTATTCAATACCATGAAGGAATGAGGATATGTGAAAGGTATTTTCCACCATCCAATCTATTCTTATAGTCCACACAACATATATATGAAGGAAACAATAAGCTCTCATTGGAGAAGTGTACATTTGGACTCCATTTTGAAATTTTCTTCACTTTCAAAAGTATAATTTCATTTTTTAACCTCACACTATGATTTATCATTAGAATTTTATCCAATATTGACAGTCAAACTTCCATTATACTCTTCAAATGCATATTATGTCTCCCAAAGAGTAAATGCTTAAAGAATATGGACTAAAACACATCTGAAGAAAAATAGCAATGATTATATGAAAGTGAGGTATTTTCCATGAAAATTGAATCACTATAAACCTCTAATAATCACTATCATGAAGATAAAATAGAGACTTGTAGCATAACTCATTAGACCAACTTGTACACTAGGCCATTCTTCCTCCTAGTGAAAGTAACTCACAGAGATGAATTGGCTAATTAAAACACCATTAATATGACCTCCGAAATTTATAAAACCTATCATAAAAAACATTCCTTTCCATTATTTTTTAATCTATAAAAACAAGTGCAAGAATAGACCCCTCTCAGACGAGTAAGCCATAGTGACCTGATGTCACTCTTAACATTTTTTAATAAATAATAAGACATCATTATACAAAATAGTTCCACTTATTTTAATATCATTAGGACCCATAACAATGGAAAAAAAATAGATCTTAACTCTTTCTCTCTTGGTCATACCATCCACTTTAATTTTTGCCTTTCTGAGTTTGTGAAGGCAATAAGGAAGGAGAAAAGGTGTATGGAATATCAGCTCAACTTTAAAAATGGTATAAAGATATTAAATGACATGATTGATCTAAATAAACACTTAAAACCCATTTTTCAATTGAATAATGATCCTCCAAGGCTATATAAGTGCTTGAAAAGTATCATTATTTAAATTTGGGAGGTTAAACCTACAATTTTTTTAGTACATGACTTATGATAAACATTATATGACATATCTATGACACTATTCATCTTTTTAACCTTCTTTAAATCTTCTCTTTTTATATTGGTACATCCAACCCTTCCAAATGGGCTAAAAGGTGGTAAAAATGTAATTTTTTGCATATAGGAGCCAAAAAAATGATAGAGCATGATAATATTATCTAAATGACATCTAAATAAACTTTTGGAATTACTCTATACTATATTATACCTTTGACTTAGTTTGACTATGTTTGACCATGTACTTGACCATACGACTAAACAAGTGAACATAAGACCAGAACTTAGACAAAGCTAGATAAGGACACATATGACCACATGGGACTCTTTATGACCATTTTAGACCATGAAAATACCATATGAACACCTTATTAAAGTTTTAATTTAGATGGGTTGACCTATTTTGACTTGGGGTCAAGATTTGGTCAATAATATGACGAATCATAGGGGTAGCATGCTTGCAATGCTAATGGACTAGTAGCCTTATCCTTCCATTGGGATATGGAGTCAATTGCACTCTAAAAAAATAAGATCAAACCTTGACCCTTGGCCAACAAGAAAACTTTATTACCTTAACAACACACAAAATCAAGACACACACATGTGTTAACTAAGCACTTAGGAAACACAATAAAATAGAAAACAACTAGCTATATACGACTAATCTGGAGACAATTCTTCCTCCTAGATCAAATGGGAAACTGGCACCATCATTTGATCCATGATATGAAAGAGGACATGAAATGAATTTCCTTTTGAGATTTGGTTTTGACGTATTCAACTCTTTCATACTTGTTAATCTTCTTGGCATGAATTCCAATGCAACAACAATAGATACAAACATATCACCTATGAAGGTGAATTCTTCTTGTGAATAAATAATCTAAATCTTCTCATGAGACTCCCTAACTTTAACCTTGTTCAATACTACCTCACCAAAGCATTTTTATTTAACCTCCATGGTATTTTGAATGAGATTAAGCTTCCCATAAACTGATACAATATCATCAAGCTCTTAAATGAGATTATCATACTCAACCTAATCCTTATCATCATCTTAAATGAAGACATCTTGAATAATCTCTATTTACATGGTATTCAACTTTTCAAGGACCTTCAATATCTTAGAGGAGATCAATGTGTTATTTCTAATCATCTTTGTCTTCTTCCTCTTCAACAACCACAACTTCTTGAACTTAATCTTCGTGCTCATTGAGCACTTCATCAAACTCAACTTACTTAATTAAAGAGTATTCAATCTCAAGGCTAGTTTTAACTTCATCAAGTTTGATACTTCGGAAGCTAGCATATAGTTCTTCAAGAGGCAATGCATCTTTGATAATGTCTTCAACTTGACCAACAAGAGGTGTAGGATTTTGAAGGGGTTCAAACTTTTCATAGGTCCCATTGGATCTTTCCCATAAGTCATATTGTTCCGTGGATTTAATAGCATCTTAAGCTTCTATTAGTTTTTAAAAATTAACCTCTTGATGTTGCTCATGAGTCTCAACTAACTCAGCTGATATGATGTCTCTTTCAAGCACCTTCTCTTTCATGCCTTGATCAAAATCTTCATTGGTAGTTTTAACTTGATCTTGATTATCTTTTTATTCACTAAACAAAATGGATTTATTCTTATCTTCATCAAGGGGATTCCCAATAGTGAACTCTTCATCATAGGCACTTAAGTCATCTTCTTAACCAACTACAACTTTGGCTTGATCTTCTTCAGTTATCTCCCATAGAATGGGTTCTCCTTTAAGAAAGGGTGAGGTGGGAGGGTGTTGAACATGTTCATGGGTTAGAGAGGGAGTATGAGGTGTGATGGATGGTTCATGAGTGGGCTTGGGAATGAGTTGTTTTGAAGGAAATCTTGGAGAGATAATAGGTTAAATTGAACAATGGAAGGGACATCTTCTTCAATAAGAACTTCATTTTCCTCATAGCCTTCTTGAGGATCTTCAACAGATGAAAATTTTTATTACACCTTCTCAACTAGAATATCATTCTTATTTTTAATACACTTTTAAATAGACCTCCAAGGTAGACAAGTTATAGGTTCTTGAGGATATGGCAATGGGACTTGATTAGGCACAAAGTTTTCATTGTCTTCCATCTCTTGGTCTTGTCTCTCTTCAAGTCCTTTTATCTTCAAGTCCAAATCTTTGATTTCCCTATCTATATCGTCTCAAAATAGCTTTTTGTGAAGGTTATTAGTGGCCTCATGAGGATAAGTATCATAAGAAGGTTGATATAGAGTATAAGAGATCTCTTAAGGAGGGGTGGGAGAGACTTGCATGGTTCATATTTCCATTTTCATTAAACTCCCCAATCTATACTTATTTCACCTTTCCCACTCCAAGACTTTACTACTTGATTCCATCTTGGAATTTTGGAAGACTCCTTGAGGGTTCCTTGAGGAAGATAAGTGGAATGTTGGCTTAATCAATAGCTTATTCTACAACAATATTATTTTCTTTTTGAATACTCTCTTGGATTAAATTCAAAGAATGGAAGGTTTGAGGAACACATGGAAGAATTGGAACACTTGGAGATTCACTTGGAAATGTCTTTTTGGTGAACAATGGGTGGCATGTATGAGAATTGAGATGGAGCGTAAGAAGACACATAGGGCTGATGGAACTAGACCTGTTATCCTTCATGAACTTTCAGCGTATCTTCTATCCTTTGAATGAGACCACTTACATCCAACATTTCACTTAAGAGGCTTTGCCAATTTTCTCTCTAAATAGGTGTCCATTCTCCTTTCAATACCTTCAATGAGTCTCTCATGTCATGAATTAGATGGTTATGAATATATTGACCATGTTCTCTTTGAATATGAAGGTCTAAGATGTATTTCTCACAGCCTAAAAGAGTTTTCTTCAAACTTGAAATGTATTGGTTTGAGGGACAACTAGAGACATCTTGAGCTTGAGAAGGTTGTTCATATGCAACATCATGTCATGTAGAGGAGAAATATGTTGACCATAAGATTGATATGACTCATAAGGAGGGTAAAACTCTTGAGAAGGCTATGGAAGCACATATTTGGGGTCATAACCAGGTTGATAAAGAAGGTTATATGGCTAGTATGAATCATGACAAGGCTGATAAGGAGGTGTATAATAAAATTTCTCATCATATCCAACCATACCAACTTCAATAGCCAAATGAAACATAAGATATTTAAAAAATTATTTTAATAATAAGTACCTAGGCTCCTTATAACTAGTTGATTACATTCAAAGTTTCCATTAGTGCTTGCTCGAGTTCTTTCAAAGGCTGATAGGTAGAAGAACACACTAAAAATCCTTCAACTCTTTTGGACCTTATGTCCCACCAACCATGATGAAACTATTATAACCAAATTTTGAACCCTAAGAGAAGGTTATTCAGACCTCTCCAAATTTGGTAAAACATGGGATTACCCCTAGACCTGTGGGTTGTCTATAACAAGGGTAAACCACTAGATTAAAGGGATAACTCCCCTTGATGAATCTCTTAGGCACACCTTCACTACTGGATTGCTTTGAAAATGGGAAGAAAGAACCAAAATAAACTTAACTATAGTGTTGATGCACCAACTTTTTTTACCACTACCACACATTGCACAATGCACTAAGACCTCCAAGACAGCATGAACATACGCTCATGCTAGACTGAACCTATTGCATCAATGTTTTGTAGAAGGGTAAGGCATTGTAGGTTCTTGGGGAGATGGAAATGGGGCTTGATTAGGCACAAAGTTTTCTTTGTCTTCTATCTCTTGGTCTTGTATCTCTTCAAGTCATTTTATCTTCAACTCCAACTCTTTGATTTCCCTATCTATATCCTCTCAAAATAGCTTTTATTGAAGGCTATTAGTGGCCTCATGAGGATAAGTATCATAAGAAGGTTGATATAGAGTATAAAAGATCTCTTAAGGATGGGTGGGAGAGACTTGCATGGTTCATATTTCATTTTCCCTAAAACTCCCCAATCTATACTTATTTCACCTTTCCCACTCCAAGACTTTACTACTTGATTCCATCTTGGAATTTTGGAAGACTCCTTGGGGGTTCCTTGAGGAAGATAAGTGGAATGTTAGCTTGAATCAATAGCTTGTTCTACAACAATCTTCTTTTCTTTTTGAATACTCTCTTGGATTGAATTCCAAGAAGGGAAGGCTTGAGGAACACTTGGAACACTTGGAGATTCACTTGGAAATGTCTCTTGGGGAAGAATGGGTGGCATGTATGACAGTTGAGATGGATTGTAAGAAGACACATAGGGCTGATGGAAATGGACCTGTTATCCTTTAGGAACTTTCTACGTATCTTCTATCCTTTGAATGAGACCACTTACATACAATATTTCACTTGAGAGGCTTTGCCAATTTTCTCTCTCAATAGGTGTTCATTATCCTTTCAATACCTTTAATGATTCTCTCATGTCATGAATTAGATGGTTATGAATATATTGACCATGTTCTCTTTGAATATGAAGGTCTAACATGTATTTCACATAGCCTAAGAGATTTTTCTTCAAGCTTGAAATGTATTGGTTTGAGGGATAACTAGAGACATCATGAGCTCAAGAAGGTTGTTCATATGGAACATCATGTCATGTAGAGGAGAAATAGGTTGACCATAGGACTGATATAAATATAAGGAGGGTAAAAATATTGATAAGTCTATGGAAGCACATATTTGGGGTCATAACCAGGTTGATAAAGAAGGCTATAACATATTTGGATGGTATAAGTCATGAGAAGGCTGATAAGGAGGTGTATAGTAAAATTCCTCGTCATATCCAACCATACCAACTTCACTAGTCAAATAAAACATAATATATTTACAAAATTATTTTCATAATAAGTACCTATGCAACTTATAACCATTTGATTACATTCAAAGTTTCCATTAGTGTTTGCTTGAGTTACTTCAAAGGCTAATAGGTAGAAGAACACAATAAAAATCCTTCAAATATTTTGGACCTTATGTCCCACCGACCATGCCAAAACTATTATAACTAATTTTTGAACCCTAGGAGAACATTATTCAGACCTCTCCAAATTTGGTAAAACATGGGATTACACCTAGACCTGTGGGTTGTCTATAACAAGGGTAAATCACTAGATTAAAGGGATACCTCCCCTTAATGAATCCCTTAGGCACACTTTCACTACTAGATTGCTTTGAAAATGGGAAGAAAGAACTAAAATAAACTTAAATATAGTGTTGATGCACCAAACATTTTTTACCACTACCACACATTGCACAATGCACTAAGACCTACAAGACATCATGAACATACACTCATGCTAGACTGAACCTATTACATCAATGTTTTGTACAAGGGTAATGCATTGTAAGGCTAAGAGGGAAGATTAATTCCACTTAAAACCCCAAAAAATACCCCTGATGACACCAATTATAACCCATAATAAAGAAACAACCACATGAGGCAAGATAAATAGGACAAAAATAAGGTGACCTACATCTACACTTGATGAGATCAACCATTTAGAGCTTTATCATTGTATGTAGTCATAGAATGAGGTAAAAAATAAAAAAAATTATTAATCAAATGAATAAAAAATTGTAAGTGATTCATGATACCTAGGTGGAGGATACAAACATATCGCAAAATGGCTCAATATATAGAGAATGTGAGTGAGAAGAGAGAGAAGTGTGGTAAAAGATTCTTGAAAAGTTTAAATGAGAATTAAAACCAAAAAATGAGTTATGATATATTCCAAAAGACCTCCAAGGACATGTTTCTCACTCTTGAATCAACTTCAATATTCCAAGTGGCATGGGCGTAACAAACTTGCTTGACACTTTGACTAGCTCCTTAGAAACTACCCTTCTTTGCATGAAAGGAGTGAAAAATGGACCTTACAACCATGAATTAGAAACTACCCTTCTTTGCATGAAAGGAGTGAAAAATGGACCTTAAAACCATGAATTCACCTTTAAATGATATTAAACAACTAATTTAACATCTGAAATACCTTATAAAACTCCTTTGGCCTACCATTCCATCATTAAAGTGCATAAGTGTCCTATAACTCTGTATTTCCCACACCTAGTTTGGTCTAAGTAGCCTAAAACTCAAGTGCATTTTCTTCAGCTCATCCAAACCAAATGAATGGTCTAAAAATATGTTATCATATTTGAAACACACAATTATATTTCTTGTACCAACTGCCACAAACTCACTTTGCCCATTAAGCCTTCAGTAGGCCTAGTTTTCTTGTAGCCTTTTTTTAATGTAAATATCCTTGTGTGGGCATTTTAAGAATTATATTGATAAAATAATGGAATATTATAGGACCCTATATTTCCCTACATCTCTATACCAAATTTAATCTTTAGACTCTGAATAGAAGCTCACTTTTTATGCCTTTCTCTTCTGCCAATTAGGCTTAATTAGGCCTCCCTGCTTTAGACCATGTTTTATTGATCCAAAAAAATTACACATGTGTTGAATCACCCAAAATAATTTTATTCACTTTAACTATTCCATCACCAATCTCCATTACAAATTTGAGGTTTTGTAACATTATGTTTATAGTCAAACCATGAAATGGCCAAAAATAAGCCCTTCACAACCGTGTTTGGACTGCCTTTAAAAATGGACCTAGTTTGATCACCAATGGAATATCTTGTGAAATATTTTATGACTTTAATTGTTATTAAAACTCCCAAATTATTTCATCCCATGATTTATAATCTCTCTCCATCTCAAAACACTTGCAAAACACCAAAAACATCTAAAAATAGGCTATTATGGGTAATCTATATAGGTGACATCAACATAAAATTACATGCTCAAAACATCCTTGGAGTGATAAACAACATAAAATAGGTTTTAAAATCAAATTATGTCACCATATGTGATTTTTAGCTCTTTCTAGTTGCAAGCTAGTCACAATTAGGGATTTAGGAGGGTTTAAGACTCGTTTAGGGTCTTAAAAATTATTCATAAAGAAATGATCATTAAATGAAATCCTTAAAATTTTAAAATATTCTTATTATACCCATTTAACTATTAAAAAAGGATCTAAATCCCATGCAAATTGTGATCAATGGTATGAATATCTGAAGTTGCTCTTTGGGTGGTTTGCTTAGTGTTTCTAGAGCTCAAGAGAGGCCTCCTTTGAGTTCTTGATCTTAGAAGTTACTGTCACTATTTTTAATAGTTCATAAACCCATATAACATCCCTTAAAATGATTACACATGATTTTTAAGTGTTTTTTACCCCTCTGTGTGCTCATGGTACACTGGTCAGGGTGTGGGGTTTAAGAGCATGTCTTCTCTTTACTAGTCCTCACAGGCCTTGGAGGGAAAACTGAAGTTATTTTCCACTTGATAATGTATATAGACCAATTTTATGACTTTTAACTACCCCTATATTCCCTTAATGAGGTTTGGTAACTTGTTTTTTGCCTTTGGAGTTCAAAGAGACCCCTAGTCTCATAGTTGTCCCTTACCCAAGGAGTGGGCAACATATAAGGAAAAAAGTGGATATGTCCACTATTTATATGACCTTGAAAATAATTTTATAACTTAAATTAACTCATTTCCACCATATTTACCAAATTCCAAAGCATGTAGCATGCCTAGAGGACCTTCAAAACTTCAATTTCCTTCATGATTTGGACTGCCTACTAGTGTGACTATAGGGTTTTAGACTTGACTAAGTTTTTATATTTTCCTCTCTTAGATTTGGGTCTAAAAGTATAAATGATACATTTATATTACTATGGGAACCTTTCAAATTATTTTTATCCTTCCAAATCTCTTCATAGACCCTAAACAACATGTCAATGTGTTATACCTTCAAAACTTATTTCTATATCACACTTTGCCAATATTGGTTGTATGTGTGGTTTCTCAGTAGTGGAGACCTTGGTAGGTTATGAAGGTGTCTTTTATGGGTTTTTTACATTTTCTCATGCCACTTTAGGATTTTTTTACCAATCCCAAACACCAAAGAAGTAATTCTTGTTTCATAACACCTTGGACTTATCTTGTGTCTCCATAGATGGTTATAGGTGTGCATATATTGAAGGAAAGATCATAGTTGATAATTTGGGTTTGAAACTTCACCCTTGCCTCAATTATATTCCAATTCTCTTGATCCTTCTTCACCTATCACACTCTTTATAGTCTCAATGTAATTTCTCACATGACAACCCTCTAAGTCTTGTTATGTATAGTCTTATGCATGCAATTGAGTTAAGTACGCAGGGGTCTAAATAGAGTTGTCATCATGATATTTAATTATTTTTGAGTCTAATGGTTCTTGTAGAGTAATTTCATTACTATTTGAATATTTTTTAACTATACATTTAACCTCCTTCTAAGTTAGGTAAGCAAACTTATATGAGCATTGTGTTATAGCCAATTAGGCCTTGTGACTATTATTTAGCTCCTTTTCTCTATTAGTCACTTATAAACCCTTGTGACCTCACTAAATTTTGAACCTTGAGTCCCATATATATTTAAAACAATCACACACCACTGATGTATCAGGTTTTTAAGTCCTCAACTCTCCAAACAAATAACTCTCTTAACCCAGAAGGGTAGACTATGTGTTTTTAGACTATGTGGCCCTATTTTCACATTTCTCTTCTCTTATTTTTAGGACCTATTAACATTTATGACTTTTATATCCTAAATATCACACATATAGCCCAATCATATTTTTTCAAAACCATAGAGTGCCCCAGAAAGACCTAAAGGTATGTGTTTGACTATGTATGTATATTTATTTTGAATGGGTCTACAGTATTTATGTTTTAATAGTCCTTGACATTTAACCTTTTCAAACTATTCAATTCCATTGTTTATATCTGAAAACTCCTTTGAAACCTTTAAAATCTATACTTTCCTCATTATCTCTTGTCTCAAGACCAACGCCCTATTAGGTTGGTTGTAGGTATGAATTAGCGTAGTTTGACTATGTTATGACTTTATTTGACCTTAAAAACAATTCTTAAACTTCTCCATAACTCAAACATGTCATTTTTGATGTCTTAAGCACTCCTCGAATCCCTAAAAACTTCAATGTCATCAACATCTATGTTCAATCCAATCGTAGTTGATTGTAAGTGACTCCAAGATGACTTGACTATGTTTTAGACTTATTAGGTCTTTAGACCAATCTTCAAAGTTTTCCAATGACTCTTTCTCATGTTGTTGATGGCTCAATGTCTTCTCAAATCCCTATAATTCCAATATCTTCAAATTTCACTATCATTATCTATGTTCAAACCAAACTTCCTCAAGTTGATTGTAGGTGCCAACTTATAGAGTTAACTATGTTTTGAAGTTTTAGACCTTACCTTCTCACCTTAGTGACCTTTCAATACTTTCAAAGTTGTTTGAAGATCCCAACTAGGTCTCGACACCTCATAAATGTTTTTTTAACTTTTCTTAGCTTGAAAATAGGCCAACTTCTAAGTAGGCATGTACACACTTTGTTAAGGTTAAGACTATGTACTAGGTGTTTTAAGGTCCTAATCTCTCCTCAAATTTCATCAGCATAGTTGAGCTCTTAAGTTTGAGTTCTTTCTTCTCCTAATACCTCTACCTCTTTACCTAGGCCCAAAACCAATTGGTCTTATCTAAAAATAGGTAGCCTTTAGAGGGTTTATTGACTGCATATTGAAAATCTTGGACATAGTCTTGTCATCATTGTTTTGTATTTTAGACTTCACCATTTGCATCCACTTCTCCAATGGACCTTGAGCTTAGTTGAGTATTCGATTGGGTTTATAACCTCTCAACTCTTGAAGCTCATCTCTTGAAAAAATTTGGTCTTTAGATGGGCCTATAGGTGAACCTTTAGGACTTAAGACTGTATACTGAGTTTTGAACCATCCAACACTATCAAATCACCTTTTGATTCCTTATAAATATTTCAAGGACTCATAGAGCTTCATGACAATTCTCAATACCTTTTATCCATTTGAACTCACCTTCAAGCTATTCAAATGATATATACAGACTACAAGTACAGTCAACCCATGTGTATGTTTTATGCAATGAGAATCAAAGCCTCTAGTCAATTAGAAAAAAAATTGATGGAGGTAGTAGGGTATGCAAGACAATGAATCATTGAGAATATGTGAAAGGTATTTTCCACCATTTCTCTAAACATCTCCAATCTATTCTTACAGTTCACACAACATATATATGAAGGAAACAAAAACAACAAGTTCTCATTAGAGAGTGTGCATTTGGACTCCATTTTGAACTTTTATTCACTTCCAGGAGTATAATATCATCTAAAAACCTAACATTATGACACATTATTGTAATTTGAGCCAATATTGACAATAAAACTTCCATTAGACCATTCAAACACAAACTATGTCCCCCAAAGAGAAAATGCTTGAAGAAGAAGGACTAAAACACATCTGAGGCAAAATAACAATGATTTCATGAAACTGATGGAGTTTCTATGAATAGTGGATCACCATAAACCTCTGAGAATCACTACCATGAAGATAAAATAGAGACATGTAGTAGAACTCATTAGAACAACTTGTACACCAAGGGATTCTTCCTCTAAGTGAAAGTAACTCATAGAGATGAATTGGGTGATGACATCCAAAAACAAAGGGAATAAATCCAACATCATGCTTAATATACACAAGGTAGATTCAATGAAAATCTTGTAGATGTTGAATCCATCACAAAAGAGATAAACACTAAAAAATAATACAAGTATCTCATAATATGGTCTAATAAAGCTCAAAAGATAAGATGGATTAATTTTTAAGACATATGGAAGGAAAAAAATTGGAGAGATAGTATTGTGGGATAGAAAGTTTCGTAAAACTAGAAAAAAATATAAAAGTTGAAAAAGGTATGTAAAAACAACTAAAAGGTGTTATGTAAAATGGACTTATACCAAAATTGAGTGTCCACTTATATTTATAAAGAAACGATGACTCTAAATTTTCCATAATATTGAAAATCTATTAATTATTTTTTAAAAATTATTTAATAATTATATTTTGAAATATTTTTTTCCTACCAAATAGAACATCATTATCTGTCACTTCATATTATATAGTTATAGTTTAACTTCCAAATTTTATGTTCATTATTTTTTTTCTAAAACCAATCTTAGTTTATTCTCAAACCCTTTTGTATTCATATTCAATGTTATAAGAGAATGATGACTAAGACTAAGTGCATTATGAATAGTCTCACTAAGAATTTTTAATCCCAAACCATTAACTATAAGCTCAAATTTAATCTTTTATTATAAATGTACATGGGTAAATGTTGATTTGAATTTTAATTAGAATGTAAATCCTTCTTGTCAAAATCAATTAGATTCTTGTTATCTTTTAAATTTTTACTAATAAAAGTAAATTAATTTATTTTAATATCACGAAGTAAAATAATACCATGTAAAGTCTCAATTTTATAACTAGTATTCTCAATTTTATCAAAAATATCATGATATTTGTCCATTTACATTCTTACATTAGGAATTTAGGAGACATTTTTTTTATCCCACCTTGAAGTTGGGAATGTTATTTTTGGTGAATTTTCATTTCCTTATGAGTATACTAACTTATAACTATTCAAAAGAATCATCCATGCTTAACTTCTCTAAACTAAACCATAAAATCACTGCCACTGGTTTACCTAAAATACCATAAATTTTTCAAGGTGGTTTATATTCAATCACGATGAAAGACTTCAAATTTGTCATACTCAATGATGTTCCCTTATTTACATAGATTCCCATTTTATTTTTGTGCTCCTTTTCGCTTCCATTTTATAGTAAATTATTTTTCACTTCCTCTCTTATGCATATCCATACTCATATTATTAAAATTGATTTTATAACTATTATAATAGGAAGAATTTATTACATCATAATGACTATTTTGATGTTGTATATTTTTATTAGTTTTTAAAGGAGATCTATTAGCTTTCATTTTTGCATTACCCTTTAATTAATACTTATTTCCCACCCAATCAAGATACATTGACTAATATGTTAGAAATATGTAAACATTTCAACAAATTAAGTTATAATGGATTCAATTTATTCATAAAATAATATTATTTTATATGCCCTAATTAAATAAAAATATTATATGTTATTTTTTAGTTCTAACCCAATCAGGATACATTGATTAGAATGTTAAAAATATGTAAACATTTTAACAAATTAGTTAAAATGGATTTAATTTATTCATAACATAATATTATTTTATATGCACTGATTGACTACAAATATTGGATGTTATTTCTGACTTCTAGCAGATGAAGCAATCACACGATTTCATGTCTGCCATAGTCATAATCACTACAATCATAATCATTGTGCAAAAGGGCAGCCCACCTACCCCAACCATCTGCCAACTGCTAAATGCTCAGATTTAATATGTCTCTGTTCTGGATTGGTAAATTAGAATGCACTACACCCAAAATTCCAAAGACTAAAACAAGGAATACTAAAGTACATTTTTATTAGTTTCGAATGTGGATGTTTGTTTCAACCATTCATGCATCATCGCTCAAACACAGTGGACCCAAAAATAAAACTATAAACTGATTTGACTCAAACATTGATCTTTAAAAAGGAAAAGGAATTAGTATTTCTATGTGTGGATCTGGCATAAAGAAAATGAATCAAACAAATTTAGGCAAGTGCATACATAATTTTCAAGCACATTTGCCTAGCACCATTTTGGCTTCCTTTATCTCACTTATATCTATTATAGTTGATGGCACCAATTTATTTTATGATGTTTATGCTTGTCTATTTTGTGAATGGAAATTTTATTTCTTATTTTTATTTCATTGGAGTGTGATTTGTTACGTCCAAGCCAGATCTAGTCACCTAGAACTTTGGATTATTTTTTGCATTTCATTTTACATCTAATATATCAATTTGTACTAAAGTTAGTTTGTTTTATTACCTTGATACTAATTGGAATTATTTATCTACTCCTGATAAAGAATATAGACAATAATACACATACAAATCTATGTATGTCCTCATACCCATGTAAACTATGTATATTTCAAATTCTATATACAGTATAGCCTTAGCCTATAATAACCTGATTGACTAGTGATCTATCATTATTAAAATTATATAGATTATTTGCTAGACATCAGTTATGCTTGAAAACAAATCAATTCTGGGATGGTTGATCCTTTGGGGCTGCATTACAATAATTTGATTTTATTATATGGGACTATTCCTTGGTGGTAGTATGTATGGTAGGCATGGTTAGAGATTTAGCATATTTTTTCAGCTTCCTTCGATAGCTAGAATAGTCAATGCAAAGCATGTGAAATATGTGGTTTAATAACTATTATTTGTTTTGGTAGATCAGTTAAATTTATTAAATATTCTAAATTTTAATTTTCTACATATTTTTGTTTTTATGGATGGTTAATGCATAAAGTTGGTATAAGTAGGCAATTACTAGTATTGTCCTATTTTTTTCATTTCTAAGGGTGGTTAATACCTGAACTTGGTATAAGTAGGAAATTAGTAGTTTTGTCCTAGGTTAGCATGGTTCATTTCCCCATAATCTATGATCATAAGCTCAACATGTCAGAGTTGTTGCTTCATAATTTTTGGTAAGTCATTTTGAAATAGTAGTTTCTAAATCCATGACTATCTATTGAGTTGAACTAATTCAAAATGTGCATGTGAATTTATATTTAATATGCAATCTAGATCCACGTACTAAGTTGTAGAGTCATTGCCATCTCTATATGTGAATCTAGATGTAATGTATAAGTCAATTCTACAAACTAAGCTCTAGATTGATTGCCATCACTTTGATTAGGTAGGAGTAGACCATCTAGGGTAAAAACTACATTATGACAAGGTAATTGAGATCAACCTAGACAAAAATAGTGCATTTATATGGATATTGGGATTATCTATTGGAAAAGCTATAATTTGATCATATATTCTTACTTGTATATGTGATAAGGGATTGATACTATTGGTATGGTGAAATGTATCCTATAAATAGTCCTTTTTAGTTCCCAAGGTTAATATAGGTTAAATGACGGTAGCTTAAAATGAGTGATGTGTATCTTTTATTCCCCTAATTATATACAATAGTTTTAGTTTAAGCTCCAATATACTAGGTGTGAAGTTCCTTTATATCTTGGGCTAAAAGCTTTACAATCTTCATTGGGAAGCTTTTTAATGGTTTTGATATGCTCCTTAATAATGTTATTGAATTTTTCATTATTTCTCGGCTGCCAAAAAAGGACCCTCTCCTCTTTTTTAAAAGGTTAGCTTCCCTTCAAGAAGGTTTAGTTTGCAAAAATGCCGAAGGAATTGCTTAAGGTGATGACAAGCCTGAGAACGTCAACTTCGACATGGTAAACTAGTCGTTGGAGGTTCAAACATCTAATGGCATCCCCACAGATGTCAAATTCAAGATAGTGAAATAACTATTGGACATTTTGCCCAAAAGAACTCATGGTAAGTGGCTGAAAGAACTCATAAGCATGGGCCCAAAGGAATTCAAAGGCATAAGGCCAAAAGGAAACTTAGTGACCCGCCAAGAAAGGAGCTTGAAAATAGGAGATGAAAGATAGCCCTGAGGACGGAGGAGCTAGGAAAAGATAAGAAGTAGCACAAGATGAATAGAGCAGTCCAGGTGGCACAAAAAGTGTCAGAAAGAAAAGTTATTGCTGCAAATGAAATAGTCTACACCAAGTGGTCATCAAGGGGAGTGCAAGCATTCAATAAAGTGGCCCTTTTTTCTTCGTTCAAGCATTAATGAGCAAATAGTTGTGTAAGTTTCATAGAGAGGCAGCCTTGTCATTTAGAAAACAAAATAACCCATGCTTTATCAGGAACGTTTAATACACTTTGAGAAGCAAAGTCAATACCCATAGCAATCTACAACATGGTTCTTTTAGGCCATTTATGGAAGGATGACAGCAGTATGAGCATATTCTTCTTCCCCAGGGGTTTAATACAGCATGGGCCACCTGTTATTGAAGGCACCAAAAGTCTTTCTCTTAATGCTATATATTGTAACCTCTCAGCTGAGAAATGTATCTCTCACTTGTATAAGGCAAAGCCCTGCCAATTTTACCTTGGAATCAATAGAACATGTTTTACCTCTATCTGACTAGTTATACTTTTGAATATGTTTGTGTATCAACTCTGTGTTTAGTCATTTCATCTTGATGCTTTCATAGGTTGACACCAACATATCTAGTATGTCCAAGACCATTTTTGCAGGTTAACAAGAAGTGCCCAAGTTAGAGCATAGAGATAGAAGAGCAGTTATCTAACAGTGTGCTTCTGCAACACCTATGGTAAGTTCTTTTTTTTGTATCTTCATTAATCCCCCTATTAAAGCACCCATACAGTCTGGTCTTTTGTTTAGATGGAGTGTATGATCATTCTTTTGGTCTAAAGTGTTGATATAAGCTAAGTGGATCGAATCATTTGGTACATCACCATTTTAGATAGTTTTTATTTTGTCATATCCTTCTCTCTTTTCACTCACCCCCCCCACAGCATTATTAGTAGTAGTAGTTAAAGACCCCAAAGGAGGCAGCAAAGGGAGCTAGCCCTTATCTAGAGATTCTTTCCTCAATTTTGCCAAGCCCACATCAAGAGGAAAGTCTCCATTGTGCCACGTGGAAGAAAGAATTTGAGCCTTGTTTCAAGGGTGCAATCCACTATGTCAACAATTTTTGGCATGCAAAATGGGACCAATTTTTTAATGCTTAGAGAAGTTCTAGGATTGGTGCTGGTCTTGTTACTACAAGAGTGAATAACTAACCTAGCATCTGGTGACTCCTTTTTCAAGAACATTAGTCTCTTGTTAGAGATCATCTTGACATCCCATGCCTAAGGTCACCACAAGATCTTCTACCAAGGGTGTCACTTTCAAATTCGTTGAGCTGCCCTTAAACCTAATAAAGTAGCTAAGGTTTGCAAGGACTCATCCCTATACAAAAAATCAATTTCCCAGACCTGGGATAAAATATACTTACACAATAAGACCCCGGTTGAACCCTGTCATCACCATGGCTTTACCTTTTGTAGCCTTCCATGGTCAAAGCCCTTTAAACCTTCTACATTATGACCCAATCCCAAGGACAACCCTTAAGAGTGTTCTTTCTTTTAATGGAGAGGGGCCTATTACCACTATCAAGCATATCAAAAATATAGCCAACCTCTGCAACATTCATAATGTCATCGAAGAGAATGTAGCCATCAGGTTACTAGCATTGACTTTTAAGGGTAAAGTTTTAGACTGGTATGGAACCTTGCCTGTGAACTTAGTTAGCTCATGGAATGAATTAGGCACCCTCTTGACAAATAGATTTGGGGAGAAGAGTGATCATTTCTCTCTTGCTGAGCAATTGACTACCATGAAAAGAGTTTCGCATGAATTTAAGTAGGATTTTAATACTAGGTTCTAGAAGACTTGGGGCAGAATCCCTATTTTAGTAAGATTTACCCCAAGTTATGCTTTCATTTGCTACTTAAAGGCTTTGAATAGTAACATTGTTGTCATGATACAGTCCATGGGAGGATAGGTGTTACTAGTTACCTATGAAACAACCATAGCCACCAAAAATTGTTTGGTACAAGTAGGAAAGATAGCCCCTAGACCTCATATATCACTCTTTCCCAAATTACCACCCCTAATTCAGACTGTTGCACCCACTTTAGCTCCTCTGCTTGGTGTAAAAAAGACAACTGCTACCTCACCAAATGACCTCCATGAAGTTAAGAGCTTGTTACAAAGTGTAACCAATGAATTAGTGGCTCTCAAGAGGCAACAAGCTTAAAATTATTGATCAAATCAGGGATACCAACAGTTTATACAAATGAATAGACCTCATTTTCAAAATTATAATCAAGGATAGGGTTAGATTACCCAAGTCAGACCATATAAAGGTTACAATCTAGGTGCCCCTTCATCATCCAAAGTTCTTGTTCCCACTCAAAATAACTTGGTACAAGAACAGCTTAATAGCCTACCCTTGGGGTATGGCCAAGAACAGGTTGCGTATACTAATGAGTTATTGAATCAATATATAAATGCATAAAACAATCAAGCAACCCAATTCCCAAGCTTTGAGACATCAGTATGACCTGGGATGGACAACCGGCATGCTCAATCCAATTCAACTCTCATGAACCCCCTAGAAGGAGAATTCTATGCAATAAATTATGTGGGCAGTATGAACAACCAAGGTGATTATGTTGTAGCCAATACTAGGTCCAAAAAGAGAGCTATGGAAGAAGCTCGGGTAGCTACTCAGACGTCTGCTCCATCTTCTTCATCACAAGTGAACCAAAAATTTCCAGATTGCAAGCTGCCAGTTGCATCCTCAACTCCTCGACTTGCACCTTAGGCTATAAATGCCCCCAAAGAAAATGTAAAAGGGAGCAATCCTCATATCAATGTGGTGGACCAGATGAAGAAGCTACACATGAATATCTCACTTTTAGATTCCTTAGTAATCCTAGGACAAAAGGATATACTATATAAGAAATTACACAGGTTGAATGAACAACTTGTCCCAACAAAGGTCGATAATGTATTGATTATGAATGGGCACCCTTCCATGACAAGTCAAATAAAGAGGGATGAAAAGGTTCCTCCTTTCTATATATCCTTAGTTACAAGAGATTTCTTGGTACACAATTGCAATATTGATAATGGGGCAAGCACCTCATTAATGCCCAAATACATAGCAGATAAGTTAGGACTCAAGTATGAAGAAATGACTGAGAGAGTCCTACAACTAGATGGATCACCAGTTAAGACATTAGGAGTGGTGAAAGGCTTGAATCTAATGCTTCACACTTGTCTAACCTTCTCAGTCCCCCATGACATGGTAGTGGTGGATGTTCCTCCCTACTTTTCTCTCTACTTATCTAGGGATTTCATATCCAAAATAGGTGGGTACTTAGCAGCAAATTGGTCTTACATGGTTTTTAGAACCAAATATGGAACTAAAGTGAATATTGAGTTATATCTAATCCATAGAGATCATCTAGATCCATACTCACTCAAGGCATCAAACCTCAGCTATGCCATCATTGATGAAGAAGAATTCCAAATGGACCAATCTCCACCCTCTTCTCTTGAAGGAGTTGCTGACCTACTCTTAGACAAATGGGGAAGTGATAATTTTGAACATGACCCATAAAAATTCATAGAAAAGGTAGGTCTTAGAATTTACTACATGCATGAAGAAGGTACTTTCATGCCAAATTTTATGAAGGCAAACCAAGAGAGCTCGAGTTTATGGCAAGTCTTCTTCGATGGATCAAGAAGCAAATTGGGAGCCAGTGGTGGAGTAGTGTTAATTTCACCCTCAAAGGAGAGATACTTCTCAACTTTCAGATTCTAATTTTCTTGCACTTGGAATGTTTCATAATATGAGTCTCTCATTCATGGTCTATAATGGGAAAGGAAAAGGGGAATAAAAGAGTTGCAAGTTTTCAGAGATAGTGAGTTGATTGTAAACCAGGTGAGAGGCCGAAACATGACCAGGAACTCCTTGCTTAAGTCTTACAAGCACAGGGTTTGGGACCTAGTAAAGAGTTTCCTTTCTTTTAATATTATTTCCATTCCAAGAGAATAAAATAAAAAAGAAAATAGACTAGTAGCAGTTGGTGCTCAATTTGATGTTCCCAAGGGAATAAGTCAAGACAATAGTTTACACCATTTAAAAGTAATAATAAGACCCTTCATGCCTGATAATGTCACCAATTGGTAGGTGTTTGATAGTGATCAATAAATATCACTCTTCTTACAAGATGAGGTTGAGTTTGCTTCCAGGAATCAAGCCAAGTTACAGTAGCAGTATGGTGGTCAGATTGTTCAGCTAAAGAACAACAAACTTCTCAAAGGCTTGGTCACTCTTGAAAGCATTTTTAACAAGGATGACCATCTAAAAAATGATAAAACAAGCATCATGACCAAGACAAAAAATTATGAAACGATCAAAATATTCAAAGATAGGCTACTTGCACTTGGGAAGGTATGTACATATGATGAAAGGCATTCTTTCATTTTGTTATGCTAAGAGTTTGATGATGTTTTCACTTGGGAGTATAGCGACCTAAAGGGTTTTGACCCAAGCTTGGACCAACACACCATTGAGATGGAAGAAGGTGTCAAACCCATCAAATAAAAATAAAGGCCTATCAATCTAAATATTGAGCCTCTCATGCGAAAGGAACTCACCAAGCTTATTGAGTCCATGATCATTTTTCCTATCAAACACTCTTCTTGGCTGGCCAATCTAGTTCCTATTAAGAAGAAGAATGGGGAGATCAAATTATGTGTTGATCTTAGAGACCTCAATAGAGACTCACAAAAATATCACTATCCCCTCCCAAGTATGGATTAGATCCTCTAAATGGTGATAGGTAGTGAATATTTCTCCCTCCTAGATGGGTATTCAAGGTACATTTAGATTCTAGTGCAAGACTGTGACCAGTACAAGACAACCTTCACTACCAAGTGGGGAAATTTTGCTTACATAAAAATGCTATTCACACTATCAAATTCTAGAGCCACCTTTCAACGAGCCATGGACATGGATTTCTAGGGCCTGATAAATAATATTGTATTGGTCTACCTTAACGATGTGATAGTTTTCTCTAAGGATGCAGGCCAACATATGAAACACCTAAGGCAAATCTTTGAGAGGTGTAGAGAGTTTGGTATTCCTCTCAACCCAAATAAATGTGTGTTTGTTATCTAGGAAGGTAAACTCCTTGGTCATGTTGTTTCAAAAGGGGGCTTGACCATTGATTTAGAAAGAGTACGTGCCATCCTAGTGCTATCCTTACCTAAGCATAAGAAGGGTCTACAAAGCTTCGTTGGTAGAATAAATTTTATTAGGAGATTTATCCCTAATTTTTCCAAGATAGTCAAGCCACTGAGTCCCATGCTGAAGAAAGATGAGAAATTTGCATGGACAGCACAAAGGAAGGATAGTTTTGAAGGGATTAAGCAAGCTATTGCCCAAGCTCCCACCTTGATCGGCCCTAACTTCTCCAAGGATTTCAACCTTTACACCTTCAAAAATGAAGAGGTAATCTCTGTCATGCTTACTCAATCAAATGATGAAAACTTTGAATAGCCTTACTCTTGCATTATTTAGCCAAGGTCTAGAAGGTTTTGAAATTAGGTACACGTATGTTGAAAATTAAGTGCTTACGGTCATACAAAGCCTGAAGAAATTTAGACATATGTTGTCAAACAACAAGGTTCATGTAGAATAGCCAAAAATGTGCTCTATTTGATGAAAATCAATCACTGGTTTCAATGCCTCTGCAACCTATTCAAGTAGAATAGTCATTCATGCAATGGGGCCTAGAATTCATAAGAATGATCAACCCTCTTTCCAGTGCTGGCCACAAATGGGTCTTGACTACTACAGACTACTTTACAAGATGGGTAGAAGCTATTGCTTTGAAGGAAGCTAATGAATGTGTATTCATAGACTTTTACAAAGGCTTGGTGACAAGGTTTGGAGTCCCAACTACCATCATCTCAGATAATGCATTGGCTTTTTTAGGAACCAAAATAAGTGGGTGGGCATTGGGATACGATATCTAACTTAGCACTTTTTCTAATTACTACCCACAAGGAAATGGGCTAGCTGAGTCCAACAATAATAATTTGATCAAAATCATTAGAAGGACAATGGAGGAAAAATAGAAAACTTGGCATGCCAAGCTAAAAAAAGCCCTATGGGCAGACAGGGTTATTCCAAAAAGAGTAGTTGGCATTCACCATACATGCTTGTGTATGGAAGGGAAGCTAAATTCCCTATTTCACTTGAATTGCTAGCCTTGGATGTTGCCCACCAGTGACAATTGGAAGAAAGCAATAGCATGGAGGTCAGATTTTGTAAATTAATGGAGCTTCAGAAGGCAAGAGACCAAGCCATGGTTTCCATGACTAGTTGTCAGTAGTAAATGAAGAAGTATTTTGATAAGAAATCATTATCAAAAAGCTTTTTAGAAGGTGACATCATCTTAAAATGGGATGAGGACTAAGCTAAACCTCGAAAACACATGAAGTTTGATGCCTTATGGAGTGGTTTGTATGTCATCACTCAGTGTAAGTAGCATAACGCATTACATCTCTCGAGGTTGGATGGTGGGGAACTACATATCCCAATTAATGGGATATATCTTAAGCATTGTCACTAAGCCTTCTCTCATTATGTACATATTTCCCCTATTTTCCCTAAGTACTTTTATGCATGTTCATAATTTTTAGCCTTGTGTGTGTTTTGTTTACCATTTGGGGGTAAAAGCTTCATGTTGGTTCTTTAGTCTCTCAAGGTTAATGTCAGCCTTTCAAGCTATATTTTGACTCTGAGCCCAATGTATTTGTAAGCCACTAGTTTCCTTAAACATAGCAAGCATGCTTCTCCTATGAATCACCAAATTTGTTGACCATTTTTTGTCCTACTAGCCAAAATTTGGTCTCCCTTCTTTCCCTGTTGTCCTGAGTAGTCAGTCTCTGATGTATTCACCTTATTTGAATTGTGCCTTTTCCCTTTGTAACATGTTTGTTCTTATAAAGATCAGAGTGATCTCTAAGTCCTGTAGGTTTTCAAGTTGATCTAGGGCTTATTTTACTTTGAGCAACTCACCTTGGATAAGCCTTTTTGGCAAAGGAATGAGTCAACTTCAAAGAGATACAAGTCTTTCACAAAGCTCCGAAGGGTAAGTGCCCTTATAAATGGTAGGTTGGTTACAAATGGGACTGTTCAAGCAGGCTCTGAAGTGAAATTTTGGACCTAAGGTGCCCTTATGAAGGGCAAAAATCACATTTGGAAGAGAGCAAGGCAGAGGACCTGAAGGGGAATTTTTCTTCAAAAAAGTGACAAGGAAAAAGACAAAAGATTTCTTCAAACTTTTGTCTAAAGAAAATCTAAGGAGAAACCAAAGGTAAAATCCTTTGGACAAAATCCTTGAAGGATTTTCTTCAGAATTTTGTCTGAAGGAATTTACAAAGAGAAAGCCGAGACATGAAGGCAACATTTCCTTTGGGTAAAATGTCTGAAGGAATTGGGAAGACAAAGGAGCCCGAAGGGCAAGTGCCCTTGTGGAGGGCTATCTGCTACCAAAAAAAGACCCTCTCCTCTTTTCTAAAAGGTCACCTTCCCTTCAGGAAGGTTTAGTTTGTAAAAAATCTAAAGGAACTACTGAAGGTGATGATGGGCTTGAAAATGTCAACTTCGACATGGTGAACTAGTCATTGGAGGTTCAAACATCTAGTGGCATCCCCACAGACGTCTTAATTTTAAGATAGTGAAATATCCATTGGTTTTCAAATGGTGACAGGCCCACAGACATAAATTTTGATGGGATGTGTCAGCCATTGAAGAGAAGCCAAAGAACCAATTCCTTAGGACAAGCAGCCAAAATATTTCTTTCAGGCATTTTGCCTGAAAGAACTCATGGCAAGTGGCCAAAAGAACTCATGAGCATGGGCCTGAAGGAATTCAAAGGCATAAGGCCAAAAGGAAACTTAGCAACCCATCGAGAAAAGATCTTGAAAATAGGAGATAAAAGATAGCCCCTAGGGCCGAGGAGCTAGGAAAAGATAAGAAGTAGTGCAGGATGAATAGAGCAGTCTAGGTGGCATAGAAAGTGTCAGTAGGAGAAGTTATTGTTGTAGATGAAATAGTATCCACCAAGTGGTCATCAAGGGGAGTGAAAACATTTAATAGAGTGGCCCTTTTTTCTTCATTCAATCATTAATGAGTAGATAGTTGTGTAAGTTTCATAGAGAGGCAACTTTGTCATTTACAAAAAAAATGACCCATGCTTTATCAGGTACGTTTAATACACTTTGAGCAGCAAAGTCAATACTCATAGAAATCTACAGCATGGTTTTTTCAAGCCATTTATGAAAGGATGATAGTAGCATGAGTGGATTCCTCTTCCCTAGGTGTTTAATACAGCATGGGCCACCTATTCTTAAAAGTTTCAAAAGTCTTTCTCTTAATGTTATATATTGTAACCTCTCAGCTGAGAAATGTATCTCTCACTTGTGTAAAGTGAAGCCCTGTCAATTTTACCTTGGAATCAATAGAATGCATTTTACCTCTATCTAACTGGTTATACTTTTGAATATCTCTATGTATCAACTCTATGTTTATTCATTTCATCTTGATGCTTTCATAGGTTGACAACAACATATTTAGTATGTCCAAGACCATTTCTACAGGTTAACAAGAAGTTCCCAAGTTGGAGCATAGAGACAGAAGAGCAGTTATCTGACAGTGTGATTTTGCAACACCTATGGTAAGTTTCTTTTCTTTGTATCTTCATTAAACCCACTGTTAAAGTGCCCATACAGTCTGGTCTTTTTCTCAGATGGAGTGTCTATTCGCTCTTTTGGTCTAAAGTGTTGATATAAGTTGAGTGGATCAAATCATTTGGTGCATCACAATTTTGAATAGTTTCTATTTTGTCATATCCTTCACTCTTTTCACCCCCCCCCCCCATTATTAACATTAGTAGTTAAATACCCCAAAGGATGCATCAAAGGGAGCTAGCCCTTATCTAGAGATTCTTTTCTCAGTTTTGCCAAGCCCACAGCAAGAGGAAAGTCTCCATTATGCCACGTGGAAGAGAGAAGTTGAGTCTTCTTTCAAGGGTGCAATCCACTGCATCAACATATAGTTGTTTATTCTTTAATATGTCAAAACCATGTCAAGCAATTGGCATTCTTTATTTTTCATGTTCTATACGTTTTATCTGTGTTAAAGGGTTGCTTTTGTAATGGAATGTCATTTTTTTAAAAATTATTATTTAGCTATGTAAAGTCAATTGATGGCCCTAAATTTTAAATTAGTATCAGGACATTAAAATGATAATGCTAAAAGAATTAATAAAAAAAATTAATTTCTAAATTTATAAATTTGTAATTTTTACATTCATAAACTTTATTAAAAATGTTAGTTATAAAG
This sequence comes from Torreya grandis, assembly GCA_037957365.1. Classification (NCBI taxonomy): domain Eukaryota; kingdom Viridiplantae; phylum Streptophyta; class Pinopsida; order Cupressales; family Taxaceae; genus Torreya; species Torreya grandis. The sequence continues at coordinate 2,572,483 of JARHVA010000469.1, read as the reverse complement.
GTTTGTTATCTTTTCACGAAAGGTATTGTCAATATTAAAGATTGTGTTTCATCCAAATATTAGATCCTATGATTTATCTTGTAAAAAAAAAGTAATCTAATGAGATCATACTTAACTTATATTTTGCATATTCAAGATTCGATGTTAGATGTCATGCTCCACAAGATGGCTCTGCAACCTCTAGTTTTCTAGTGGAAATATTGGCAGTGGACTTGTGGCACTACCTTCATAAACTAATCTTATGGTTTGATCTATTGAATTATGTGTTTATTTTTTATGATCTTATAAATCTTAACAAGCGATAGAGTTTCAACTCCTCTTCCAAAACAAGACTTTCTAGACTCAATAGGTTAAGGAATTCCAAGCTAGACTCAAAACCTACCCACTATCTCTGGTGATGAAGCTTGATTATTACGAGTGTTCTTCATCATTGACCCTGAGTAATTTCTCCATAAGAGAGTGATATCTTTGAATGACATCTATGATACATCTCCAGTACTCATTAGATGCATTGATTTTATAATTATTCCATGATCCCTTTCAAGAATACTAATTTGATGGATTCTTGTCCCGATTCAGTTTGTTTACATTTCTACAAGCTAAATATAAATCTATTTAAGTAATTTTTTAATTGTTTGTTTTCATTTTGTAACATCTGGAAAATGTCATTTCTTGTATAGTCCTTTTATTTTTAGTAATATTAATGATTTTATAGGAATTTTTCCATCATCTCTTTTTAAGTAGAGATTGCATTTCTCCCCAATCCCATAAACCATCTAAGGGTTTCATCCTTGAGAGTATATGAAAATAGTTTCAGGTTTTTAGAATATTAATCATAATTATAACTACAACATAAGACATCAAACTCAAATAGAAATGTATCATGATCTTCACTATCTATTACCCTAAAGTTTGGCAAAGTAGAGAGAAGAATGTTTTTCAATGGTGCATTACTCATAGCACATTGATGGCAAACTCAAAGGTTGTGGCCTCAAAGTTCTTTCCATGATGATCTACCATGATTTTTTAGACTACTTATAAACTAGATAGTTGTGTCACCCACTTTTCAAATCTTTCATCAAATTTTGTCCATGGTGCATAACTAGCAGTGGATGTAAGATTCTTAAAAGGAGAGGAAAATCTTTTGACTAGAGGTGATGGAGTGGGAATTCTCATAATTTTTTTAAAAAGATCAATAAAAACGTCTTGTAAAATTGAGTTAGTGGATTCAAAAATTTCTATAGTTTTTTAGAGATAAAATGACTTTGTGTTCTCGTTTAGAGACGAGTTTGGGTGAGGGTGGAGGGAGCTGAATACCAGATTCTTGAGTATAGGGTGGCTAAATATGAACTCTTTGGAATGGTACAAAGACCTCTTTCTCAAGGGTATGAGGATACTCATGTCATTTTTATTAGACTATCTTACAAGTTCATTTGAGAACTCCTTTGTTGTTGCTTCTTATATCTTTAATAGCTAATCTGAGTCAACTACCATCATCCTCTCAATTGTTGTAGGCAATATTTTTATTGTTGCAGGGGATGTCTCTATTACTACATGTGATATTTATCTTGTTGTAGATGATATTGCAATTTGTGAAAGTGATATCTCAGTTGATTTATTTTATGTTCTAGCTTATTCTTTGGAAGAGAAGCTTAATCTCTTAGGAAAGATCCTTACCAAGCAACTTCCTTCATGCTACATTCAAATGATTCCACTTTCATTTTTATTTTCTACCCTATCCTACACAAGGTTAATTTGAAAGGGATTATTTTGTTTTAAATATTATAATTTTCAATAATTTATGTCTAAACTTGTAAATAAATAAATTTACTATTGAAAACAATAAATTTTAGTTAGAAAACAATAAATGTTATGCTATAAATTAGGAAATTTTATATTAGAAAGCATGGAATTTTACTTCTATGAAAGAAGGAAATATCAATTCTATGAAAGCATGAAATCTTACCTAAATTTGGAATATCCTAATGTTTGACACCTTCCATTTCAAAATGCCAAAATGATCATAAAAATCAACTCCTTAATTAAACTGAGTGGTCCAATCACTAGACATAATGCATTAACTAAAGATCAAAAATGATGTATCCACTTGTTTTATTGATAATGCTTGTTAATTAAATTGTCAACCTAGGGTCCATATATTTTGGAAAGGTATCAACATTGTATATTCACACTAGACTCTTCAAAAATCTAAAATACTAATGGTTGCATATAGGAAACACACTTTGTATGAATGTAAATGATAGGAGGTAAACACAACTGCATGAAATGAAATTTGCATAAAGGGGATGTGCATAAAAAAAAATATAAGATACTTTATCAATCACACATAATAAAAATTGTTTGCAATGAGATCAACTATAGAAACATAAAAGACACATGCACAAAGCTAGAATGTAAACACATAATAGAATTGAAAGATCTACTTGATGGATGGGATTGTCATAGAAACTTCTAAAAAGTGGGCCATCCTCATTTGGACTTGTGATCAAATCCTTTCCTTTATTATTAATATATTAACTTAAGTCACTTTAATTGCATTAACCAAATTAGTAGTAATAAATTGATTGCTACATCAAAGTACAAAGGATTATAATAGTTATGTTACTTCTTACTCACTCTCTATATCTTATACGTTAGATATCACCTACAACTCCTTTCCTTATATAATTGAGGTAGGCACTTATTATCTAAACAAATACATAATGATTTGCGACCATAAGTTTTCATACTATTGTAAAAATTGTATAATGGTGAAAACTAAATGACCATACAACCCAATAATTAAGGCATGGCCTAATAGATTTCCCATGTAGTTATTAAAACTTCTCATCATGTTACATACATATTTGATTTTTTTGAATGAGTTGGAAGATGATTGAAGATGATAGTTGGAATTTGTGTTATATTTTGTAGAATGACTACCTATAGTTGTTGTATGTTGCCTCAACTAGTTGTTGCGAGTGCCTCTGGCTAGTGGTTGCAGGTGTATATGCCAAAATGGTTTCAGGATATTAAACATAAAAAATAAATATATTTTCCATTCCACTTTATACATGAAAATATAAAACCATTATGAAACTATTAAACTTTGTTATGAAACTTGGAATAAGCATATTAAACTCAGGTTTTAATTTGCATATATATACATTACATATGCACATGAGTATATTATGAGTCTTAGAAATGAAAGTATGATAAAAAGGGGCTATCTAGAAAAGGATTACATAAGAAAATGAAGCCATTTCTAGGTATCATCAATATGTGTGATTGGTAAGACTAGAAATGGAGTAGTCAATGTTATTAAACTAACTTGAGTAGGTAGTACTATGTTTCCAAGAGTACTTTGTGTATGCCCACTGAATGCTTTGGTTATTCTTGATGTAGCTTGTAAATCTTGGGGTATGTATCCAAGATGATGACAAAGTGTCATTTTACATGCATTTTCACTTAACCCATTGTCAACTATGACACTATGTATAATTGAAATAATTAAAAATCATAACATGAGTTGACCACCCTAATGGAAATAAAAAAAATTCACCATGATAATCATCATGTATAATTTTATTTTGATATTGAATACTTGGCTCTATATTCTTATAGATAGTCACATCTATATTGGTTACCAATGATATTTTTGGTTGATGTTATTGATGTTGTTTTGATATATTTTAAGTATGCATTACAAGTTCATATTTCATATTTAAATCTTGGTACTATGTATTTGGTATCCGTCTTCGTGTAAGTTGAGATGGAACCTTATCTTGGGTCATAGTATCCTTTATGCTTGTTATATTATTTTGAAATGTAGTAATCAATTTATTTTCAAGTTGTGTAATTTTTTCTCAAAAATCATAATAGTCATTATCTAGATGTTTATTAATAACATGATACCTAAAAAATGGCTTGATTTTTATGTACTCAAGATGATGAGAAGGATGATAGCAATTAGGAAGTAAAGTGATTAACTTCTCATCTAACAATGTGTGAGAATATCATGTGGTTGATATTTGAACCTATCAAATTGAAGTGGTTTCCTCTTAGTGAAAGTAAATTTATTTACATTAGGTGGTGATTTTTAAATATATTATTTCCCTTTATTGATAATCTTGACTTTTTCTTCCTTTATTATAGTTATTTCAATTGATTCATTTATCTTATGAGTAACTTTTGACCAGCAGCAAATTCACAATCTATTATAATTCTCTTGTCTTTAATGAAAAAGGAGAGTTACCAAAGCCTGTATCTTGTACTTCATTTAAATCTCAACCCAAGGATGTAAACTTGAAAGTATGATGTCACTATATGTGCACACTTAATCCTCTAATTTGACATTCTAGGATCTCTTAAAAATTATATAAGGAATGAAATACTGAATTGAAACTCATACAAAATCATGAATCAAACAATTACACTACTTTATGTTTGGAAGCTTCTTTAAAAAAACATACACAAATATAAAAATCACACAACTCAGAAATAAAACACTCAACACATAAATGAAATAAATAACATGTTTAGCTAACTGACGGATCAGATTGTTGTCGCAAGGCTTCCAAAGGGTGCCCTTCCTCCTTTCGACTCGAACTTCAATCCTTCCTCTTAAAACAATATAATTGACTCAGAAATAGTTGCTCATATTAATTAAATGTAGCAAGGAATTGCTACACAGAAATTAAAATAATAGTTGTCTTACAAAATATGCTTCTAATATATTCCTCTAATTTGTCTCTACTACTTTCTCAACCCTCTGTGTGTGTGTGTGTGTGTGTGTGTGTGTGTGTGTGTGTGTGTGTGTGTGTGTGTGTGTGTGTGTGTGTGTGTGTGTGTGTGTGTGTGTACAAAAAATTAGATTATCTTATACAAAACAAAATACATTTTAAATTAAAAAACATTCAGCTATAGGATAACAAAAATTAGTTCCTTTTGTTAAGGTTGTCATTCATCTGGAACATGCGATGCTACTTCAGGATAATCAAATTTGTTCAACTTTAATCAAATTACTTTACTACGTTCCATGAATGCTTTTACAATTTTTATGAGTCAATTGATTTGGGAATTAGATTTTATTTTCTCACAACTTTGGTCATGTAGTGGTTATAGGATGTTTTCTCATGGAAATTTTATTTTGCTATAGGATAGACTGTGAAATGTTCCTTTGAATGTACCTATTGCTTCAAAACACCTTTTAAACACATTATAAATAAAATTATCCTATAGTAAAAAATAAATATTATATACCTGATTTTCAAGACAAAAGTCTAACTATTCAAAGATACATGATAACATAATCCTATTTGCAAAACATAGTTATCTTATGATAAAAACTTATGGGAAATGGTTCAGAAACATGATAAGCAAAAAGGGTGAATATGGAAAATGAGAACAAAAATCATGACAATTATGAGGCTCATCACACCCCCTAATTTAAGTATTTGCTCATTCTCGAGCAATAAATTTATTTATTTCAAACTCATAAATAGCTCTAAAATTTGCAGGTTTAATGACACCACTACATAGATGAGTGTAGAATCCACACATTTGTTCATAAAGCTCCTAATTTCTAACTTCTTTGGTTGCATCTAATGGAGTCTTGTCATACCAATTAGGTATTGGGTAGCAAAACAAAAGAGGTTGGAATCTTATATTCAACAATTGTGCTTCTAGTTCCTTTGCATGTACAATATACTTTGTTACTCTATCAAATGCTGATTTTAAATTAAAAGGAGAGTATGGTTCCTTCCTCTTTAGCTTAGGTTTGAGCTCATTCCATATCTCTAAGTAGGATTCTAGTGTTGATGGCCCAACATAATTTCTAATCCTAAATAGAAAGCCTAACCTTCATCACTTTTTTTAGCAAACCAAGCCCTTACCTCTTTTCTTAGCATAATGTTATCCCATTATAACAACATAACTTTAGGTGTTTCAAATTCTCCTTTGATAATCAATTGACTTTCTCTTTCATCTTTCAAGTATTTTATCATCTCACAACCTCTACTATGCTCATTTAGAAGATATGTTGAAAATGCCTTTAAATGGACATCTCCAACATACATGTTGGTATTCCATTCTTTGTCATATGGCACAACATAGCTATGACTATAGAATTCAAATAATTATGATTGTTCCTCTTGTGATCTTGTTTTATATGATTTAAAAAGAGAGAGGGTCTATTACTTCACATGGCAAATCACAATAAATTAGCTTGAAATTAAATCTATGCCACTGTTCTTCAATGTAAACTAAATACACCCTTATGAGAGGCCTAAAATCAAGGATTGCTTGAGTGAGATTAGTCAAATCTTAAATTTTGTGTTGTAGTATGGAGATATTTTCTTATTTGATCTTGACCTCTTCTTTTAATTTCTTGTTTTCTTTTGTCAATTCTCTAAATTTTTTAAACCAATTGTCTATCCATTTCATCATTTCAAAAGACATAGTAGATGAAAAATTATCCCTGATTATTTGGTCAGTTGTGGGATCTACCTACTATTTTCCTACTATAATAAGCTATGAAATAATATCTATAGGATAACTATTTGTTGAACGCTGCATCTAAGAAGCTGCTACAGAAAGTGCATCTAGTCCATTCCCTGATTAGTCCTATAGATTTTTCTAGTCATTTAATTTATTAAAAATATTGTTCCTAGGTAGGAAATTATTCTAGTATCAACATATGGGCTTGCTCCAATTATTTTGTCTTTATGTGGCTCAACACTTATTCTTCTTGTAATAATTTAGGGCTTTATCTTGCTTGATCTATTTCCTCATCACTATTTACATTGCCTTCTTGAAAATATTCTTCTTCTTGGAAATATTATTCTTCCTTATTAGTTTCTATTTCATCAAAACTGGATGCTTTAGGTGCCTCATCACTACTACTATCTAAGACGTTAGGTTGTTCTTCTTCATCTAATTTTTGACTAATTTTTATAACAGAAGAAATATTGGTTCTTGGCCTCCTTCTCAGATTTCCTCTTAGTTTATGGGACCTATAAAGACCAGATGCGACCTTGGCCTTTTTAAGGGTCTTAATTAAAGGTGGAAGCTCTTCATCAAATGCCTCAAATTTAGATTGGAGGATTAATTTCATCTTCTTTCTTCTAGTCTCCTTGATTATTGAATATTCCTTCACAAGTCTCATCTTTGGTGCATGGTCTCCATGTGTGGTTGTAGGAGGGTCCTCTTCTACAGGTTCTTGTGTGGTTATAGGAAGTTCTTCTTTTACATGTTCTTGTGTAGCTATAGGAGGGTCCTCTTCTACAAGTTGTTATGTAGCTAGAAGAGGATCCTCTATTGTAAGTTCTTATGTAGCTGTATGAGGATCTTATATTTCCATTTGTTCCTCTACCTCTATTTCTCCTTTTGCCTCTACCCCTTCTTCTTCTTCTTCCTCATCATTATCACTTTATACATTTCTAGGCAATTGAATAAAATCTTCCCAATTCACATTGGGCCTAATTCTATGCAGGCAATTTTATACAATTAATTGAATTAAGTAATGATGAGAGAGCACTTTGGAGTTACCCTTTTAGAATTAATCTTCCATTCTTGTGATCATATTAAGTAGGAAGTTGGGAATGTTTATTGCAATACCATGTCGTAAGTGGTTCATAAATTTGAAATGAACCCCATACAGTATAGAGTATCTTGCTTCATAGGTAAATTATCTAAAGATGAATATGGCTACTCTTGCCCATTTTCTTGGTAATGACAAATATACAACTCCTTGCTTTAAAGTCTCTAATATTTCATCCCCTCTACTGAATTTTTACCTCTCTACTTTTGCATCAAACTTTTCCTGTCATAATTCTCCTATTTTAAGTAATCTAATTACCCTATTGATGATAGTTTTGATTAATTTTATTTTCATTCCTTTGACTATTGCCAAATTATTCTATAATGATTCAGAAAACTCCTTTGTAAACCCTTGGTCAAGAGAATTTAGCCTCTCAAAATATTGAACCTAGCATACATTCTGAAATATGACCAAATTTTTTGGCTCGCTAGTCAGGGGAGAGATGTCTAGTGGCTCATGCTTGAGTAGGTCTCTTCCCATGCTATAAGATAAAATTTTGGTTAAAGGTTTTACATTCTTATGACAACTTCAAGGAAGAATGTTTGAGATTTGCTTTTTACAAAAGAGATAATCAATCTGAATTATGGAAAACCCCACCCCCAACTTAAAGTGGTTACTTATCCCCAAGGGATGTAGTTAGCATGTATGGAAGGCTTTATGGAAATGATAAGAGATAGATGTAGTGGTGGAAGAATTTAATGGTCATATCAAAGAATATTTCCCCTGATAGTGTGAGCAAGTGGATATATAGAATCTTTTAATAGCATTAAGAACCATAATCTAGAGAATAATTAAAACTTATGTAATGAAATAAGTACAAATAGTTACCTTAGTACTTAGGAATACCTTTCCATTAATACATGAATGATGAGTTGAAGTGATGGATGTGAGGTTCACTAGGCATACTTTGGCCATTGGTTTGAATCAAGAGTGTTTTTCAATAAATGGAATGTATGATGGAGTGACAAAAATTCATCCTAAAGTGATAACAATGGTTCCTATGGCAACAAGAATTATCTTGTAGCAACAATAATTTTATCTTGTAGCAAAAATAAAGTGATTCTCTGATCCTAAAGAATGAATCTGTAAGCAAACATATAGAAATAAAAGTTTATTGATATGGATTTTGATGTTTTATGATTTTTAATATGAATTTTTGATCAACCAGTGATTTATTTTTCTGATTCAATAGCCATTAGCAATGATTGAAGGTTTTCATTGCTAATTTTTTTTAAAGATTTTCTGGTCCCAACTCAATTAAAATTGGAGAAGCCTAGGAGTTAGGATTTTATTCAACCTGAATCAAGCCATTGTGAATGGATTATTCCTGGGTGTAGGAAGCTTATTTTTCTTGAAAAATATTAGATAAGGGTTGATAAGAATACCCTTTGACTACAAGAATAGGTTGGTTTATTTCATGAAGAAGAGATGGATGTTGATCTTCAAGATGTTTGCAAGTGAGAGTCTCCTTGGAAAAAGGTTTTTTGTACAGCTTGAGCTTATGGCCATTAACAAGTAGGTAAAACTGAACAGAGTCAATGGTCATGAGCTTCACATCTCCATTATTGAAAACTTGCTCGATCTTGTAAGGCCCAAGCCATCTAGACTGAAGCTTTCCATTATGATCTTTATATTTGGAATCAAATAGGAGTACCCAATCACCAGGTTGGAAGTTCTTAGTCTTGATGTTCTTGTCATGACAACCCAATCATTATCTCTACATTATTTTAGTGTGATGAAGTACTTCCTTGCTAAGTTCATCAAGTGCATTCAACTGCATGATCCTATTCTATTGAGCTTGGGATAGGTCCAAGCCGAAGTCAAGTGTTGTCCTCAATATTTTATGTTCAAACTCAATGGACAAAATAAGCTTCTTACCATAAACAAGTTCATAAGGAGAGAACCTAGTTATGGTTTTCCAGGTGATCTTGTAAGCCCATATTGCTTCCAAAATATGAGTTGATCAATCTTTTCTATGCAGGCTGATAGTCTTAGTGAGTATATTTTCCAATTCTCTATTTGTAACCTCCACTTGACCATTCGACTAAGGATGGTAATGGGTGGAGTTTTTGTGTCTAATTTCATATTATTTTACCAAGGTAGCTGTGAGATTTGATGTGAACTATGGTCCTTGGTTTGTGACTAGTTATCTTGGCACTCCATATCAGGTGAATATTTCATCATACAAGATCTCAACCATTTTATCATTTTAGGCATGTGTTAAGGCTTTGATCTCATCCCATTTTATGACATAATCAGTGTACACTAGTATATATTCTTTGTTGTTGGATTTAGGATCTATGGGACCCACAAAATCAAGTCCCCATTTGTCAACGGGTTCTAAAACTAGTTGTGTATGTAATGACATTTCATCAAAGTGGGTGGGTTGCCCATACACTAATATTGATCACACCTATGAGTATACATCATGGCATCCTTATGCAAAAAAGGCCAATAATATCTTGTAGTAACTATTTTCATAGCAGTTCATTTTATATCAAAATGACCCCCATATGGTTCATCATGGTGGGATTTGAGAATGTCAGAGGTTTCATCTTCTTGAAAACACCTTTGCATAACTGAATCTTGTCAAAAAACAAAGAGATATCCTACAATCTAGGACTAATGTCTACTCTTTTGAATTAGATGTTGTTTTTCTTTTGGTGAAAAATGTTGTGGTAGTGATCCTACAGTAAGATATTTAACAATGTCTACAAACCAAGGAGAATGGATAGTTACTGCAAACAAAAGCTCATCAAAAAATGAATCATCAACAATAGGACTTTGTTCATCATGTTTTAGCCAAGATATAAAATCTACTACTACATTATCCTTACCTAGTATGTCCACAATAATAATGTCAAATTCATATAGAAAAATAAACCATCTAATTATCTTGTCTATTATAGGATCTTTTTTCATCAAATCCCTTATTGTTCTATGATCTGTGTGGATGAATACTTGGTAACCTGTAATGTAGTATTAAAATTTGTTGATGACATAAATGACCATAAGAAATTCCTTCTTTTTTATAGTGTAGTTGATCTCATCTACTTGAAGACTCTTACTGATAAAATAGACTGCATAGCTCAAAGATTCATCTTTTTGGCCAAGGACAAATCCTAAGGTAGTGTTGGATGCATCTATGTGGATATGAAAAGACTTCTTCGAATCAAGACCTCTTAGAATAGAATTATTGAATGGGTAACAGTTTTACTAAAATCCTTGATGGAATATTGTGAATACAACTCATTCAACCTCTTGACTTTTCCATGAGTTTTAATTATTAATATTAATATTTTTAAAGCACCATGTGAATCTTTAAAATGTTAGTTGTGTCATTTTCCTTTTCATAATTTTTGAATATTAAAGTTTATATGAAGTCATTGTTAGAACCCTATATTTTTGGAGATCTCATTTATTTTAATTAGACTTAATCGAGTTGAGAATAAATTATTCTGAATGTGATTTTAAATTAGAAAAATTGAACATGCTTAAAATAAGCAAAATGAAGCATAAAAATAATTACCAAAATAAAATTCTAAACTTAAACTAAAATAATAAAAAGTTATAACCAATTTTATTAATAATAATAATAAATTACATATATTAATATTTGAATTTTGACATCTAATATAATTATGAATCTCTTTAACTTTACATAACTTTAAATTTGACTTAAAAATTTTATTGTGATTATCCTCCATACCATTTATCCTCTCCCTGAATACCAATCACCACCTGTCATTCATTCATATATATATATATATATATATATATATATATATATATATATATATATATATATATATTGATGAAATCATTTTTTTTAATTTACAGATTTATATATCAAATGCAATTAAACCGTCAAAGTTAGGGACAACGACTTTTTTTATAATTGAACATATTAATCAAAATGTTTGACCATCGACTTTTGAATATTCAAAACATTAATTTCTCAAATAATTATATTAAAAATTACTTATTGATTTTTATGTAGATTTTATTAATATTTGCTTATATTATTTTAAATTAATCTTCATAAATTATATATATATATATATATATATATATATATATATATATATATATATATATATATATATATATATATCTTATTAAAAGAATAATTATATATTAAAATAATATTAAGAAAATTTAAACATGATAAAAAATTAAAAATATTTATCAAAATAATAAAAAAATATATTTCTAAAAACTTTCAAACTATTTGTTTTACCAAATATTATAAATTAGTATACCTATCTTAGATTGATTTATGGTAAACAAGGTGGAACGATAAATGAAATAAATGCTTCAAAAATAATCTCTCTCCACATCTTTTATATAAATAAGTATATTAGTTTTTTTTTAATTCAAAATAAATTTAAAAGAAGATGAAGATGAACACAAATTTTTTAATATAAATCCACATTAAAATATAAAACTAAAATATTTATAAATTATTAATTTATTATAAACCACCTTTCAAATATATATTTATTATTTTCTTTTCTTTCTTATTTAAGATAAATAATACCATTTATTTATTTATTGCGGGATGAATATATAATAAAAACCATAAAAATACACCATACGGAATTATTTCATCCCTTTAAGTAGTGAAGGTGCGGCAATGCAAGTGTCATTTAAGTATTCTTAAATCGAAAGAAATAATTCGAAAAGCTATTAAAAATTTTAAAGAATTAAAATAATCTTCATAATCTTCATTTTATATATATATATATATATATATATATATATATATATATAATTAAAAGAATAATTATTTATTGAAGTAATATTAAGAAAATTTAAACAAGATAAAAAATTAAAAATATTTATCAATATAATAAAAATATATATTCCTAAAAACTTTCAAACTATTTATTTTATTAAATATTATAAATTAGTATACTTATCTTAGAATGATCTATGGTAAAAAAAGGTTGAAACCATATTATTATTTTAGAGGCATTTATATTATATCATATTTGTGACATAAATGAAATAGATGCTTCAAAAATAATATCTCTCCACATCTTTTACATAAATTTATGTAATATAAATATATTAATTTTTTCAAAATTCAAAATAAATTTAAAAGAAGATGAAGATGACCACAATTTTTTTAATATAAATCCACATTAAAACATAAAACTAAAATAAATTATTAATTTATTATAAACCACCTTTCAAATATATATTTATTATTATTATTTTCTTTTCTTTCTTATTTAACATAAATAATACCATTTATTTATTTATTACGAAATGAATATATAATAAAAACCATATAAATACACCATACGGAATTATTTCATCCTTTAAGTAGTGAAGGTGCGGCAATGGTTATTCTTAAATCGTATTTAGCATATAATTAAAGAAATAATTCAAAAAACTATTAAAAATTTTATGGAGTTATTTCAGTGCGACAATGCAAATGTCATATAGTTATTCTTAAATCGTATTTAAGATAGAATTAAAGAAATAATTCAAAAAGCTGTTAAAATTGTCAAAGATTGATTTTATTGTTTTTATGTTATTAGTTTCTTGATTTTATTAATTGAAGATTGAAGACGAAGATTTTTTGTTTTGGTTTTTGAGGTTAAGGTATTTGGAAAATTTGTTTGACTTCATTTCTGCATGCTAGTTGGATATATTGTATGTTCATTGGTTTTTTATAGAACTAATAAAAGCAAAGATAATATTTCCAAGTGATTTGTTTGTATTTTCTTGGGATTTTTTTCCTGCAGCTACATAAATTGTGGAAAAGAATATTTCCAATGCCGCTGATTGCGGTTAATCACACCATGGCGTACAAGGTAAATGTTTAATGGATAGATTTAGTCATTTATTGTGTCTGAGAGTGATGAATCGAGGACTCAGCCAACGGAAAATAAAGTTCAAACCATCCAACAATCATATTGATGGAGACCAATTTTTTGCAAGCATATTTCTTAGTTCTATTGAAGTCAGACCACAACCACCTATCTATCGAAGTCTGACGACGGAGACACAATTGTTTTGTCCCTTTGCTATTGCACTGAACAATCGGGATAGAATTATGATTCTGTGGCAAGGTGTTGATGACGACATTAGAAGTATTGTACAGACGGCAATCAAGCACTTTGGACTTGTGGAAAACCTGTATTTGGACTCCCACGGATCAATTAAAGTTGTCTTGCAGAAGTGCTCTTGAAAAGACTCAATAAATTATGCAGATTGTAAAAGCAACGTAGGGCAGTAGGCGCATTAAATCTTCAGGTGGATGGCGGACTGTTACATATGTGTTGCTCTTCCATTTTGATTTTGTTTTACTTGTATCGTTTGTATATATATGTATACTAATATTTTTTTATATAGATTTTCAAATATTATGTTGGTAAATTTTCTTTATAATGATAAAATAATTTTCTGTATATAATTAACAAAACTTCATATCTTCCATTATTAACTTATTATTTTATCATTTTATTTATATAAATAAATAAATATAAACATATGATTTTTAATTAATAAATTTTTATTTTAAAATTTAAATAATATTTTATATTTAAAAAAGTACACTCGAATGGTTTGTACCTACCCAATGCATAACAATTTAACTTAGTCTATTTACATAATTTTATTAAGGCTTTGACATAATTTGTTTTATGTTATAAAAAATAGCTATTAACATAGTTTTTTTTTAGGTTATAAAAAATTAGAATGTAATAAAATATCAATGGCTTTCTCGTTTGATCTTTTTCATCAGCCATTACTTATTTTTTAAAGCATAAATGTTTAATAAAATATCAAAAATATTAGATCTCAAGAGTCTTCTTCAGTGTTTCTGATTCTTCTAATAAGAGTTCATTAATGCAGTAGTTTTCTAAAGTCAAAACTAGTAAAAAGGGCAAAGATAAGGGTTAAGCACTTGTAGTTGCATCCTAGCCTTTTATATGGGTTATTGATTCTAGTGCATTGTATCACATGGTTTCATCATAGGACATGTTCTCGTCCTTAGAGCCTTATTTTATGCCTTCCATCTTATTGAGTGATGATACTTCTGCATAAGTTAGTGGGATTGGATCTGTTGAACTGACTGGTGAGATATTTCATGATGTTCTATGTGTTTTATCTTTATTTACCAATCTCCTATTTGTTTATCATATCACTCACATCAATTCGGTAAGATAGTTGAGTTCACACCCAATTTTGTGTTTATTAAGGAAGTAAACAATGACTCCATTGTTGCACTTATAAAAGTAGATCACCTGTCACAATTGTATACTTTCTCACATTTTGTCCCTGATCAACCCTCTACTATACTACTCACTCATTCCAATGGGGTGATTAAATTATGGCATGGATGATTGATCCATCTCAAATATCGCTACCTAGATCAACTCAGTCATCATGACATGGTTTCAAGGTTGGCACGAGTCAATTTTTTGACGATGTTTGCCAAGGTTACATACTTGGTAAGCACCCTGAGGATAAGTATGACAAGGAAAAATCACAAAGAGCTGAACATATGTTTGAGATTATTCATGGTGACAATGCTAACCCATTTCAAAATCTTTCATTAATAAGACTACATACATGCCTACTTTCATCGATGACTATTTGAAGTATATTTCGGTGTACTTTCTTAAGTAGACATCTGAGATCTTTGATCATTCTCAGAACTTCAAGGTGCTTATGAAGAAATAACCCAGTAAAGTGATAAAGATTTGATGCACCAATAATGATATTGGTTATGGTAGTAACCATTTTCAACAATAATGTACATCAGAGGGGATTGAACTACAACGTAAAATTCCATATAATCCTTAAGAAATGGCCAATTATCTAAATTTTGCATCAATAAGGAGTCTAACAAATAATTTAAAATAGCTGTGGAAAAAATGAAACAACATTACAGTTAGATTACATTCTTAATTTGTGAATAATTCTTCTCCATCACATTGAATACATAGTCAGTGATACATACATCATTTTCTCTAAACACCACAACTACTTTAAATGTTAAGAAATAACTTGTATCTATTTTGACTTTCAAATCCAACTTTTCCTATTTTCACATTAAAAAAAAATTCAAAGGACATAATTAGCAATTTGGGCCTGGTTAGAGACTTCTTTTTGATAGGTGATAGGATGACGTGGATGATATTAAAATTCAAATTATTGTATATGTCATTGTTTCTAACTTTTGGGAATTGTTTCATTTTAGTGACCATTGCTTTGCCTAATTATGGTTTTATCGTTGGATATTTTTTGAAGACTCCCCTTGCAGATTTTGAAATTCAAAGTTGGGACTTGTCACCTTATTGTTTTTAAGACCAATGGCCTTCTATGCCTTTTGACCATTTTCCACTAATCGTGGGTGCTTTGAGATGTTTTTGAAAGTTTGGTTTTAGTAAAGGTAAATCTCATAGGATAATCTAGTTCCAAAATGTATTATAAATACCAAAGGGAATCCTCTTCCAGTTATGTTGGGACTGGGTTCTGAAGGGACGACATTTATTAGTTATTATATAGACCTAGGCCTCATGTGCTTTAAGTTCAGGGTGGTTTTCATATCATCTTAAACCCATCAAGGTTGTGTTTCTGATCAATGTGGTTTTTTTGGTGACAATTGGGGTAGAGATTTGGTTTTTAGAGACTTTTGAAGTGGGGGATGAAAAAGGTGTTTTAGAGACTTGTGCCTTGTGTTTCTTTAAACCCATGATGGTTGTTCACCCACATAAAACTAATGGATGATATTTTAATGCTTGTGTCTCTAAAGGGACTTTGCAGGGTTTCTTTCTCTGCATTTGGCTCTAGAGTGGAGATTTGGACCTCCTTTTGTGTCTAGTCTAGTTCTCGATCTAGCAAAAAAAAATTCATAGGTCCCCTGGAGACCCTAATGGATCTGGAGATCTAGACCTCTTTTTAGCCCAAGATGGTTTCCAATCTAGCCAAAATTGCTTAGTTGTTGCACTAGTTAAATGTAGTATATGATCTTCCTTTATTGGTTCTTGATCCATTCAAATTGAGATGCTACTTCTTTGGGTTGAGTTCTCATTGTACTCCTGGTCAACAATTTCTAGCTAGGAAGAGACCCACTCCTTCAAAGGTTTCTTGTGATGGGGTCTTTTTTGTTAACCTCATCAATTATTTTTTATTAGGGGGAGATCCAAACCTCATAATGTGTCTGGGGCTAGTATCCACACCAATTTTTAAATATGGGGTTATCTTAATATGAACAATTTTAAAAATTTAACATCACATATGATTTTATCCAAATCTTCTTAACTATGAAAATTTATTGAATATTGATATAGTAAGTTTTTTTTCTCAAATACATTTTAAGTAGTATAATAGTATTTAAATTTTATTTAAATAAACCCTTTTTCCTTTCAAAACTTTCCTTGTTAATTATAGAAATATAGATTATAAAGAGTAAGAAAAAAAATAGATCATAAAACATGTAGGAACCTTCTAATTGGGTATCAAAAAATAAGTCAATTTTTTTTTCAAGTTATCATTCCAAAAAAATTCTTACTAGTTCATTATTTATGTTTTATAATTATAATAAAAAATTAATTTAAAAAAAAGTTTTCTAGAACCCAATCATACATGATAACTAAATCAAGAACAATTGATTTTAAAGGTTATTCACAATACGATCCACATAATAATTTTCATAATAGTTTCATATACAATGTTTATGTAATTTATTTCACAATCAACCATTGATTGTGTGTGTGTGTGTGTGTGTGTGTGTGTGTGTGTGTGTGTGTGTGTGTGTGTGTGTGTGTGTGTGTGTGTGTGTGTGTGTGTGTGTGTGTGTTTTATTTTATTCCAAGTACAATCACAACTATGTTTAATAATGTATTATGTAACAAAAATCAATTTTCATCTTTTATGAATTCAAAATTTTAATTCTAAAGTAATATACAATCTAAAATCAATCTCATAGTCATAATTAAATATAGCTTATAATGTTTTTAACAACATTACTGATGCATTATTTTTATTTTTTCAAATAAAAATACATTTTTTAATAAGTTTGGTCATATGTTCAAAATAGTCATATGTGAATAATTATTCATAATGAAGTCTATCAAAGCTCTCATAGATCATCGGTGTCGCAAAAAGATTATATATAAAGATAAGAGAAAGATCATTGTTGGATATATTTTATTTTAACTCTAAATCTTTTTGGATCCCCAACACACCTCTCATCCATTGAGTGTGACCCTACTCTTACATGAAAATACTAGATACAAAAAATCAATAAAGCAAGAAAAAAATCCATATATACTAAATAAATCTATGTAAATAATCCCACAAAAATGTATTACATAATAATATACATATATTCTAACTTTAGTACTAAAATATATCAAATAATTACATATCATGGTTAAATTCTAACCCAATTCTTAAGTTATTAAATCTTTTCATAAACTTCTAATCTCATCTATTTGCTTTAGATATATAAAATAATATAAATGTTAAACACATATATTCTCAATTAGTATCTAATTATTATTCCAAAATAAAGTATATATATAAACTTGTGTCACAAAACTTAGGCATAATTTGTATTTGAATACAATTGTTTAGACATAAAGGAGCCTACCCTCCTATTCATATTTGTAGCCAATGAATGATTAGATTATATATTTTATTTATAATTGATATTAGGGATCCAAGATCATAATTACAATGTGTTATGCTATGTTTTCCATTTAAAAGTAAGATCTCTTTATCAAAAGAAACACTGATTTTCAATAAATAAAGAAAATGTAAATTATTTTTAATCATAAAACGTAATTTTTTATTTTAAGATTTATGGAGGTTAAAAAATTTGGCATCTTTGTCCTCCAAAATACTATCCTTCTAAAATTAAAAATTGAAATAATATTTAATTTTAATGAGGCTCATCAATCAAAACATGATATAATAGTTGGTTAAAATCTCATTATGTTTTATATTAGTCTAAAAATAAATAAATAAAATATCGATATTTTTTATATAAGATATTTTGATTCTTTGTAATTAGTACCTTTTGGGTCTATTCATTATTCACAATTGTAAATTAATATATCAATGACTTTACATTTAAAATATACTATTTTGTCACTATGCTAATAAATGTGCACCTACTAAATTAAGTTTGCCTTCTATACTTAATCGATCATCTAAAATCACTTTTGGATGATTTATATGATTAATTTCTCTTAATTTTGAGATGTGTGATTTTTATTCTTGACACATTGATAATCCTCTATAAAAGGCCTTTCCATGACAAATAAATGAGTCATTTAGTTTAAGATCTAGCATTCTTGTTTTTTATTTGGCTATCTACCTCTAGTAGATGATACACCAATGTATGGTGTAACATCATATGGTTCAGCCATTTAGCAAACCTTAAACATTATTATTAAAACGTGAAAATTCTTAGTAAAAAGGAATTTCATCCAAGGTAACCAACTTTTCAAAATTTACTATGGAATATATAAAATGTTGAACCAAAAATTCAAAACTATAAATTAATAGTGTCAAATAGATAGTGACTTCTCTTCTTTTTAAAAACTCTCATATCATTTATTAATTCATTTATATGTAATAAATAATTAAGCTTCAATACTTAATAAAGAAATATTAAGATTATTATATATGTCAATTGTGTGAAGCAATGTAGAACATACCATGAAACGAAACTTTACAAATCCTGAGGATGATCAATTGAAAGCAAAAATTATTCTTTAAAAAATACTTTAAATTATGTTTACCACCAATTTTTAAGTTGAGTCTATCTTGATCAATGATGCTCTTAGTAAAATTCATGTTGTAGTTTATAGAACAGGGACCAAATTATTTAGATTTGCATTGTTTATAATTTTATATATGAAATAATATATGCGCCAAACATGAAATTCAAATAATCTTTTATATATGCCATCCCTCTTATAATTTAAGACAACCTTAAATAACTTATATTAAAAATAGTTTGGGCTTTATTGTTATTAAAATAAAAACAATTGATAGTGGTACTAATAAACATAAGATCCTAAATGTAATTGTAATATAAGAATTAGATCATTATAAACCTTTGTATCTCTTTTGACCGATATGCAGGATACAAAATGGAGCAAACGTCCACATCATAAAAAGAGAAGCGCAACGCGAGCTACATTCCCTTTCTGAACTCCCTCTTCATTTAGTGTTTAGATTGTGCCTCGCTAATTCAACTCCTAATTAAGGACTTATGGGGGGAACAAGTTGAGAGATGTTAGCGCTCATGAAATAGATTAGGAGGATTGATATACTTATAAAATTAAACTATCGGTTTTTAGTTTAAACTATTGATGCGTTTTTATATGATCTGCACTGATTATAGCTTTTACAACATAGTTGAATTTGCTTCTATTCAGCCTTATAGCTTGGTTCTGATGTTTAAATAAATACACAGAAATGGAGATCTTTCTCTTACAGAGCCCAAGTTCAACATCTGACGTAACTCATTCTAATCCAACTTCTCTCTCATGGAGGCTGCTTCAATTGCATATGCTTTAAATCCTCTCTTGTTTGGCTTAATTGCCTACTCCTCCGTGACTCGGACTAGAAGGCAATTCATTTAAAGTAATCAAATGTTTGGCTGTCTTAACAGGGTTGGCATTTATGTATGCGTGACCTACTCCTCCGTGACTCGGTCCAGATGGAAGTTTAGTTTTCAATATTGTCATTTGCTCCCTAGTCTTTACAGGGCCGACGTTTATATATGCATGGCCGACTCCCGGGCTGCGACCAGAAGGAAGCTTATCCTTCAATATGCTGGCTGATCTCCCAATAGCTGCTTTAACAGGACCGGCGTTGGTATATGCATGACCTACTCCGGGACTTGGCCCAGAAGGGAGCTTATTTATCAATGCATGTGAACAATCTCCAACTGCAGGTATGTGCTTGGATATAACAAGTGTAATGTCTCCATTCATGAGATTAGGCTGAGCAGAATCTATATCCTCATCATGTTTTGGGCTGAGGATTCGAGCTGCATCTGCATTTTCTATATTAAAAGCTATTGAAATGAAAATAAACAGCAGCAAAGCAATCGTGACGTTGAAATAACTTCTCCCCATTGCAGAAGTTCCAAAATTAATTTCAATGATGTGAGAATGGATATTCACTAAGAATTGAATGGAAGGGAAGTGGCGGATAAAAATAAAATGGGCATATTAACTATGTATATATAGACCTTACAGGGAAAGGAAGGGACGTGTATGACAAACTGGAAGTCATTCCTCGTGGTGGCATTGAATTTACAGAAGTCAAGCATGGCTGATTCCTTTGAATGGTTATAACTTGGAATTTTTCAACGAAGAAGACCGGGCATGGAGGGGAAAATTGCCTTCGATACCGTGGGAGGAAAAAATTATGGTCGCATACATGCAATTTCTCGGCAAAGAGTGCGAAAAACTAAGAAATTATTGGGTGGAAAAAAATGGAAAGCAATTGTGGATAAATTGAAATAAGATTGCACTTGGACTCGATTATTTGTCTATGAAGAATTCTTCCAAATGACATCGAATACATAGCCATTAATATCTACATTTATTGCAGTTGGAAATAACTCGTATTGATTTTGACTTTGGAAAAAAATACTTTCAAAGGACGCGCTCCACGCTTTTGATTGTTGACACTCGACATGACTTTTTCAATACACATAAATACGACTCGCTCAACCTCTTGACTTTTTCCGTGAGTTTTAAATTTTAATATTAATATTTTTAAAATTGGAAATGAACTATGAATTGAGTAATTGACAATTTTGAATATTAAAGTTTATAGGAAGAGACGGTTGGAAACTTTGTATTTTTGAGGATTTTATTTATTTCAGTTGGATTTAATTGAGATGAGAATAAATTACACTGAATGTGATTTTGAATCAAAAATCGAAATATGACAAAACAAACAAAATGAAATTTAAAAATAATTATCAAAATAAAATTGCAAATTTAAACAAAAATTATAATCAATTTTTATCATAATAAAAAAATATATTAAATTTTACATTCTTTAACATTTAAATTTATGACCCTAATATAACTATAAATCTTTTCAACTCTACATAACTCTTGAATATAACAAATTTAACTTGAAAATTTTATTGTGATTATCCCCATACCATAACTTTCTTTATAGCTGAACATATTAATCAAAATGTTGACCATCTACCTTTGAATGTTCAATATATTAATTTTCAAAATAATTATATTAAAAATTATTAATTGATTTTTTATGTAGATTTTATTCATATTTATTTATATTAATTTTATATATATATATATATATATATATAATGCAAATAATTATTTATTAAAATAATTTAAATATAAATATTGACTTTACATATATATTTTTTGAAATAAATATTATTACAATAATTATTATTTATTGAATTAACGTTAAAATAAATTAAAAATAATAAATATTTTAAAATAATTGTCAATATAATTAAAAACTATTCTTAAAAAACTTCAACTATTTATTTTACCAAATATTATAAACTATCAAAACTCCATATCTTTGATTATTAATTTTTTATTTTATCATTATATATTTATATAAATAAACATCTCATTTTTAATCATCAATTTTTTATTTTAACATTTAAATATTAATGAAAATTAAAAAAATAAACATTGTACCCACCTAATGCATAGCAATTTAATCTAGCCTATTAACATAATTTTCTTAACGTTATTGACATAAATTGTTTTATGTTATAAAAAAAAAGCTATTGACATAGTTTGTTTTAGGTTATCAAAAATTAGAATGTGATGAAATCTCAATGGCTTTTCTTGTTTGGTCTTTTTCATCAGCTATTACTTATTTTTTAAAGCATAAATTTTTAATAAAATATAAAAAATATTAGACCATAGGGATCTTTCTCAATGTCCCTAATTCTTTCAATAAGAGTTTATCAACACAAGAGTCTTCTAAGGTCAAAGGCAATAAGAAGGGCAAAGATAAGGGTAAAGCACTTACGATTGTGTCCTAGCTTTCCACATGGATTATGGATTTTGGTTCATCATACCACATTATCATAGGACATGTTCTCATCCTTGAAGTCTTATTCTATGCCTTCCATCTTATTGAGTGACAATACTTTCGCATAAGTTAGTAGGAGTGGATCTGTTGAATTGAATGATGGGACATTTCATGATGTTTTATGTTTTGTCTTTATCTACCAATCTCCAAATTATTTATCATATCACTCAAATTGGTTCAGGAAAGATAGTTGAGTTTACACCCAATTTTGTGTTTATTAGGGAAGCAAATAGTGACTCCATTATTGCACTTGTGAAAGTAGATCACCAGTCATTATTGTATACTTTCTCACATTTTACATTTAATTAACCCTCTACTGTACTACTCACTCATTTAGATGGGGAGAGTAAATTATGAGATAAATGATTGATCCATCTCAACTATCGCAACCTGGAGTAACTAAGCCATCATGATATGGTTTCAAGGTTGGCACCAGTCAATTTTTTTGATGGAGTTTGCCAAGGTTACATACTTGGTAAGCATAATGAGGATAAGTATGATAAGGGAAAATCATGAGGAGCTAAATAGATGTTGGAGATTGTCCACAATGACATTTCCATCCCATTTCAAAAGCCTTTATTTAATAGGACTAAATACATGCCTATTTTCATCGATGATTATTAGAGGTATACTTAGTTGTACTTTCTTAAGTAGACATCCAAGATATTTGATCATTTTCAAGACTTGAAGGTGCATATATATAAATAATGAGGTCAATCGATCAAGATTTTGTGCATCGATAATAGTGGTGAATATGTCAGTAACCATTTTGAGAAATTATGTACATCAGAGGGGATTAAACTACAATATACACTTCCATATAATCCTCAATAGAATGGTGTTGTAGATTTCAAGAATAGGTCCTTGAAGGAAATGGCCAATTATATGCTACACTCCAAGTCACTGGCACCTCAGTATTGGGTTGAGGCCATCAACTATGCTCGTTATATCCAAAACTGAGTTCATTTACAAGGGGTCACTTCTTTTAAATATTGAAATAGTCAAAAACCCACAGTAAAACATTTTTGAGTGTTTGGATCCCTACTATGGTCTGAATTCCCAATAAGAAACATAAGGGAACATAACCTCAGAACCAGCCTTATATCTTCATTGGATATCCTGAGCGTATTAAGGGATACATGCTTCTCTATCCCACCACTCATGAGTTGTTCATTGATAAGAGTCTTCATTTTAAGAGGGTCCTTTGGACTCCCACAAGATACCTTTCCCCCTTCATTAGACATTCTTAGATTTGATGATAGTTATGATGATTCAAATCTATTTTATCAACTCCCTGATGATCCAAATTCTTCTTCTAGGTCTGATGATGAGAATAGTGATGAGGATCACCCTCCTCCTCTTAGAATATATTCAAAGGATGAGGAACATCCTCCTCACTCTTCAAGCACTAGTCCTTTTTGGGTTAGATAGACACTACAAAGTGTTGACTCATTGGTTGGAGATCCATCAGACACTAGGCAAACACATTCACAATTCTAAGATGCCTCACATGATTTCATTACATCTACTTTGAATCCATAATTGTTTCATGAGGCATTAGACACTCCTGAGTGGGATTGTGTTATGGAATAGGAGTATGGTTCCTTTCAAAGGAACAACACTTGGGATCTAGTCCCACTTTCTAAGTGAAGGAAACTTTTTTGATGTAGGTGGATCTATCAAACAAAAATTATATCAAATGGGTCCATAGACAAGTTCAAAGCATTTTTTGAAGCAAAGGGTTTTTCTCAATTACCTGGAATTGACTACACTAATACATTAGCCCTAGTTGACAAAATAAACTCAATTCGACTCACTCTTTCTATTGACACAACACATTGCTAGGATGTTCATCAAATGGATGTGAAAAATATCTTTCTTCACAATTATTTTAAAGATGAAATATACATGGAGAAACCATAAGTATTTGTGGAAGATTCATTTTTATTTTGTAAACTTTTAAAAAAAAATCTATGGCCACAAACAAGCTCCTTGAGCTTTTTATGCCAAGATGGACTCTTTTCTTCTTTTGGTTGAGTTCACCAAATGCCATTATAATCTAAATGTCTACATATTATCATAGGATTATTCACTATTAATTTTAATTCTCTACATGGATTACCTATTGATCATAGGGAGTTCTTCATCTACCATCACAGTAGTGAAAACTGCTTTGTTTGATAGGTTCTTAATGATTGACTTAGGATTATTGCATTACTTTCATGGGATTGAAATTTCTCAGTCTCACTTTGGGATCATTATCACATAGTCCAAGTATGCTCTTGGCTTGCTTGCATGGTTTAACATGGCTGATTGTAAGCTAGTTTAGATGACCAACATTCATTTTATGTGATAACCAAAGAATAATCTAGATCTGAAGGAATCTGATCCTCCATCAATAGATCAAGCATATTTATATTCACATGTATTTCTTTTAGAATCTCATCCTTTAACATGGCATTAATCTCTGCTACATCCAGACAATAGAATAAATTGCTAATATATTCACCAAACCCTTCACTGAGAACAAGTATTTTCATTTGCAGGCTCTTCTTGGCACTTGAGTTGCTCCAACATCCTCCTCTAGGAGACATTTTATTGTACTTAGGTACCTCATCGAACCTTTGTGTTATGCCCCAATTCTACTATCCACCTAAGTTATGCTTAAAGAAATGTTAGTGTAAAGTTTTATTCCATGTAATGGCTTTTTCCTACACATATTTAGTTATCTTTCCTAGGTGTATTTTTAGGTCATTATGAAAGATAATCTCACATTCATGAATAAATAACAAAATGTTTATATTTTACCTATATAATATACCCTCCTAAACATTTTATGGTTAATAATGCTAATACTAATATTGCAATCTTTTGATTGTTGATCAATTAATTCTTCTAAATCATGTTTGATTTTTCTATTATACATAGGTAATTTTCCTCATATATTGACTCTATCTAATAGATCTTCCATTGTAACTCACTCCAACAATTTATACATAATTAATAAAAATATATATATAAAGTTTTACACACTTAATAACCCATTTTTATTGATATTATAAGAAATGAAAATGACAATTGAAGCATTGAAAATATATATTTATTCGGTGGTGTAGCGCATAAATAAATAAATTGTAAATATGAGTCTAGGGGAAGGGGATATAACTAGGTTGAAGGATTAAGATCGGAGCTTTCCACTTATATAATTCAAATATTTAGCCTCAAACATATATAATTGAGATTATTCATGCCTTGAATGAAGAAATTGTATGCCTTGAACCTAGGTTAGCACCACTTAAATAAATGATTAAAAAATAAATAAAACAATTATTCTTAAACTAATTTTTTTTTCAAATTAAACTAAATATTAATGTGGTCTCATTTGGCCTCCAAATTTTTTTTAAAAATGCCTCTAAGAAAAAGGTGTAGCTTAAGGTAGCAATAAATTTTTTGAGATGGTCGTTTTGGCACGTGGAAGAGCTCAAACAGAGATATAGATCAAAAGTTATGGCCTCGAGAACTCTAGCCTATTTTTACTGCATCACATTTTATAGTGAATTATTTTTCACTTCCTCTTTTATGCATTTCCACATTCATATTACTAAAATTAATTTTATAACCATTACAATAGAAAGAATTTATTACATCATAATGACTATTTTAATATTGTGTATTTTTATTAGTCCTAAAGGGGATCTATTAACTTTTATTTTTTATTAATTTGTAATTAATATTTATTTTCTCACATAATATAAATATATTGATTAATGTGTTAGAAATATGCAAACATTTTAACAAATTAATTTTTAAGGGGTTTAATTTATTCATAAAACAATATTATTTTATATTCCCTAATTTACTAGAAATATTGGATGTTATTTCTAATTTCTAATAGATCGAGGCACTAGCATGATTTCACATCTGCCACAGTCATAATCATTGTACATAATTAATTTTTGAAAAAAGGCATCATGCATATCCCAACTATCTGCCAATTGTTAAATGCTTAGATTTAATGTGTCTCTATTATGGCTTGGTAAATTGGAATGCACTACACCCAAAATTCCTAAGACTAAAAACAATAATATAAAAGTAGATTTTTGATAAATAAAGAGGCAACATCGAATTTGGATGTATGTTTTAGCCTTTCACACATCATCATTCAAACATAACAGACCTAAAAATAAAACTATATGTTGATTTGACTTGAACAATGATCTTTAGAAAGGAAAAGGAATTAGCATTTTTGTGTATGGATCTAGCACAAAGCAAATAAATCAAGCAAATTTAGGCAAGTGCATGTAATTTTTGGGCACATTTTGCTTGGCACCATTTTGGCTTCCTTTATCTCACTTTTATCTATTATAACTGATAGCACAAGTATATTTTTTAATGGTTTTGCTTGTCTCTTTGGTGAATAGAAATTTGTTATCTTGTTATTTCATTGGAGTGCAATTTGTTATGTCCAAACAGGATCTAGTCACTTGGAACTTTGGATGATTTTTTGCATTTCATTTTACATCTAATATTGATTTGTATTGAAGTTAGTTAGTTTGTCTTCTTCTCCTAAAACTAATTACAATTGTTTATCTACTCCTGATTAGGGATGCACAAAATAATGCACATATAAATCTATGTATGTCCTCATACCCATATAAACAATGTATATTTCATATTCTATATACAGTAATGCCTTAGCCTACACTAACCTAAGTGACTAGTGATATTTCATTATTCAAATTGTATAGATTATTTTATAGAGACCAGTTATGATTGAGAACAAATTGATTCTAGGATGGTTGTTCCTTTGGGGCTGCATTACAATAATTTTATTTTATTTTGTGGGACTATTCCTTAGTGGTAGCATGTATGGTAAGCATGGTTGGAGATTTATCATATCTTTTGGGGTTCCTTTGATAGATAAAACAGTCAATGCAAAGCATGTGAAATATGTGGTGTGAGCATGATAACTTGTTTTGGTAGATCAATTGAATATGTTAAATATTCTAAGTTTTGATTTTCTACATAATGTTGCTTCTATGGACAGTTAATGCACAAAGTTGGTATAATTAGTCAATTATTAGTATCAATCTATTCTTTTTATTTATAGGGGTGACTAATGCCTAAGTTAGGTATAAGTACGAAATTAGTAGTTTTTCCCTATGCTACCATGGTTCATTTCCCCATAATTTATGATTATAAGCTTCACTGGAAGATCAACATGTCAAGGTTTTATTTCATAATTTATAGTAGGTCATTTTGAAACATTAATTTCTAAATACATGATTATCTATTGAGTTGAGTTGATCCAAAATATGTGTGTGAATGTAGATTTAATATGCAATCTAGTCCCACGTACTAAGTTGCATAGGCATTATTATCTCTATATGTGTTCATCCATATGTAATATGTAAGTTAGTTCCACAAACTAAGCTCTTGAATGATTACCATCACTTTGAGAAAGTAGTAGTAGACCATCTAGGGAAAACATTGCATTATGTCAAGGCAAATGAGATCAACCTAGAGAAAAATAGAAATTTTATATGGATAATGGGACTATCTATTGGAAAAACTGCACTTTGATCATATATTCTTACTCGTACATGTGATAAGGGATTGATAATGTTGGCATGGTAAAATTTATCCTATTAATAGTCCTTTTTAGTTACAAAGGTCAATATAGGTTACATGATAGTAGTATAAAATGAGTGATGTGTAGATTTTACTCCCCTTAATATATACAATAGTATTAGTTTAAGCTCCAACATATTGGGTGTGAAGTTACTTTAGATATTGGGTTAAAATCTTTACAATCTTCCTTAGGAAGTTTGTTACTAGCTTCGATATGCTCCTTAAGAATGTTACTGAATTTCACATTGTTAATCTTTCTTGAATTTTAGAGTATTAATATTATCATTCTACAAGTAACCATAATGGGAATTTGATAGGAAAGTAGATTTGAATGGCCATGTTTGGTCTACTTTCATTATATTATATGATTAAAGAAGTTGTTGCTTTTTCATTTCAGAGGCTTTCTCATTTGATATTTTATTTATATTTTTCCCATAGCTCTTTGTTATTACAACATGCTATATTTTTATTGATTATTTAATGGTTGTTGTTCTCTCTTTTGTGTCTCATATTTATATTTGTATTGCATTTATGAAAGCTTAAACATGTATCTCAAGCTCTTTATTTCTTCCATGGAAAATATTAGAGATGGAACATCTTCCTATGCATTCAAGATATTGGCTCAGGGTTTAGTTGATATCTAGATTTGCATTATCTCCAGTTCAAATTAAAAATCAAATTATGGGCATTCATCTCATGGATATATTCTTGTAGGGATTATAAATTAGTAGTAACTTAATAAAATAAATCTATACTCCATTACTTTTTACACCATTTTATTAATGACCTAGAAATTAAATTACTTTTTATTTAATTTTATTAAAGGGTTTTGGAATTTGTTTCAGGAAATGTTTAAAATTAGAAACTAGCTAATAAACTACCTGAAGTGCATTAATAAAAAAAAAAATTTGTTCTTGTGTTGTTAGAATATACGTTGGGCTTTCTAGAGTTTTAATTTTCGTGTTATAATGTACACTTCAAACTCATTACATGATTCCTTTATTCTTTTATTTCATATCATTTAAGCTAGGACGGTTTAAGAGCCAAAGCTTGGAAGTCTTTTGAGTGGAAGTTTTATTATCTATCCCATTCGTAAAAGACCTAGTTCATAAATGGAAATGAACCTAATGTCTAAGAGCGCATAATTATGTATGATAGAAGAGCTAACCTAACTAACTTCTAACCTTTGCTTCCAGCAAGTACTTGGTGCTTTGTGCCCTTGTTACAATAGATTTTACTATCGAAAGTGTGCAATCCACTCAAATTCTCAAGCTAAAAAATGTAAAGGATATATAATCTACTCAGCGCAATCTCTTAAAAAGAGCCAATAAAAGTGTTATATCCAAACACACACCTATAATTGGTCACACGTCGAAACTCATTCTCATCACACAAAAAATAAGTGTGTTGAATAACAAGCTCCCTTGTGGCCTACGTCGTGATTTAGGGCATGTATTTACTAACGTCAGTGTGTTTTAATTAACTAATGAGATATAAGCCAAAATTATCAAGAGTAAGCTTGCTTATAATCTTAATCTTTGAATCAGCAATGCAAATATTTACACTGATATGATAGTTAGATCATATAAACCAAAGAGTGATAGTTAATAGTCACTACTAGAAGAAAACGTCTAAAAGATCACACTAGTTTTTCAATCAAAACTATGCCTCATATTCTCTCACACACACTATTGTATTAGGAAAGTACCAACTTTATCTTGGAGACCAAGTGATATTAAAATCTTCACACACAAGTTAAGTGATGAGAGCTAAAATGTTAGCCAAATATCATTAATAAATTATTCTATTAGAACCATCATTTAGAACGTAATCTTTAAGAATTCCTATTAAATAAGTACTAATATTAAGGACAAGGTAAATACCCTGATGTGACGAATCACCCCCTGATTCATAAACTATTTTGATATTGTAGACATTATTTAAAAAGTTATATCCACGTTTAGACCCCGGATAAATTTCAATCCAATATAAATATCGTGCAAGTAGCATTCCCGCCATTCCTTTTTAAGTCAACGATTGCTTATGTCAAAAAATGACTTTTCTTATTATTATTTAAAGATGTCAACCAACCATTGAGGTGCTTCAACCTTCTCTGTCAACCTACCATCTGTCAACCTACCATCAAACAGGGGCGGCCATGGTCATTCCAAAATTGTTCTCACTTTTGTTTCCAACGCCTCGTAAAATGAGAGTCGGTCACATTTGACAAAATTTTCTCCCAAACTGTGTAGCTGTCATCATTATACAACACCTACAATCAATACTCAAAGACTTAGTGTAATTTGTGTGCTGCTTTCAACAGAAAAAATGGATGTGGATCTCGACACCGGCCGAAAAGTCAATCATTAAAACAAGTTCCACTCCGCGGCTTCACATATGAAATCCAAGCAAAACACGCTCTCCAAGTTATAAATACATTCTGTATCGCCCACATTACTTCAATTTATGTCCGAATCATTTTTCATTGCAATAATTTATCAATCTGTTTTTCTGAGGAACACGAGCTGGACTATGAATCCCGTCTTAGTTCTGCTTATTTTCGTTTTAGTAGCATTGAATGGTGAAGCTGCATATGGTGGCCGATTCCTCCACGGCAAAACTAATGTATTGTCAGGGGGGAATATACAGTTAGAACTGCGGCTATCAAGGTCCGAGCACAGTCCCGCGGTCGGTCACATGCAACTCATACGTCCTCGAAAGAAAGTCGGTATGTTGATGATTAAGCTCCCTTCTGGCCCAAGTTCAGGTGTTGGTCATGCTTATATCAACGCTGTGCCTCGGCGGTAGGGTACTCATATTTTATCCGGAGGTTATTTAGCATGTAAAAATGTATTGATTCATTTTGAATAAGTTTTATGAATATATAAAATGATTTGGTTGAAATTTGAAAGAAGGATCTAAATTTTTGAGATAAATTTGAAATAAGCATCCAAATTTTAAAAAATTGGTGAATATCAATCAATATTTTTTTATATGCCATCAGATGACTGCATTTTAAAGATTCGTGATTTTTTTTTTTTAAAAACGAAATTGGCCTAATGAACCGTATGTTAATAAATATTTTAATTTTAATGTATAATACATCAACAAAGTTTTTATCGCCATTTTTTAGAACATTTTTTATATTTATCGTCCGGTGTATCATATAATATGATATTATACTTAATTTTAATTTTTTATTTTGATGTATACTACTACATCATATTATAGTTATATGAAAGAAAGTGAAACACAATTCTTCTTGTTTCTCTCCAGTGATGTTGGATAAGATAACAAAAATATTTATAAAAATTCATCAGCGTATTTTCTGTCATCAATAAAACCTGTGTGATCTACATCCATGCATGGCATCAAGAGGAATTTGTCATTATTCTTGTATACTATACTATATTTCATTGTTGCTTGAATACATCTAAATACTTGATTAGCTTATTTCCATTGGCTTACTTTGGGTTCGTACATGAAGCACAAAATATAAATGACAACATATTTAATAGTTTGCCTAGTGTAGGTGAGATAGATGAGACTTTTAATCAACTATTGATAGATAATGGAATTTGCATGTGGCAATGGATTTGTATGAGATAGTTTAATTTTAGGTTCTCTATGTGTGGTTATTGGTTTACAATTTATCATCTGAAACTATTCAATAAATGTCTTGGTATATTTTATATGTAACACAAAGATATTGTGTTGTTTTTACAAACTTTCAATATAATATAATAGTCTAGTAACTTGAGATTTTTCATGTCAAACAATCACCTAAGATTGTTCTTTGTAGCATCAATCATCTTCACTAAATGTTCAATAATGAATAGATAGTTGACATAAAAAAATGGTTATAAAAATATCCTCTTGTTATTTTTTGAGGTAGATATTGGGATCATATGGACTCATGGAATCCATGTTGCACTAGATTCTCATCTATTTTTATATGCTATGTTCTTGGAGATTATTAGAAAGCATACAATGACTTAAATAGTCTTTATACTTTATGTTCCTAAACCTGTTTGACATATCCATCTAGTTAGATTGCATAACTTTTTCCTATAAATACTTATTCAAGAAATAAATTTTGACATCCATTTAATGAACCTTCCATCCAAATTGGGTACTCATAGCAAATATCATTCTGATTATTTTAATCTTGGTTATGGGAGTAAAAATCTCCTCATAGTCAATACCTTCTTTCTGAGCATAGCTTTTTACTAAGTCTCTTCTTGTACCTATATCTTTTATCATAGTCCTTATATTTCATCTTAAATATCCATATGCATTTGATGGGCTTCTTCTCTAGTGGAAGATCAAAAATTTGCCAAGTTTTATTCTTCATCAATGAACTATATTTTACATCCATGGCATCTTTCCAAGGTTTCGATTTATGGGCTTCTCTTATTCTAGATGGATCAAATGTTTATGCAATTTTTTTCATAATGGCCAAGTTTACCTCTTCATGAATCATGCTATGAGTCCTTGAGATTGAAATAAATGTGCCAGGGAATCCATGTAATTTAGCATCTCAAATTATACTAGTATACCAATTTGGCATATGTTCAGTAATGGGTGGTGGTACTGAAGGTCTTATTTGAACTTAACAAATGTCGCTACCAATACCATCATTTAAAAAAGTAAAAGGTATGATGCTTGTATCTTGTGCATGTGTGTAAGGTGGATTATTTCCACTATTATCATAAAACACATCTCTGTTGATTAACACCTTCTTAGTTTCTGGGTCAAAGAACTGATATACCTTTGACTCTTTATTGTATCTCATAAAAATGCATTGCCTCATTTTATTACCTGATTTATTTATTTTCTTTTTTAAGACAAGCATTTGTGCCTTGAAACCAAACACTTGAAGATGTGAAACCCTCAATTTGTTCCCAGTCTAAGATTCTTATGGTGTGATCCATCAAGAGCTTTTGTAAGTGACTTATTTAACAAGGAGATTATTATGTGGCATGCTTATTCCCAGTTGAACTAGATTTTTTTTCATCTTCAACCATTATATAAAACATATCTACAATTACATGATTAAATCATTCTATAACCCCGTCTTGTTTTGTTGTATATAGATTAGACAATTATGGCATATTCTTTTTGAGTTGAGATATGTTGAGAAATATGTACTGGTGTATTCCCACTATAATTTTAGTAAAGGGGTTTAATTTTTTGACTAGTTTCATTTTCCATAGTGGCATTGAATTATTTGAAGACTTGTAAACCTTTTTTTTTTAATCTTCAAAAGGTATACCCACATATTTTGAGAGTAGTCATCAACAAAGAGGTGAAAATAATTTTATCCTTTGTGGTTGGGAATCATGTGTTCACACATATCAATATGGACCAAATCTAATAAAAAATTAACTTGATATTCACTTTTTCCAAATGGAGCTCTCTATTGTTTTTTAACAAAGAAATTAGAAAAAAATATTAGATGATTTATTGAGTAATGGAAGGCCTCTAAAATATCTTCTCAATCTGAGTAGATATCAATAGCTCAAGTGTCAATATCTTCTACGCCATATATTTGTTGTAAATATCCATAAATCAAGTGTCAAATCTTATATTTCTGATGGTCATTGTTAATATTACTAGGTTGAAACATTTTACCAATATTCGAAGCTATTAAAACTATTATGGAGCCTCTAGATGTATTTTTGACTACGTAAAAGTTTTGACCACCTTCGTGATCAAACTCAACCTTAAGGTTGTGATCTAAAAGTTGGTTGAAAGATAACTAGTTTTTAATGAGTCCTAAGACATACAAGACCTCTTGGAGTGTGCACTTTTTATCTCTAATTTTTTAATAAATATTGCCACAAATTTGAATAATGTAAGATGTATCATCACTGAGAGAGACATTTTCTAGAGATGATTTTTGGTTCAATGTGAAGAACCATTCCTTCCTACTAGTCATGTGTGATGTATCACCATAGCATATACCAAAATAAATTTAGATGAATGTTATCCTCATATATTTTAGTTATAAATGCTTGATCATCATATAAAGAATCATTAACATAGCTATGATACCATAATGAAAGAATTGATTGTAACCAACACTCACAAACTAGTGGAGTCCACACTCTCAACCAATCACATAAATCGATACCAAAAAGTATAATATATAAAAAAAAATCTTGAGTGGTTGTCAAACTAAAGTCAACTAATTTATGAGTGCTAGTTAAACTTGCCCCATAAAAAGATGTATGATGCTGATTAATATTGATCAAACATGAAGGTTACATATATAGGTTTTATGAGCCATAGTCCATCACACATAATACTTCATGGTGGATAAAATTATTAAATGTCTACAATAACCTACCTACCCTTATTTACTAATACACTAGTTATTTGATATTGAACACATGTATGACTTCCTAGACTATGAGCTAATACTTGTTATTATTCTGATACATAGGATTAGAGACCAACAATAGCCTAAATATTTTTGACTTGATCCCTTCAATTTAATTAATCAAAATTTTATGAATAAAACTTGATGCTACTTAAAGTTTATTAATTTTATTAAAGAATTTAGACCAAATTCTCCATGCAAAATCACAATGAAAGAGGATGTGTTGTGAGTTTTCATAATTATTTTTAAAAAAGATGTATCAAGAAAACCCTTAAAAATCAATCCTTTGAAATTTGTTTTAGAAAAGAGATTTATTCTTCTTCGAAAATCCATACTTTTTTTATACGCTATATTCATGTATTATTATAAAATATTAACTTATTATAACTTTGTTGCACTAAATTTTATAATATATTAGAAGCCAAATTTAGATAATATAATATATTGTTTTTTTTATATCATTTTA
Source organism: Torreya grandis (assembly GCA_037957365.1). Classification (NCBI taxonomy): domain Eukaryota; kingdom Viridiplantae; phylum Streptophyta; class Pinopsida; order Cupressales; family Taxaceae; genus Torreya; species Torreya grandis. The sequence goes on along the minus strand of JARHVA010000469.1, from coordinate 2,537,311 downwards.
AAATATAAACATTTTTATTATATTTAATTTTTTTGATATTTTATTAAACATTTATAATTTAAAAAATAAGTAATGGCCGATGAAAACGACCAAATGAGGAAATCCAATGAGATTTCATTACATTATATATATGTTTCTCATAACCTAAAACAAACCATGTCAATAGCCTTTTTTAACAACCTAAAACGAATTATGAAAATGGCCTTAAGAAAACAATGTCAACAGGCTAAATTAAATAGCTATGCATTGGGTGGGTACAAACCATTCGAGTATGATTTTTTAAAAATATATAGTAACATTTAAATTTTTTAAATTAAAAAAATTGATAATTGAAAAAAAATGATGTTTATATTTATTTATATAAATATATAATGATAAAAGAACAAATTAATAATGATAGGTAGTTGAAATTTTTTTAATTTTTTAAATTTATATTGATAATTATTTTTAAATATTTAATATGTTTAAGTTATTTCAATTTTATTTTAATAAATAATTATTATTTTAAAAATATTTATATGTAAAAAATTAATGATATTTTTGAAAGTTAATTTAAATAAATGTCAATAAAATTTATATAAAAATTAATAATAATTATGTAATAAATTTTTATATAATTATTTTATTGATTAATATTTTGGACATTCAATGGTTAATTGTCAAGATTTTGATTAATATGTGCAATTATAAAGAAATTCATTATCTCTAATTTTGACAGTTTTATTGTATTCCATATATAAATCAATAAATTAAAAATTGATTAAGGTGAGAATAAATGATAAGTAATCATAATAAAAATTCTAAGTTAAATTTGTTATATTCAAAGGTTCTTTAAATGTAAATAAATTTATGATTATGTCATAGATTATAAATTTGATTATTAAAATTTATAATTTTTTTAAATTTTTTAAAATTATAATGAAAATCTATTATAATTTTTTATTGTTTTTATTTAAATTTAGATTTTTATTTTGATAATTATCCAATCATCTTCATATTTTATTCTGGTTGATTCTTATTATATTTAATTTTTTTGATTTATAATCATATTCATTATAGTTTTTCTGATTTATAATCATACCCATTATATTCAATTGAAAATAAAACTCCAAAAATATAGATTTTGAACCATTGACTTCCTATATATTTTAATATTCAAAATTATTAAGTGTGCCATTTATTTTTACCAGTACTTTAAAAATATCAATATTAACAGTTAAAACTCACGGAAAAGGTCAAGAAGTTGAACGAGTCTTATTTCCAATATTTTCCATAAAAGAAGTGGGCGACGTGACAAATATTTAAATAAAAAGTAACAATTAAAAAAACCCATGCCATTGCAAGTCTTTGTGTATTGAAAAAGTCAACAGGGGACGTTTTCTATTTATAATCTATATTGCTACAAGTGACAAGGGAAGTTTGTAAAAGCAAGAGTGTTTAATTAAATAATTGTTAAATTTTTCAGCGTTTACTACTGAAAACACATCTAAGGAAAAAGAAATTGAGATTAAAACCCACTATAGACTTTCAATAAATTTTCATAGTTAAGAAGAGTTGAATAAAATCATGTAGAATGTCAACATTTAAAACTGTGGACATGATTTTTTTTTTTTTCAGATGAGAGTTTGGATTTGAAAGTCAAAATCAATGGAAACGATGATATTAATGACTGTATTCGATGTCATTGAGAAGAATTCAACTGCAATATTGTTTGAATTTCTCCGCAATTGCTTTCCATTTATTTCCACCCAATAATTTCTTAGTTTTTAGCTCTCTTTGGCTAGTCATCGTTTGCCGAGAAATTGCAGGTGTGTGATCATAATTTCTTAGTTCTTCCTCCTCCCACGGTATAGAAGGCAATTTGGCCTTCGATGCCTTCATTTCGATTTTAAAGATTGTTGACGGTGCCCGGTCTTCTCCGTTTAAAAATTCCAAGTTATAACTATTCAAAAGAATCGGCCATGCTTGACTTCTGTAAATTTAACCATAAATTCACTTCCGCCCTATTTTTTTAAGAATACAATAAATTTCCGAAGGCAGTGAGTATTCAACCACGAGGAATGACTTCCACTTTGTCATACCCCATGATGTTCACTTCCCTTCCTTTCCCTGTACGGTCTATAAATACATAGTTAATATGCTCATTTTATTTGTATCCACCACTTCCCTTCCATTCAATTCTTAGTGAATTATTTTTCTCGTCCTCTCTCTTGTGCATATCCATTCTCACATCACTGAAATTAATTTTGGACCCGCTACAATGGGGAGAAGTTATTTCAACGTCACGACTGCTTTGCTGCTGTTTATTTTCATTACAATAGCTTTTAATATAGAAAAAGCAGATGCATCTCGTATCCTTACCCCAAAACATGATGAGGAAAAAGATTCTGCTCAGCCTAATCTCATGAATGGAGAAATTAAAATTGTTATATCCAACCACAGACCTGCAGTTGGAGATTGTACACATGCATTGAAGAATAAGCTTCCTTCTGACCCAAGTCCTGGAGTAGGTCATGCATACTCCAACGCCGGTCCTGTCAAAGCAGCTAATGGCAGATCAGCCAGCACATTGAAGAATAAGCTTCCTTCTGGTCCTAGCCCAGGAGTCGGCCATGCATATATAGACGTCGGCCCTGTAAAGATTAGTGAGCAAATGATAATATTGAAAAACAAACTTCCATCTGGGCCGAGTCACGGAGGAGTAGGCAATTAAACCAAACAAGAGAGGATTTAAAGCAACTGCAATTGAATCAGCCTCTACGAGAGAGAAGTTGGATTAGAATGTGGAAACCATGTTTCGTAAATTCCGTTTAAAATAATGAAAGCCTTTCTAACAATATATAGATGTAAAATTACGGTTGAGTTACGTCATTTTGAACTTGGCCTCTGGAAGAGAAAGACATTCATTTGTTTATTTAACCAAGCTCTCAGGCTGAATAGAAGCAAATGCAACCATGTTGTAAAAGCTATAATCAGTGTAGATCATATCAAAAAGCATCAATAGTTTAAACTTAAAACTGATAGTTTAATTTTAAAAGTATCTCAATCCTACTAAACTTATTTCATGAGCACTAACATCTCTCGACTTGATTCCCCCATAAGTCTTTAAATAGGAGTAGGAGTTGCATGAGCGAGGCACAATGCAAACATTAATAAAGTGAGAGAAATGAAGGAGTTCTTCAGAAAGGGAATGTAGTTCGTGTTATCCTTTTTTTAATGATGTGGATATTTTCGCTCCATCTTCTATTCCTGTATATCAGTCAAAAGATATACGAAGTGAGATACAGGATCAAACTCTTCACATTACAATTAAAATCAGGCTTTTATATTTATTAAAATATAAGTATTAATATTAATTGATTCCTTTTTAAATATTAATTGTTGTTATTGTTAGAATCCAAATCATTATTAATGGAAGTTATTTGAGGTTACTTCAAATTATAAGAGGGATATGCACAGGGTTATTTGTAACTTATGTTTAGTTTATATATTATTTTATATGTAATACTATAAATAATGTAAATTCAGATATTTCACTAAGAGTATCATTGATCAAGTTAGATTTAATTTAAAAATTGGTTGTAAGTATAATTTGTTGTCTTTTTTTAATGAATAATTTCTGTCTCCAATTAATCATATTTAATGATTTTAACTTTTCTTTATTATATGTTAAGCTAAATTAATTATTGTATATAAATGAATTGATAAACAAAATCAGAGTTTTTCAAAAGAACATGAGTTACTATATATTTAACACATTAATAATTTATAATTTTCAATTATTAATACAACATTTCATATATTTAGTAGTAGATTTTAGAAAGTTAGTTAACTTAGATGAAATCTTTTTTTAAGAGAATTTTCACAATTTAATAATAATGTTGAAGCTCTGTTAAACGACTGAACCATATAATGTTACATCATATATTGATTTATCATCTAACAAACATAAAACATATCAATATGAATAAATATTTATTAATTATTAAAAAAATAAAACTAAATAAAATAAATAAATACTAATTTGTATATATTTTAGTGAATATTAAATAAACATATAATCAACCAATAAATAATCTAAAAAAAAATGATTTCTTTTTCTTTCTTTCTCTTTTCTTTCTTGATAGTAAAACTATAATTTAAAAGTTATTAGAATAGTTAAAATATATATTAAATATTTATTTCATTTTATTAAAACAAAATTTATTTTATTTATATCATTTTTAAAAATTTAATATTTATAAAATAAAATAATTATAAATTGCTAAAAATAAACTTATACCAAATCCGTAAATAATATAAAAAATCACCAACAAATCTTTAAAAAAGTGTCTTATCTGTGCAAGAAAAGATGTCTTACAAATATATTGCATCCTAACGTTTAATAGAAATGGGTAGAAGCATAAATCCTACGATGATTATATTCTAAGCCAACACTATCATATGAATTGTGTATGTTGACAAATTTAAAAAAATAAATAATTGAGTGCATAGTAATTGAATGATTGTAAGAAAATAACATTCCATGTAATGTGAACAGTAAACCACGCACAATATGAATTTGCTAATATCAGTATTTAAAATTGTGTTGTAGAGAAATTACCCATGAATTAATATTTAATTGGGCATTCTGAATATGCCTTATAACTAATAATAATATGTTTGTAATGAAAGACCAAAAGATTCAAATAATTCGGATTTCATCGAATGAAATAAATGAATTCTTATGTTTTAGTGTTTTTATTGTGTTAAATAATATTTTAATGTATATGAAATTTTTCATTTTGGTTTGGGATATATTGATTATGTCAGTTTTGAATGAAGAATTAATGAAGTCAGCTCGAAAATATGAATAATTTTTCAATCAATTGTAATTAAAATATTATTATAAATTGATAGTAGTTTATATATATATATATATTTATATATATTTATTATTAAACAAGATAATTTTACATAATATAATATTTGGGTTGGTAATTTTTCATAATATATATGAAAAAGTAAAGTGATATAAATAGTTGGTAAGACATTTTTAAAAGAATTGTAGATATATATTATACATGCTAGAATCAAATCCCATATAATTATTTCATAAAATAAATATAATCTCATTCAACATTTTTAACTTCTTATTTTTTAAATATGATAATCCAATTCTAATAACATATACTTAAACTCGCATTTCATATAAATGAATAATGTCACAATAACTTAAACTAAATAATGAAAAAGGGTGTCTCAATGTTCCTGCTCCTTCTAAAGTGTAGCAATGTCCATTAAATCTTACTTAAATTCAATTTAGCATAGTAAAAAAATATCAATAAAATAATTTTAAAGTGGCTTGATTTGTTTTCAATTGTGTATATAAAAAAAGTGAATCAAATTTACCTCTTGTGAGCCTTAAATGTATGTCCTTGAATAAAATATAATATAAAATAATCTTTTCAATAAGTGTCACAATATTATTATATATTATACTATGTATTTTTTAATTATATGAGATTTGATATTTGTACATAATTATATTATATTTACTATTTGAGTGAAGAGAATTTGTAATTGAAAGTTTTGTTATATTTGTACATAATTAAATTATACTCATTATTTAAGCGAAGAGAACTTGCAATTGAAAGTTTTGTTATAAAAAGATTAAAATGAATCCTATTTATATTTTAAACAGTGCATTGATTAGAGGTATTTTATACATCTTTTTATTTCATTGTAAATAATATGATGTATTCCACAAATCTATTATTTAAATAATCAATTGTGTTTTTAATGTGTGTGTGTGTAAGAGATTTATTTTTAAAATCTCCTTAAAAATGTGATATATCTAAAACAAAATATTAAAATATATAACAAAAATATGAAAATATAATTAAAAAATAATGATGACTATAAGTTAATAATGACAATGCAACCAATTTTTCACTAAATAATATCATGAAAATCTACTCCCAACTCCCAATAGTTTGATTAAAATTATAAAAAAAAAGGTATTATTTAAATGAAACATTATAGCATGACATTTGTCAATTGAAAAACTAAACATAAAAAATATTTTTTTTTTTAAGAAAAATATTATGTATATTTTAAAATATTATTAAATAATTGTATTACATAAAATCTTTAAATATCATAATAAATTTATACCTATTACATAATATCTTCAAATATTTTCATGATTCATTTAATCAATAAATTTTTAAAATAAAACAATATTCATTACTTAAATTTTTATCATATATTAATTTTTTTAAATATTAAATTTGCAATGCTACAAATATATTGATAGAACTTTTTAAAAATATAAATTTCCATTACTAACACACTTTCATTTCACTACTCATAATAAGGAAAATTAAATATTTTTAATATAGTTTCAAGAAAATATTACATCATACTTGTTTAGAATATTAATTACATTATATATTTTCTCAATTACAAAACTAATCCTTATTTGAACATAATCACTTAAACAATCACTTCATAAAAACACGATGTACAAAAGTAATTGATGTACTCAAACCAAATAAGGATACTTTATTATTTTATTTTGAAACATTTAAAGGAAAAAATTCTAATAATTTATGTTTAAATTTAGTAATATATGTGATAATTTAATTTATAACAATTATAACTATTTTATTTATAGAGTGTTTTCTTTGCACCTTATTCTTTCACCCCTGCAACCCATTCTTAATTTATGAGATAATACATTCACACGACCAAAATCTATACTTATAAAAACTTATCAAATATTGATGTAAAAAAATATGTTGTTTATACAATGATTCATATTTCATTTTATATAAATAAATATAGTTAATTTCCACATTAATCATAGTAGTAATTTTCATCTAGCAAACAATATTTTCCATGGTTATAAATCCATTTTTTCCAACTAAATCAAAGGAATAAATGGGATTGCATAACTCGCATTCATGTGATGTCATCAAGCATCCATGGCCCTGATCAACCATCAAGCCCAAAGGATATCTCAATGATAGGAAAAAAAAATCAAAGAATATTCAGTGACAAAATAAAGACTTATTTATAATTGTTTGTATACATATTGGCTTGAGATTAAGTAAAAATAATCACACAATAGACAACCAATCATTAGCATATATTTAAAGTATAGTCTATTAATTTTTAGAGTATACTCCAATCATTAAATAGTTCACAATTTGAAGCATTATATGATTTTAGAACAAAAACATTAGGGAAACTATCATACATCCCCTCTCTAACTTAAGGTTCCATCTAAGTTGATTCTTACACCCATAAGTATAGGAACTATCTAGTAAACATCCAAATCCTTCACATTATTTTAGCATATTAATTCAAATATTTATAACATAACAATTCATAAATTATTTCAACATTATGTCTTAATTTATGCATAGTTTTTTAACACTATAACTCCAATACTACAAATTTTACCATATAAAGAAAGCACAGATCCTACCTGAGTACTTCTATAATTTATTTTCCAATGGCACTATTATAACCAAATTTTTTACCTTAGGAGAAATTTTTTCAGGCCTCTTTAAATTTGGTGAAACATGGGATTACCCCTAGACCTGTGGGTTGTCTATAATAGGGATAAACCTCTAGATTGAAGGGCTAACTACCCTTGATGAATCACTCAGGATCAATTTCATTACTTTATTGCTTTGAAAATGGGAAGAAAGAACTAAAATAAACCTAATTATAGTGGTGATGAATACAATAAATTGACCACTACCACACATTGTACAATGCACTAAGTCCTACAAGATAACATGAAAATACACACATCTTAGACTGAACCTATTGCATCAGTGCTTTGTAGAAGGGTAAGGAATTATAAGGCTAAGAGGTGAGACTAATTCCACTTCAAAACCCACAAGAGAACCTTTTAGACACCAAATACAACTTTAAATAAGGAAACAACCACGTGAGGCAAGATAGATAGGACACAAAGAAGGTGACATATATCTACACTTGATAAGATCAACCATTTAGATCTTTATCACTACATGTAGTCATAAAATAAGGTAAAAAATCAAAAAAATTATTGATCAAAGGTATTAAAAATGGGTAGGGATTCATTATATCCAATTATAGGATGCAAACATAGCCAACAATGGCTCAATATATAGAGAATGTGAGAGAGAAGAGAGAGAGGTGTGGTAGAAGATGTGTGACAAGTGTCCATGAGAGTTAAAACTAGAAAAGGAGTTATGAGATATTCCAATATACCTTCAAGGATATGTGTATCACTCCTAAATCATAATGAACATTCCAAGTGGCATGGGGGTTATAAACTTGCTTGACACCTTGACTAGCTCCTTCGAAATTGCCCTTCTTTGTATGAAAGGAGTGAAAAATGGACCTTCCAACCATGAATTCACCTTGAAATAATCTTAACCCACTCATTAAACATCTTAAATGTCTTAATAAACTCCTTTGGCCTGCTCTTCTATCATTCAAGTACATGGGTCTCTTGTAACTCTTCATTTCCCGCACCTAGTTTGGTCCAAGTGGCCTAAAACTCAAGTGCATATTATTAATCCCTTTCAAACAATATGAATTGTTTTAAAATATGTTTTCAAATTTAAAAAAAACAATTTTGGTTATTGGACCAACTCACAAAAACTCATTTTGGTCATTAAGCCTTCAATAGGCCTAGTTTCCTTGTAGCCTATTTTTTATATAAATATCCTCATGTGGGATTTTTATGGATTATTATATGACTCTATATTTTTTTACATATCCATACCAAATTTTATGTTCAAAATCTAAGTAGAAGTCAATTTTTTACCTTTCTCTTCTACCAATTAGGCATGTTTGCTTTGGACCCTATTTTCTTGCTCAAGACATCTGCCATACATGTGAAATCACATAAAATTATGTGATTAAATTTAACTACACCATAAATAACCTCCATGTCAATTTTGGAGTTATAGAACATTGTGATTATAGCCAAACCATGAAATGGCCAAAAATAAGCCCTTCACAAACCTATTTGGACTGCCCTAAAAAATGGGACTGATTTGATCACCTTTAGAATATAATGTGAAATTTATATTAAATTTAATATTTATTAAAATTCCCAAATGACTTAATCACATGATTTATAAGCTCTCCCATTCTCAGAACTCCTATAAAACACCAAAAATATGCAAAAACATGTTATTTTGGGCAACCCATATTGGGGATGTCAGTATCAAATTACATAATAATAACATATTTGGATTACTAAACAACATAAAATAATTTTAAGGATAAAAATATGTTATCAAATGTGATTTTTAGGTCTTTCTCTATAAACTAGTCACAACTAGGGTTTTAGGAGGGTTTAAGACCTGCTTGTGGTCTTAACAAATGTTCTTAAAGAAATTATCATTAAATGACCCCATTATAATTGGAAAACCTTTTTATTATACCCATTAAACTATTCAAAAAGTATTAGACTCCCATGCAAAGTGTGAGCAATGGTATGATCATCTAAAATTGCTATTTGGATGGCTTGCTTAGTGTTTCTCAAGCCCAAGAGAGATTTACTTCGAGTTATAGGTATTATAAGTTAATCCTACTATTTTTAATAGTTCATAGACATATATAACATCCATTCACATGATTCCAAAATATTTTTAAGTGTTGGTTACCCCTATGTGTGCTCATGATACACTGGTCAGGGTGTGTGGTTTAAGAGCCTATCTTATCTTTGTTGGTCCTCAAGGGCCTTGGAGTGAAAACTAAAGTTTTTATCCTCATATAACTAAATCACTAGTTTTTAAACCATAGAGTACCCCAAATAGACCTATAGGTTTGTGTTTGACTATGTATATATATTTATTTTAAATGGATTTACAATATTTATGTTTTAAGAGTCCTTCTTTCCATTGAACCTTTTCAAACTTATTCTATGCCATTGGTGATATCTAAGAACTCATTTTAAACCTTGAAACTTTATACTTTCCTCATTATCCCCTATCTCAAGACCAAGTCCCTATTAGGTTGGCTATAGGTATCAATTAGGGTAGTTTGACTATGTTATGACTTTATTTGCCCTTAAAAACAATCCTTTAACTTCTCCATAGCTCAACCATGTCATTGTTGATATCTTAGGCACTCCTCAAAGCCCTGGAAACTTCAATATCATCAACATCTCTATTTAAGCCAATCTTAGTTGATTGTATGTGACTCCAAGATGACTTGACTTTATTTTATCCCTATTAGGTATTTATACCAATCTTCAACATTTTCTAATGACTCTTTCTCATCTTGTTGATGGATTAAGGAATTCTCAAATCCCTATAAATCCAATCTCTTCAAATTTCACTGTCATTCTTTATGTTCAAAGCATACTTCCTCAAGCTGACTGTAGGTGCCAACTTAGAGAGTTGACTATGTTTTTAAGTTTGAGACCTTACTTTCTTAGCTTAGTGACCTTTCAATGATTTTAAACTTGTTTAAATATCCCAACTGGGTCTCAACACCTCATACATTTTTTGTTAACTTTTTTTAACCTAAAAATAGGCCAACTTCTAAGTAGGCCTATAGGTGCTCTGTTAAGGTCAAGAATGTGTACTGGGTGTTTTAATGTCCTACTCTTTCCATGTTTGAGCATAATTGAAAACTTTTATTTGAGTTTTATCATCTCCTAATACCTCTATCTCTTTACCTAGGCCTAGAACAAATTGGTCTTATCTACCTATAGTTAGCATTTATAGGGTTTCTAGATTGTATATTGAAAAGCTTTGACCTAGTCTTGTCATCACTGATTTATATTTTAGACTTTACCATTCACATCCACTTCTCCAATGGACCTTGATTTTGGTTGAGGATTTAATTGGGTTTAGAGCTTCTCTCAACTATTGAACCTCATCTCTTGAAAAGGAATGGTTTTTGGACAGCTCTGTAGGTGAACCTTTAAGACCTAGGACTGTATACTGAGTTTTGAACCATCCAACCCTATCAAGTCACCTTTTACTTTATTATTATTGTTTCAAGGCCTCACATATATTCATGACAATTCTTAATACCTTATATCCATTTCAAATAACCTTCAAGATATTCAAATGATCTATAAGAATTGCAAGTACAATCAAACCATGTGTATATTCTATGCATTGAGAATTAGAGCCTCTAGTCAATTGGAAATAACATGATAGAGGCAGTAGGGTATTCAAGACCATGAAGGCATGAGGATATGTGAAAGGTGTTTTCCACCATCCAATCTATTCTTATAGTCCACACAACATATATATGAAGGAAACAACAAGCTCTCATTGGAGAAGTGTGCATTTAGACTCCATTTTGAAATTTTATTCACTTTCAGGAGTATAATATCATTTTCTAACCTCACACTATGATGTATCATTAGAATTTTATCCAATATTGACAATCAAACTTCCATTATACTCTTCAAACACATACTATGTCTCCTAAAGAGTAAATTCTTGAAGAATATGGACTAAAACACATCTGAGGAAAAATAACAATGAATATATGAAAGTGAGGGATTTTCCATGAAAATTGAAGCACTATAAACCTCTAATAATCACTACCATGAAGATAAAATAGAGACTTGTAGCATAACTCATTAGAACAACGTGTACACTAGGGCATTCTTCCTCCAAGTGAAAGTAACTCATAGAGATAAATTAGATAATTAAAAAACCATTAATATGAGCTCCAAAATCTATAAAAACTATCATAAAAAACATTCCTCTCCATTATTTTTTTATCTATAGAAATAAGTGAAAGAATAGACCCCTCTCAGATGAATAGGCCATAGTGACCTAATGTCACTCTTAACAATTTTAAATAAATAATAGGACATCATTCTTAAAAAAATTACACTTATTTTAATATCATTAGGACCCCTAATAATGGACAAAATTTTAGATCCTAACTCTTTCTCTCTTGGTCATACCATCCACTTCAAAATTTGCCTTTTGAGTTTATGAAGGCAATAATGAAGGAGAAAAGGTGTATGGAGTATCAATTCAACTTTAAAAATGGTATAAAGCTATTAAATTATATGATTGATCCAAATAAACACTTACAAACCATTTTTCAACTGAATAATGATCCTTCAAGGCCGTATAATTACCTAAAAGTGCTTGAAAAGTATAATTCTTTAAATTTGAGAGGTTGAACCTACAATTTTTTCAGTACCTGACTTATGATAAACATTTTATGACATATCTATGACACTATTAATTTTTTTAACCTTCTTTAAATCATATCTTTTTATATTGGTACATCCAACCCTTCCAAATGGGCCAAAGGTGGTAAAAATGTAATTTTTTGCATATAAGAGCCAAAAAAATGATAGAGCATGATAATATTATATAAATGACATCTAAATAACCTTTTGGAATGACTCTATACTATATTATACCTTTGACTTAGTTTGACTATGTTTGACCATGTACTTGACCATATGACTAAACAAGTGAACATAAGACCAAAACTTAGACAAAGCTAGACAAGGACACATATGACCACATGGGACTCTTTAAGACCATTTTAGACCATGAAAATACCATATGACCACCTAATGAAAGTTTTATTTTATATGGGTTGACCTATTTTTACTTGGGGTCAACAATTTAATGATTCATAGGGGTAGCATGCTTGCAATGCTAATGGACTAGTAGCCTTATCCTTCCATTGGGATATGGAGTCAATTGTACTCTAAGAAAATAAGATCAAACCTTGACACTTGGCCAACAATAAAACTTGATTGCCTCAACAACACACATAATAAATTCACACATGTGCTAACTAAGCACTTAGGGAACACAACAAAATAGAAAACAACTAGCTATATACGACTAATCTAGAGACAACTTCTTCCTCCTAGATCAAATGGAAAATTGGCACCATCATTTGATCCATGATATGAAAGAGGACATGAATTGAATTACCTTTTGAGCTTTGGTTTTGACGTATTTAACTCCTTCATACTTGTTAATCTTCTTGGCATGAATTCCAATGCAACAACAACAAATACAAACATATCACCTATGAAGGTGAGTTCTTCTTGTGAATAAATAATCTCAATCTTCTCATGAGACTCCTCAGCTTCAACTTTGTTCGATACTATCTCACTAAAGAATTTTTATTTAACATCTATGGTATTTTGAATGATATTAAGCTTCCCATCAACTGATACAATATCATCAGGCTCTTAAAGGAATTATCATACTCAACCTAATCCTTATCATCATCTTCAATGAAGACATCTTGAATATTCTCTATTTACATGGTATTCAACTTTTCAAGGACCTTCAATATCTTAGAGGAGCTCAATGTGTTATTTCTAATCATCTTTGTCTTCTTCCTCTTCAACAACCACAACTTCTTGAACTTAATCTTCATGCTCATTGAGAACTTCATCAAACTCAACTTACTTAATTGAAGAGTATTCAATCTCAAGGTTAGTTGTAACTTCATCAAGTTTGATACTTTAGAATCTAGCATATTATCCTTTAAGAGGCAATGCATCTTTGATAATGTCTTCAACTTGACCAACAAGAGGTGTAGGATTTTGAAGGGGTTCAAACTTTTCACAGGGCTCATTGGATCTTTCCCATAAGTCATATTATTTCATGGATTGAATAACATCTTAAACTTCTATTAGTTTTTTCAGAATTAACCTCTTGATGTTGCTCATGAGTCTCAACTAACTCAGCTGATGTGATGCCTCTTTCAAGCACCTTTTCTTTCATGCCTCATTAAAAATCTTCATTGGTAGTTGTACCTTGATCTTGATTATATTTTTCTTCACTAAACAAGATGGATTTATGCTTGTCTTCATCAAGGGGATTCCTAATAGTGAACTCTTCATCATAGGCACTTAAGTCATCTTCTTAACCAACTAAAACTTTGGCTTGATCTTCTTTAGTTATCTCCCATATAATGGGTTCTCCCTTAAGAAAGGATGAGGTGGGAGGGTGTTGAATAAGTTCATGGGTTGGAGAGGGAGTATGAGGTGTGATGGAGGGTCATGAATGGGCCTGGGAATGAGTTATTTTGAAGGAAATCTTGGAGAGATAGTAGGTTAATTTGAGCAATGGAAGGGACATCTTCTTTAATAATAACTTCATTTTCCTCATAGCCTTCTTGAGGCTCTTCAATATATGCAACTTTTTATTACACCTTCTCAACTAGAATATCATTCTTGTTTTTAATACACTTTTAAATAGACCTCCAACATGGAAAAGTTATAAGTTCTTGGGGATATGGAAATGGGGCTTGATTAGGCACAAAGTTTTCTTTGTATTCCATCTCTTGGTCTTGTCTCTCTTCAAGCCCTTTTATCTTCAACTCCAACTCTTTGATTTCCCTATCTATATCCTCTCAAAATAGATTTTTTTGAAGGTTATTAGTGGCCTCATGAGGATAAGTATCATAATAAGGTTGATATATAGTATAAGAGATCTCTTAAGGAGGGGTGGGAGAGACTTGCATGGTTCATATTTCCCTTTCCATTAAACTCCCCAATCTATAATTATTTCACCTTTCCCACTCCAAGACTTTACTACTTGATTCCATCTTGGAATTTTGGAAGACTCCTTGGGGGTTCCTTGAGGAAGATAAGTAGAATGTTGGCTTGAATCAATAGCTTGTTCTACAACAATATCCTTTTATTTTTGAATACTCTCTTGGATTGAATTCCAAGAAGGGAAGGTTTGAGGAACACATGGAAGAATTGGAACACTTGGGGATTCACTTGGAAATGTCTTTAGGTGAACAATGGGTGGCATGTATGAGAATTGAGATAGAGTGTAAGAAGACACATATGGTTGATAGAATTTGACCTGCTATACTTCATGAACTTTCAATGTATCTTCTATCCTTTGAAAGAGACCACTTACATCCAACATTTCACTTGAGAAGCTTTGGCAATTTTCTCTCTCAATAAGTGTTCATTCTCCTTTCAATACCCTCAATGAGTCTCTCATGTCATGAATTAGATGGTTATAAATATATTGACCATGTTATCTTTGAATATGAAGGTCTAACATGTATTTTTTACATTTAAGAGAGTTTTCTTCAAACTTGAAATTTATTGGTTTGAGAGACAACTAGAGACATCTTGAGCTTGAGAAGGTTGTTCATATGCAACATCATGTCATGTAGAGGAGAAATAGTTTGACCATAGGACTAATATGACTCATAAGGAGGGTAAAAATCTTGAGAAGGCTATGGAAACACATATTTGGGGTCATATGTAGGTTGATAAAGAAGGTTATATGGTTAGTATGAGTCATGACAACGCTAATAAGGAGGTGTATAATAAAATTTCTCATCATATCCAGCCATACCAACTTCATTAGTAAAATGAAACATAAGATATTTAGAAAATTCTTTTCATAATAAGTACCTACGCTACTCATAACCAGTTGATTACATTCAAATTTTCCATTAGTGCTTGCTTGAGTTCTTTCAAAGGCTGATAGGTAGAATAACACACTAAAAATCCTTCAACTCTTTTGGACCTTATGTCACACCAACCATGTTAAAAATATTATAGCCAAATTTTGAACCCTAGGAGAAGGTTATTTAGACCTCTCCAAATTTGGTGAAACATGGGATTACCCCTAGATCTGTGGGTTGTCTATAACAAGGGTAAACCACTAGATTAAAGGGATAACTCCCCTTGATGAATCCCTTAGGCACACTTTCTCTACTTGATTGCTTTGAAAATGGGAAGAAAGAACTAAAATAAACTTAACTATAGTGGTGATGCACCAAAATTTGTTGACCACTACCACACATTGCATAATGCACTAAGACCTACAAGACAACATGAACATACACTCATGCTAGACTGAACCTATTGCATCAATGTTTTGTAGAAGGGTAAGGCATTGTAAGGCTAAGAGGGAATATTAATTCCACTTAAAAGCCCAAAAAATACCCCTGATGACACCAATTATAACCTATAATAAAGAAACAACCACATGAGGCAAGATAAATAGGACAAAAATAAGGTGACATACATCTACACTTGATGAGATCAACCATTTAGAGCTTTATCACTGCATGTAGTCAAAGAATGAGGTAAAAAATAAACTATTTTATTAATCAAATTAAGAATAAATTTTAATTGATTCATGGTACCTAGGTGGAGGATACAAACATATCCAAAAATGGCTCAATATATAGAGAATATGAGTGAGAAGAGAGAGAAGTGTGGTAAAAGATGTTTGAAAAGTGTCAATGAGAATTAAAACCAAAAAATTAGTTATGAGATATTATAAAATACCTCCAATTCCATGTTTATCACTCTTGAATCAGCTTCAATCTTCCAAGTGGCATGGGGGTAACAATCTTGCTTGACACCTTGACTAGCTCCTTAGAAATTGCCCTTCTTTGCTCGAAAGGAGTGAAAAATGGACCTTATAACCATGAATTTACCTTTAAATTATTTTAAAAAAATAATTTAACATCTTACTTACCTTATAAAACTCTTCTGGCCTACCATTCCATCATTAAAGTCCATAGGTGTCCTATAACTCTTTATTTCCCACACCTAGTTTGGTCTAAGTAGCCTAAAACTCAAGTGCATCTTCTTTAGCTCATCAAAACCAAATGAATGGTCTTAAAATATGTTATCATATTTTAAACACACAATTATAATTTGTTGACCAAGTCCCAAAAACTCATTTTGCCCATTAAGCCTTCAATAGGCCTAGTTTTCTTGTAGCCTTTTTTAAATGTAAATATCCTTGTGTGGGAATTTTATGAATTATATTGAAAAACTAATGGCACATTATAGGACCCTATATTTCCCTAAATCTCTATACCAAACTTAATCTTTAGACTCTGAATAGAAACTCTTTCTTTTTGCCTTTCTCTTTTGCCAATTAGGCTTAATTAGGTCTCCTTGCTTTGGACCATGTTTTATTGCTCCAAAAAATTTACACATGTGTTAAATAACCCAAAATAATTTTATTTACTTTACCTATTCCATCACCAATCTCCATTAGAAAATTGAGATTCTGTAACATTATGTTTATAGTCAAACCATGAAATGGCCAAAAATAAGCCCTTCACAACCTTGTTTGGACTGCCTTGAAAAATGGACCTAGTTTGATCACCTATAGAATATCTTGTGCACTCTTTTTAAAATTTAATTGATATTAAAATTACCAAATTATTTCATCCCATGATTTATAATATCTCCCCATCTCAAAACACTTGCAAAACACTAAAAACATCTAAAAATAGGCTATTATAGGTAATATATATGTGACATCAACATAAAATTACATTCTCAAAACATCCTTGGAGTCTTAAAAAACATCAAATATGTTTTAAAATCAAACTATGTCATCATATGTGATTTTTAGCCCTTTCTAGTTGCAAGCTAGTCACAATTAGGGATTTAGGAGGGTTTAAGACTTGTTTAGGGTCTGAACAATTATTCATAAAGAAATGATCATTAAATTAAATACTTCCAAATTTAAAATATTCTTATTTTACCCCTTTAACTATTAAAAAAGTATCAAAATCCCATGCAAAGTGTGATCAATGGTATGAACATCTGAAGTTGCTCTTTGGGTGGTTTGCTTAGTGTTTCAGAGCTCAAGAGAGGTCTCCTTTGAGTTATTGGTCTTAGAAGTTACTATCACTATTTTTAATAGTTCATAAACCTATATAACATCCCTTAACATGATTCCACATGATTTTTAAGTGTTTTTTACCCCACTGTGTGCTCATGGTACAGTAGTCAGGGTGTGGGATTTAAGAGCATGTCTTCTCTTTACTAGTCCTCAAAGGCCTTGGAGTGAAAACTGAAGTTAGTTTCCACTTGAGAATGTAAATAGAAAAATTTTATGACTTTTCACTACCCTTATATTCCCTTCATGAGGTTTGGTAACTTGTTTTGTGCCTTTGGAGTTCAAAGAGACACCTAGTCTCATAGTTGTCCCTCGCCCAAGGAGTGGGCAATATCTAAGGAAAAAAATGGGATATATCCAATATTTATATGACCTTGAAAATAATATTATTACTTATATTAACTCATTACCACCATCTGTACCAAATTTGAAAGCATGAGCATGCCTAGAGGACCTTCAAAACTTCAATTTCCTTCATGATTTGGACTGCCTACTAGTGTGACTATAGGGTTTTAGACTTGTCTGAATTTTGATATTTTCATCTCTTAGATTTGGGTCTAAAAGTATAAATTATACATTAGAGTACTATGGTAACCTTTTCAAATTATTTTTATCCTTCCAAATCTCTTCATAGACCCTAAATAAATTGTCAATGTGTTATACCTTCAAAACTTATTTCTATCTCACACTTTGCCAATATTGGTTGTAAGTGTGGTTTCTCAGCAGTGGAGACCTTGGTAGGTTATGAAGGTGTCTTTGATGGTTTTTTTACATGTTCTCATGCCACTTTAGGATGTTTTTACCAATCCCAAACACCAAAGAAGTAATTATTGTTTCATAACACCTTGGACTTATCTTGTGTCTCCATAGATGGTTATAGGTGTGCATATATTGAAGGCAAGATCATAGTTGATAATTTGTGTTTTAAAATTCACCATTGCCTCTATGATCTTCCAATGTTTTTGATCCTTCTTTACCTATCACACTCTTTATATTCTCAATGTAATTTCTCACATGACAACCCTCTAAGTCTTTTTATGTACAGTCTTATGCATGCAGTTGAGTTAAGTGTGTAGGGGTCTAAACAGAGTTGTCATCATGATATATAATTATTATTGAGTTTTATGGTTCCTATAGAGTAATTTCATTACTATTTGAATCATTTTTCAACTATACATCTAACCTCTTTCTAAGTTAGGTAAACAAACTTATATGAGGATTATGTTATAGCCAATTAGGCCTTGTGACTATTATTTATCTCCTTTTCTCTGTTAGTCACTTATAAACCCTTGTGAACTCACTAAATTGTGAACCCTAAGTCCCATATATACTTAAAATAATCACACGCCACTGTTGTCTCAAGTTTGTAAGTCCTCAACCTTCCAAACAAATAACTCTCTTAACCCAGACAGGTAGACTATGTGTTTCTAGACTGTGTGCCCCTATTTTCACATTTCTCTTCTCCTATTTTTAGGAAATCTTAATATTTATGACTTTTATATCCTAAATATCACACATATAACCTAGTCATATTTTTTGAAAACCATAGAGTGCCCCAAAAAGACCTATAGGTATGTGTTTGATTATGTATGTATATTTATTTTGAATGGGTCTATAGTATTTATGTTTTAATAGTCCTTCTTGACATTTAACCTTTTCAAACTATGAAATGCCATTGTTGATATTTGAAAACTCCTTTGAAACCTTTAAAATCTATACTTTCCTCATTATCTCTTGTCTCAAGACCAAGGCCCTATTAGGCTGGTTGTAGGTATCAATTAGGGTAGTTTGACTATGTTATGACTTTATTTGACCTTAAAAATAATCCTTAAACTTCTCTATAACTCAACCATGTCATTTTTTATGTCTCTGGCACTCCTCAAATCCCTAAAAACTTTAATATCATCAACATCTCTATTCAATCCAATCTTAGTTAACTGTAAGTGACTCCAAGATGACTTGACTATGTTTTAGACTTATTAAGTCTTTAGACCAATCTTCAAAGTTTTCCAATTACTCTTTCTCATGTTGTTGATGGCTTAAGGTCTTTTCAAATCCCTAGAATTCCAAGATCTTCAAATTTCACTGTCATTATCTATGTTCAAAGTAGACTTCCTCAAGTTGATCGTAGGTGCCAACTTAGAGAGTTAACTATGTTTTGAAGTTTTAGACCTTACCTTCTCACTTTAGTGACCTTTCAATGCTTTCAAAGTTGTTTGAAGATCCCAACTAGGTCCCAACACCTCATAAATGTTTTGTTAACTTTTCTTAGCTTGAAAATAGGCCAACTTCTACGTAGGCCTTTACATGCTTTGGTAAGGTTAATACTAATATGTACTGGGTGTTTCAAGGTCCTAGTCTCTCCTCAAAGTTCATTAGCATAGTTTAACTCTTAATTTTGAGTTTTATCTTCTCCTAATACCTCTGCCTCTTTACCTATGCCCCAAACCAATTGGTCTTATCTACAAGTAGGTAGCCTTTAGAGAGTTTATTGACTGCATATTGAAAAGCTTGGACCTAGTCTTGTCATCATTGGTTTGTATTGTAGACTTCACCATTTGCATCTAATTCTCCAATGGACCTTGATCTTGGTTGAGAATTCAATTGGGTTTAGAACCTCTCAACTCTTGAATCTCAGCTCTTGAAAAAAATTGGTCTTCAGATGGGCCTATAGGTGAACCTTTAGGACCTAGGACTGTATACTAAGTCTTGAACCATCCAACACTATCAAGTTAACTTTTGATTTCTTCTAACTATTTCAAGGACTCATAGAGCTTCATGACAATGCTCAATAACTTTTATCCATTTGAACTCACCTTCAAGATATTCAAATGATATGTACAAACTACAAGTACAGTCAACCCATGTGTATAATCTATGCAATGAGAATCAAAGCCTCTAGTCAATTAGAAAAAACTTGATGGAGGTAGTAGGGTATTCAAGACAATGAATCATTGAGAATATGTGAAAGGTATTTTCCACCATTACTCTAAGCATCTCCAATCTATTCTTACAGTCCACACAACATATATATGAAGGAAACAAAAACAACAAGTTCTCATTAGAGAAGTGTATATTTGGACTCCATTTTGAACTTTTATTCACTTTCAAGAGTATAATATCATCTCAAAACCTCACATTATGACACATTATTGTAATTTGAGCCAATATTGATAATCAAGTTTCCATTAGACTATTCAAACACAAACTATGTCCCCCAAAGAGAAAATGCTTGAAGAAGATGGACTAAAACATATCTGAGACAAAATAACAATGATTTCATGAAACTGATGGAGTTTCTATGAATAGTGGAGCACCATAAACCTCTGACAATCACTACCATGAAGATAAAATAGAGACTTGTAGTAGAACTCATTAGAACAACTTGTACACCAAGGGATTCTTCCTCCAAGTGAAAGTAACTCATAGAGATGAATTGGGTGATGACATCCAAAAAAAAAGGGAATAAATCCAACATCATGCTTAATATACACAAGATAGACTCAATGAAAATATTGTAGATGTTGAATCCATCACAAAAGAGATAAACACTAAAAGATAATACAAGTATCTCATAATATGGTCTAATAAATCTCAAAAGATAAGATGGATTAATTTTTAAGACATATGGAAGGAAAAAAATTGGAGAGATAGTACTGTGGGATAGAAAGTGTCGTAAAACTAGAAAAAAATATAAAAATTGAAAAAAGAATGTAAAAACAACTAAAAGGTGTTATGTAAAATGGGCTTATACCAAAATTGAGTGTCCACTTATATTTATAAAGAAACGGTGCCTCTAAATTTTCAATAATATTGAAAATCTATTAATTATTTTTTTTTAAATATTTAATAATAATATATTGAAATATTATTTTCCTACCAAGTGGAACATCATTATCTCTATCTTCATATTATATAGTTATAGTTTAACTTCCAACTTTTATATTCATTATTTTTTTTCCTAAAACCATTCTTAGTTTATTTTCAAACCCTTTTGTATTCATATTCAATGTTATAAGAGAATGATGACTAGGACTAAGTGTATTATGAATAGTCTCACTAAGAATTTTTAATCCCAAACCATTAACTATAAGCTCAAATTTAATCTTTTATTATGAATGTGCATGGGTAAATGTTGATTTGAATTTATTTAGAATGTAAATCTTTTTTGTCAAAATTGATTAGATTCTTGTTATCTTTTAAATTTTTAATAATAAAAATAAAGTAATTTATTTTAATATCACGAAATAAAATAATACTATGTAAAGTCTCAATTTTATAACTAGTATTCTCAATTTTATCAAAAATATCATAATATTTATCCATTTACATTTTAACACTAGGAACTTAGGAGACATTTTTTTTATCCTACCTTAAAGTTGAGAATGTTATTTTTGGTGAATTGTCATTTCCTTATAAGTATACTAACTTATAACTATTCAAAAGAATCGTCCATGCTTAATGTCTATAAACTAAACCATAAAATCACTGCCACACTGTTTTACTTAAAATACCATAAATTTTTAAAGGTGATGTATATTCAATCACGATGAAAGACTTCAACTTTGTCATATTCAATGATGTTCCCTTATTTACATATATTCCCATTTTATTTGTGTCCTCCTTTTCCCTTCCATTTTATCATAAATTATTTTTCACTTCCTCTCTTATGTATATCCATACTCATATTATTAAAATTAATTTTCTAACTATTATAATAGGAAGAATTTATTATATCATAATGATTATTTTGATGTTGTATATTTTTATTAGTTTCAAAAGGAGATCTATTAGTTTTCATTTTTGCATTACCCTGTAATTAATTTTAATTTCCCACCCAATCAAAATACATTGATCAGTATATTAGAAATATGTAAACATTTCAACAAGTTAAATTACAATGGATTTAATTAATTCATAAAATAATATTATTTTATATACTCTAATGGACTAAAAATATTGGATGTTATTTTTTACTTCTAACCCAATCAGGATACATTGAGTAGTATGTTAAAAATGTGTAAACATTTTAACAAATTAAGTTAGAATGGATTTAATTTATTCATAACATAATATTATTTTATATGCACTGATTGACTAAAAATATTGGATGTTCTTTTTGACTTCTAGCAGATGAAGCACTCACATGATTTCATGTCTACCATAGTCATAATCACTGCAATCATAATCATTGTGCATAGTTGATTTTTACAAAAGGGCAGCCCACCTAACCCAGCCATCTGCCAACTGCTAAATGCTCAGATTTAATATGTCTCTACTAAATTAGAATGCACTACACCCAAAATTCCAAAGACTAAAACAAGGAATACCGAAGTAGATTTCTAATAAATAAAGAGGTTACATCGAATGTGGATGTTTGTTTCAGCCTTTCATGCATCATCGCTCAAACACAGCGGACTCAAAAATAAAACTATATGCTGATTTGACTTGAACATTAATCTTTAGAAAGGAAAAGGAATTAGCATTTCTATATGTGGATCTGGCATAAAGAAAATGAATCAAGAAGATTTAGGCAAGTGCATACATTTTTATTTTTTAGGCACATTTTGCCTTGCACCATTTTGGCTTCCTTTGTCTCGCTTTTATCTATTATAATTGATGGCACCGGTTTATTTTATGATGGTTATGCTTGTCTATTTTGTGAATGGAAATTTTGTGTCTTGTTATTATTTCATTGGAGTGTGATTCGTTACGTCCAAGCTGGATCTAGTCACCTGGAACTTTGGACAATTTTTTGCATTTCATTTTACATCTAATATATCAATTTGTACTGAAGTTAGTTTGTTTTATTACCTTGAAATTAATTGGAATTATTTATCTACTCCTAATTAAGAATGCACACAATAATGCACATACAAATCTATGTATGTCCTCATACCCGTGTAAACAATGTATATTTCAAATTCTATATACAAAGACTTGGCCTACAATAACCTAAGTGACTAGTGATCTATCATTCTTAAAATTATATAGATTATTTTCTAGACATCAGTTATGCTTGAAAACAAATCAATTCTGGGATGGTTAATCCTTTGGGGCTGCATTATAGTAATTTGATTTTATTATATGGGACTGTTCCTTGGTGTTAGTATGGATGGTAGGCATGGTTAGAGATTTAGCAAAAAAAGTTAGGTTCCTTCGATAGCTAGAATATTCAATGCAAAGCATGTGAAATATGTGGTTTAAGAATGATAATTTGTTTTGGCAGATCAATTGAATCTAATAAATATTCTAAATTCTAATTTTCTACATATTTTTGTTTTTATGGACGGTTAATGCATAAAGTTGGTATAAGTAGGCAATTAGTAGTATTGTCCTATTTTTTTCATTTCTAAGGGTGGTTAATACCTGAACTTGGTATAAGTAGGAAATTAGTAGTTTTGTCCTAGGTTAGCATGGTTCATTTCCCCATATTCTATGATCATAAGTTTCACTAGTAGTTCAACATGTCAGAGTTGTTTCATAATATCTGGTAAGTCATTTTGAAATAGTAGTTTTTATATCCATGACTATTTATTGAGTTGAACTAGTTCAAAATATGTATGTGAATCTATATTTTATATGCAATCCAGATCCACGTACTAAGCTATAGAGTCATTGATATCTTTATATATGAATCTAGATGTAATACATAAGTTAATTCTGCAAACTAAGCTCTGGATTGATTGTCATCACTTTGATTAGGTAGTAGTAGACCATCTAAGGCAAAAACTACATTATGACAAGGTAATTGAGATCAACCTAGACAAAAATAGTGCATTTATATGGATATTGGGACTATCTATTGGAAAAGTTGCGCTTTGATCATATATTCTTACTCGTAGATGTGATAAGGGATTGATATTATTGGCATGTTAAAATGTATCCTATAAATAGTCCTTTTTAGTTCCCAAGGTTAACATAGGTTAAATGGCGATAGCTTAAAATGAGTGATGTGTAGCTTTTATTCCCCTAATTATATACAATAGTGTTAGTTTAAACTCCAACATACTGGGTGTGAAGTTCCTTTATATCTTGGGTTAAAAGCTATATAATCTTCTTGAGAAGCTTTTTAATCGTTTTGATATGTTCCTTAATAATGTTACTAAATTTTTCATTGTTGTTCTTTCTTGAATTTTAGAGTATTAATGTTATCATTCTACAAGTAACCAGCACATAAATTTGATAGGATAGTAGATTTTGAATGGCTATGTTTGGTCTATTTATATTATATTACATGATTGTAGAAGTTGATGCTTTTTTCATTTCATAGGCTTGGTCATTTGATATTTTATTTATATTGTTCCCAGAGCTCTTTGTTATTACAACATGCTATATTTTTATTGATTATTTAATGGTTGTTGTTCTCTCTCTTGTGTCTTAGATGTAGATTTGTGTTGCATTTATCCAAGCTTAAACATGCATCTTAGCCTCCTTTTTTCTTCCATGGCCAATATCAAAGACAAAACATCTTCCAATGCATTCTGGATATTGGCTCAAGGTTTAGTTGATGTCTTGATTTAAATTATCTCTATTTCAAATTAAATATCGAATTATGAACATTTATCTCTTCAATAGATTCTTGCAAGGATTATAATTCAATAGTAACTTGATAAAATAGTTCTATACTACAATGATTATGAGCTCTTCACACCATTTTATTAATGATCTGGAAAATAAACTAATTTATATTTAATTTTATTAAATAGTTTTGGACTTTGTTTCAAGAAACGTTTAAAACTAGAAACTAGCTAAGAAATTACATGAAGCACATTAATAAAAAAACTTTCTTTTCCTTGTGTATTTGGAATATACGTTGGTCTTTCTAGAGTTTTAATTTTATATTATAATGTACACATCAAACTCCTTATACGATTCCTTTATTCTTTTATTTCATATTGTCTAAGCTAGGATAGTTTAAGAGCCAAAGCTTGGGAGTTCTTTGAGTGGAAGTTCTAGTCTCTATCCAGTCCATAAAATACCTAGTTCAGAAATGAAAATGGACTTGATGTCTAAGAGTGTAGAATTATGTATGATAGAAGAGTTAATCCAAGTAACTTCTAATCTCTGCTTGTCGCAGGGACTTGGCGCTCTATGCCCTTGTTGCAATAGAATTTACTATAAAAAGTGTAGAATGCACTCAAATTCTCAAGCCAAAAAATGTAAAGGATATATAATCTACTCAGCCCAATCTCTTAAAAAGAGCCAATAAAAGTGTTATATCCAAGCACACACCTTTAATTGGTCACACAAAACTCATTCTCATCACAAAAAAATAAGTGTGTTGAATAACAAGCTCCCTTGTAGCCTACATCTTGATGTAGGTCGTGTATTTACCAACGTCAGTGTATTTTAATTAACTAATGAGATATAAGCCAAAATCATCAATAGTAAGCTTACTTATGGTCCTAATCTTTGAATCAGACATGCATATATTGACACTGATATGATAGTTAGATCACATAAACCAAAGAGTGATAGTTAATAGTTACTACTAGAAGAAAGCGTCTAGAAGATTACACTAGTTTTTAAATTAAAACCATGCCTCACATTCTCTCACACAGCATCGTATTGAAAGGGTACCAACATTATCTTGGAAACTCGGTAATATTAAAATCTCCACACACAAGTGAAGTGGTGAGAGGTAAGATGTTAGCCAAATATCATTAATAAATTATTCTGTTAGAACCATCATTTAGAACGTAATTATTAAGAATTCCTAATAAATAAGTACTAATATTAAGGACAAGGCAAATACCCTCACGTGACGAATCACCCCTGATTCATAAACTATTTTGATATGGTAGACATTATTAAAAAAGTTATATCCACGTTTAGACCCCGGATAAATTTCAATCCAATAGAAATATCGTGCAAGTAGCATACCCTCCATTGCTTTTTAAGTCAACGATTGCTTATGTCAAAACGCTAATGTATAAAAAATGACTTTTCTTATTATTGTTGAAAGATGTCAACCAATCATGGAGGTGCTTCAACCTACTCTGTCAACCTACCATCAAACAGTGGCGGCCATGGCCATCCCAAAGTTGTTCTCACTTTTGTTTCCAACGCCTCGTAAAAGGACAGTCGGTCACATTTGACAAATTTTTCTCCCAAACTATGTAGCTGTCATCATTATACAAACCCTGAAATCAATACTCAAGGAGTTAGTGCACTTAGAAAATCCATTCAATCCAATTTGTGTGCTGCTTTCACATGGAATAAACGGATGTGGATCTCGACACCGACAGAAAAGTCAATCATTAAAACCAGTTCCACTCCGCGGCTTCACATACGAAATCGAAGCACCTACCCACCAAGCAAAACACGTTCTCCAAGTTATAAATACATTCTGTATCGCCCACTTAACTTCAATTTGTGTCTGAATCATTTTTCATTGCAATAATTTATCAATCTGTTTTACTGAGGAACACGAGCTCAAGTATGAATCCCTCCTTAGTTCTGTTTATTTTCGTTTTAGTAGCATTGAATGGTGAAGCTGCATATGGTGGCCGATTCCTCCACGGCAAAACTAATGTATTGTCAGGGGGGAATATACAGTTAGAACTGCGGCTAACAAGGTCCAAGCACAGTCCCGCGGTCAGTCACATGCAACTCATACGTCCTCGAAAGAAAGTCGGTATGTTGATGATTAAGCTCCCTTCTGGCCCAAGTTCAGGGGTTGGTAATGCTTATATCGACGCTGTACCTCGGCAGTAGGGTCCTCATATTTTTAGCATGTAAAGATGTATTGATTTATTTTGAATACGTTTTATGAATATATAAAAAATGATTTGCTTGAAATTTGAAGGATCTAAAAATTTAAGATGAAATTTGAAATACGGAGCTAAATTTAAAAAAATTGATGAATATTAATCAATATATTTTTACATGCGACTAGATGATTGCATTAAAAAGATTCTTGATTTTTTTTTAAAATAAGACTAAATTGAGGTGATGAACTGTATTTTAATATATATTTTAATTTTATTTTTTAAATTTGATGTATAATATATCAATAAAGTTGTTATCACCATTTTTAGTGTTTTTTATATTTGTCGTCCTAACCTCTATAGGAGGGTTAGGTATCAACTCTGTTTTTTATCAAAATATATTCATAAAATAATTTAAATGAAATTTGAATAAATTAATAAAAATCTTAAAATATTCGAGAGTACTTTTTTGCAACATAGTTATTTCTTCTTTAATATGTCAAATTTGAAGCGATGGGTTAATACCATGTCAAGCAATTGACGTTCTTTATTTTTCACGTTCTAGGCGTTTTATCCGTGTTAAAGGGTTGTTTTAGCTAAATTATTATTTAGTTATGTAAAGTCAATTGATGGCCCTAAATTTTAAATTAGTATCAGGGCATTAAAATGATAATGCTTAAAAAATTATTAAAAAAATTTAATTTTTACATTTATAAAGTTGTATAATGATTTGAGCTAAGTATGTTTATTCTTAATGTTTTAAAAAATAACAAGTTTACATATTTATCAATTTTTAAAATTAGAATTATTAATTATAGTACATATTTAACATTTTGATATCTATCAAGTTTTACACTATTAGCATAATATATTTATTATTAAATCCAAAATAAATTAAAACATATTGGTGAACCCATACTTTTTTGAGCATTGATTTTGTAATTTATGTCCTGGGATTTTAGATTATTTTAAAATTTCTATACACAAAAATATTTTATCCTGATTTAATTTTGAAGTTCAATTTTTTTAATTTTTAATTTTATTTTTTACTTAGAAAATTATGTTCTAACAATTTTAAGACTTAAGCTATTAGATAATACTATATATGATTTTTTTTCTACGACCCAATTTTATATCAAAAACACCGATGGTTTTATTTTTTAACCATAGGAAGCTTTCAACCATTTATTATTCTACTTATATACAGATTTAATGTGATCATACTAAAGTTTGCATTGATTTTATCTTAGAATAAAATCCTAATCCATAAAATTATTTTTGTCATGATCCTCTCATACTAATGTTTAAAATATTATCAATTATAAAACGTGAGTGAGTCTTTCTAAACCATTACCATTAGTACTTGTCATATTATATCCTTGATGAATGTTATTGGTGACCTCCAAAATCAAGTTCTTGATCTCACTTATTAGATTAAATAAAATACAGAGAAAAAATGAGATTGAGAATAGCAGAGCACACATTCAACGTTCAACCAAGCATGAAGGCCTATTAAATAGGCAAACAAATGAAATACCCGTGAAGCGTGAGACGGGTATAATAAAACTAACCTATGTCGGCTTGCATGAAATAACAAAGGCCGAATAAACAACTAACCTCTTAACCAAAGTGGTTAAGGCAACTAACCAAAATAAATTACCTTAGTAAATAACCTAAGGTAAATACAATAATATGCTAACACCCTCCCTTAATGACTAAACCAGAAACAAGACCAAGTTTATCTCTAAATTTTATGAACTTGTCTGTACCAAGTGGTTTGGTCATTATATCCGCTGGCTGCTCTGCAGTGGGGCAGTAGAAGAGACTGATGTCTTCATTTGTAACCAACTGTCGGATGTAATGATGGTGAACCTCAATGTGTTTGGTCCTAGCATGAAATAATGGATTCTTCACCATCTTCAAAACACTTTGGTTGTCACAAAAAATTGGAGTAGGCTTTGATGACTCAAACTGAAGATCCTCCAAAATTTTCTTTATCCACATGGTTTCACAACCTGCACTAACCACAGCTTTATACTCTGCTTCTGTTGAAGATAATGCTACTGTAGTTTGTAGTTTGCTCTGCCATGAGAAAACTCCTGAACCAAAAGTGAAAACATACCCTGTTGTAGATTTTCTTGAATCAACTGAACCTGCCCAATCAGAATCAGAATATCCTGAAAGTTCAAAATCTACAGACTTCTTATACAGTATGCCAAAGTCAAGAGTACCTTTGACATATCTTAATACTCATTTTGCAGCTAACCAATGGACTTCCTGTGGTTTAGACATGAAGCGAGATAGAAAACTCACTTCAAAACAAATATCCGGTCTAGTGGTAGTGAGGTAAATGAGACTACCCACTAGCTGCCGATACACTGTTTCATTGACCGGAGGTGAATCAGTGTTTGTTGAAATTTTAGCTCCTGTTTCCATAGGTGTGTGAGTCGGATTACAATCCA